>OY992876.1:162465843-163065843 GCA_963921405.1 Cepaea hortensis | reverse complement strand
AACGCGATCAGGTCAAAGGAAGTACTCAGCTGCCGATCACGTGACTGACCTCCATTCTAATAATCATATCCGCCGAAGATTCTCGTTTAGAATTGGAACAGAAATCCTGTAGAAGTAGCACGCATCCAGGGCGTTTCCTTTCTTGGATAGAAAAGGTCTGCTTGATTTGGGGGAAAAGGGGAGGGAAAGGGGGGGGGGGAGACAGATAACAGACAGGAAATTAACGTCTCCTCCTGCTGCCCTTTCCTTCCAGGCCCCACGGAGAGGGAGAGGGGTCGGTGAGAACACTAGTTTGGGGAGTAATATTACACGTATCATCATTAGTCTTTCTTTGGGGATCCATTGGAGTTCTTCGTGGCGAAGAGGTTGTGTCGTCTTCCTCGTGTTCAGAGGGTCGTGGGTTCGATTTCGGACTCGGGTCATTCTGTTCTTGAGTGCAATTTTGCCTCTGTGCTTTCCTGGGGTCGTCGCCAGAGCTACAGATTTCGTGTTCTGAGCGACGCTGCGGAGAGAGACAGAGCTGTGTGGGATAAAAACCGGTGCAATGAAGTCGATCCTCTCACCTTTAGCCCCTGTTTTCAGGGTCTATTGTGTACAACCACCAGCGGCTATGGGATAACGTTTCCGTTTCGCTGTGTTCTCTAGGTGCTGAACAGGAGGGTGTGCAATGTTCATTGTTTCGCGGTGTGCGAATTCGTGCAATAAATAAAACAACGAGAAACAATGCTAATAAAGATTTAAAGCAAGAGACAGTTTATGTACAAGTGGATCAGACAGATACACCCGCCTATCGATCCGGTGGTCATAGGTTAGTATCGAGGCAGATGTTTAACAAAAATATTGATCAGGACAGCGCCATGGGATGATTAATCGTCTTAAGCAAATTCCCGTATCTGCCGTGGGCTTATATATCGCCGAAATGTTGCCATTGCGTTATAATACAACACAAATGCTACCATATTAACAATTTGTTAATCCCTGTGACACCGAGGAGTGGCTGGCCGAGTGGCTACAACGTCGGATTCTCCTTCGGGAGACCCGTGTTCGATCCCTCGGTAAGGTGTGGGATTTTTTTCTGTCGGGGGAAAAAAGAAAATCCTAACCTGCACAGTTCGCGGCGACTGCACTAGCCAGGCGGCCTTAATTCCCCAGGCTCAAAGACCCCTCTGCCATACACCTCAAAGTACTATATTGGCAGTAAATGACAGTTTGTGACACTTCCCATTTTCCGCCATCCATTTTTGTTTGATGGAACTCTACGTTTTGTTTGGCACTGAATCGGTTAATAGATAATTTAATACACGTCACAGCTCCAGGGGCGGCACCTGTGGTGTAGGATAGAGAGGCACCTGGAAATTCTCTTGTGGGGGAAACTTCTATACGAGACAGGCCACCAGGTGATGATGATGAATGAAGTCTGTTTAGCTGACCTTCGCTGTAGTATTGTCTAATTGTTTGCATGACCTGGGCTTTCAGTGGAGGAGAGAACGTGGGGCAGATGTACACGCGCCCGGTGGGTGCTTCCAGCAGGTGTCCAACTGTGTCCTGCCTACTCTCCTCTGCCTTTGTTGCCTCCAGCAGGACGCCTGGGTCAGTGAAGCGCGAGACGCGTTTTTCAGTGAAAACTGTGGACTCGGATGTGTCGGAGAGTGTTAGGGAGCGGTGGGGGAGTGGCAGGGAGGGAGAGAGCAGGAACGAACGAACGAACTTTATTTTCAGAGAGAGAGAGAGAGAGAGAGAGACAGAGAGACAGAGAGAGAGAGAGAGAGAGAGAACTAAATTTATTTTCACATACACACGCGCGCACACACGCACACAGATAGAGAGACGGGTGTTTACAATATTCAAAGTATCCATGCCTTTTTTTTTGGCGCTGGCTCGCTTTGAACTCAAGCGTAGTGCATACACACTATATCTAGTAGTGCTGGACTCAAGGTTTTCCCCTATTACCAATGTCACTCACCATCAGGTGAACCAACTCCCTACTTCTGAGGTACTTGTAATTTGCGTCACCAAGTCAAGGACGAGAAGTCAACATTTTAGTCTGGTGCGAGGGTTGAACCCCATACCTCGGCATCAGCACACCGGATGTTTAAGAGCGCGCGTCCTTATCTATTCGGCCATGCTGACCTCCATCTATGCGTTAAAAAACCTTTTATCTTTCTTCTCTCTCTCTCTCTCTCTCTCTCTCTCTCTCTCTCTCTCTCCTCTCTCCTCTCTCCCTCCTTTCCCAATCAGTAAGTGTGGTTTTACTCATGTTCTCTCTCTCTCCTCTTTGTCTCTGCCTCTCTCTCCTCTCTCTATCTATCCCACCCCCTCCTGTCACAATCAGTATGTGTGGTTTTATTCACGTTCTCTCTATTCTCTGGCTCTGCTTCTCTCTCTCTCCTCTCTCTATCTCTCCCACCCTCCCTCCTTTCCCAATCAGTAAGCATGGTTTTAATCACGTACTCACCATCCTTTCTTAAATAGTAAGTGGTTTTACCCACTTTCTCTCTCTCTCTCTTTTTTTTCCTCTCTCTCTCCCTTCCTTCTCAAACAGTAAGTGTGGTTTTACTCATGTTCTCTCTCTCTCTCGCTCTCTCTCTCTCCCCCCCTTTCCAATCAGTAAGTGTGAGTTTACTCATTTTCTCTCTTATCCCCCACTCTCTTCTATCTCTCCCTCCCTTTCCAATCAGTAAGTGTGAGTTTACTCATTTTCTCTCTTATCCCCCACTCTCTTCTCTTTATCTCTCCCCCCTTTCCAATCAGTAAGTGTGAGTTTACTCATTTTCTCTCTTATCCCCCACTCTCTTCTATCTCTCCCTCCCTTTTCAATCAGTAAGTGTGAGTTTACTCATTTTCTCTCTTATCCCCCACTCTCTTCTCTTTATCTCTCCCCCCTTTCCAATCAGTAAGTGTGAGTTTACTCATTTTCTCTCTTATCCCCCACTCTCTTCTATCTCTCCCTCCCTTTTCAATCAGTAAGTGTGAGTTTACTCATTTTCTCTCTTATCCCCCACTCTCTTCTCTTTATCTCTCCCTCCCTTTCCAATCAGTAAGTGTGAGTTTACTCATTTTCTCTCTTATCCCCCACTCTCTTCTATCTCTCCCTCCCTTTCCAATCAGTAAGTGATTTTACTCACTCATCCCCATCCTCTCCCTCCCTCCCTTCCCAATCAGTAAGTGTGGCTTTACTCACGCTCACTAACTATCGCCGTCGCCTCCGCTATTGCTCAGGACACAATCGATTATTGGAAGGCGACCTGCAAACATTCCGCCAGACATCACTGTCCGGACATCCAGGAATCAGTTATTGTAAAATGAAGCTTATTTATGGCTGGCTACCGTTAACCTTCATTTGACTTGTGGGGGGGGGGGGGGGGACCGCTGAGTGGTCTCGAGGTATGGTGTCCGCCTCGAGTGCTGGAGGTCCCGGGTTCAAGCCCTGGTGACGGCCGGGATTTCTTCACGTGGACTTCTGGTAACAAAATTTCCCCTGGTCTCTGGGTAGTGAGATCGGACGCCCTTGTGTATTGTTGCGCACGGACAAAATCCCTTGGCAGTTGGAAATTGAAAAAAGAGTAGTCTAACGGCGCAGCTCGAGCAACATTTCGAGTTAAAAATCTACCCAAAGTATATCAGGATCCTCGCCGGTGCTACGGAGTTCGTGCACTGAGCTGAGATTCTCCGGACTTAGGCTTGAGTTAGGAGTAGAGCGGGGCACTTATGGGTTACACCCGTGTGCCGTTATGTTGATCCGTCGACTAAACTGAACTGGCTTGTGGTAGGCCTGTAGTCGGCGCTGTGGTTTACGGGCAGTCAACGCGTTTCAGAACTCCGCGAGACACCAAGTCTGTGGACTATTTGGAAGCAGACCGCTTTGCGTTGAGTTTGGTGGTATGAGCGTCGGTAGTTCAGAAAGCAGTGGCAAACTACTGAAAGTAAAAATGGTCTAGTAAATCACAAACAGCCAAATAAAAAAGGCTGGGGTTGATTGCGACGTCTTATAGTTAGTTAGTTAGTTAGTCGCAGTTCCAACTTCACAGCAACGGGTCATCCCCATTATGCTCCGTTCCTGTGCCAGTGAAAATCACACAAAACGCACCCCACTGCCCAATGTGAAAAGTGGAAAAGACAGGAGTCTCGACAAACAACAGCCCGCACAGATACACTGTGCATAATGCCGCCACCAGAATGTCATCACACCAGTCCCCCACAAGACACCCTGTTCATCTCTGATGGAATCGGCAGTCATTTTCCTATCTGGATGTTTCCTAGATGTTCACCTACACAGCCCACGAACATACAGTTCATCACCGACGACAGTGGCAGTCAACCAGAAGCCCAGCAGCCACACATTTCTGCATAAGGCAAAAACTGGTCAACTCTGGGACATAGCCACATGCCATCGCTCCGAACATGCAGTCACGTTCCAAAAAAACCTCAGGCAGATTCAAAAGCATTCCACACGAAACTCACAGCTCACAGTGTCGCGCCACGCACTCACTCAGTAGCAGGGCGACGGAACCATCAATCCTCCTTAGTCGCCTCTTATGACATGCGTGGTAGGCTACAGTGTTGCTATTCTTTGCTTCCCTTATGGGCCCCAGCAACACACGGGAGCGACGTCTTATAAAGGACAGACAAGCAACTAACTTGTTTTGATAGGCCTATACTTTGCTGTGGTGTCGAACGTCGTGAATCCAAACAGATCCGCACGAGTGAAGAGTCTGGCATCCTAACATCTAAGCTCATAAACAAACTCACACGTGTTGATTAGCGCTCATAGAAGTGGAGGAAAGAAGTAGAGATTAGAGGACACTAGACAACATAAACATTGAAAGCTGTAGTTAGCATACCGGGATTTGAACCTGGCACGTTCAGGTGACGACAGCGCCTAGCTGCAGCATAGGCTGCCCTGTCTTGGTGTTTTTAGTATATGAAAGGGGAAGTAACACTAGCATTATTTGTTGTTTTATCTACGTCCCGAGAAATACCCAGGTGCTCTTGTTTAGTCTCTCTTCTGTAACTCTGGGGTGTTGAAGCACCCTGCACTCTTGTTTAGTCTCTCATCTTTAACTCTAGGGTGTTGAAGCACCCTGCACTCTTGTTTAGTCTCTCATCTTTAACTCTAGGGTGTTGAAGCACCCTGCACTCTTGTTTAGTCGCTCATCTTTAACTCTAGGGTGTTGAAGCACCCTGCACTCTTGTTTAGTCTTTCTTCTGTAACTCTAGGGGGTTGAAGCACCCTGCACTCTTGTTTAGTCTTTCTTCTGTAACTCTAGGGGGTTGAAGCACCCTGCACTCTTGTTTAGTCTTTCTTCTGTAACTCTGGGGTGTTGAAGCACCCTGCACTCTTGTTTAATCTCTTATCTTTAACTCTAGGGAGTGGTTTTCACCCGGTGGAGAATTCCCCCCCCCTCCCCCATGGGGAATTTTAGGGTTTCCAGGGTGTGGGGGGGGGGGGGGGACTTAAGATTATTTCAAGATCGTGTTAATACAAGAAATGATTACTTGATATTGATTTTACCTCCATACTTTACGGTTCTGTATTTCTCGCTCTGTACTTCGTATTGAAGTATTAGCAGTCTTTGCTCGATATTGGCAGTCGCCATGACTCTCATTGCTGACAAACCTTTTTCGAGCTTTCGTTATGACATTCGTTATTCTACCCTGCAGTATAGTTACCTTACATTCTTCTTCAGTTTTTCTGTTTCTACCCTGCAGTATAATTACCTTACATTCTTCTTCAGTCTTTCTGTTTCTACCGTGCAGTACCTTACAGTCCTCTTTAGTCTTTCCTTTTCTACCCTGCAGTATAGTTACTTTACAGTCTTCTTTTGTCTTTCTATTTCTACCCTACAGTATAGTTTCCTTGCAGTCTTCTTTAGTCTTTCTTTTTCAACCCTGCAGTATAGTTACTTTACAGTCTTCTTTAGTCTTTTTATTTCTACCCCACCTAATAGTTATCGTAGTTTTATTTATTTATTTTTAATAAAATTTAGTTATTTTAAAAAATGTGCATGCCCTATTACAAGGACGTTGCAGTCACCGCCGTCCTTTATTGAGGCAATTTTACGTTCAGTAATTTGCCATTAATTAGTCTTTCTTTTTCTTACAGTCATGTTTAGTCTTTCCATCTCTACCCTGGCATGCCGACTTACCTTGCAATCTTGTTTAATCTTTCGCCGTCTACCCTGGAGTTTAGGATCACCTTACGATTTTATTTAGTAGTTTCTGTTCTCTCGTTCCTAAGCGTTGATGTTCACAGTGATGTGAGCGGCGGTCGCTCAGAAAGCATTAAAAACGAAATGTTTCATGTCCTTTGTCATCATATCCAACTCCTGTTTGTTGTTGTTGTTGTTGTTTTCTTTGTTTTGCGCCCGCTTGTTTTTAACTCGAGCGAAGTCCATACACCTTACTTCTAGTAGAAAAGGAGTGAGTTTTGCGTGTCGATTAGCTTTCGGTTTTACCAGTGTCCCTCGCCATCAGGGAACCCACTCCGATTTCAGAGGCACTTGTAATTTACGTCCCCAAGTCAAGGAGAAGTCAATATTTTAGTCCAAATTGCCAGAAGGGGTTGAACCCCCTACCTCAGCATCAGCACACCGGATGTTTAAGAAAGAACGCTCGTGATTTATTAAGCTGTTTTACGTTCAGTAGTTTGCCAGTGCTTTCTGAACGAGAAGTCAACGTTTTGCAACTGACTAGGTGTGGAACGACGAACCCACACGCCGCCGACAGAAAGTTCATGTCTCTTTAAAATAAAATTACATTGAAAATCACAAGCAGTCAAAGAATGCCGAGACAACTATTTTAACGTCAGTGGTGTGGAAACCACAGCTACTGATTTCATAAATTAACATTATTCTAGTAACTTGATTGCGAGCTTATCTCAGACATGAGCAACCGTCTGTTTTTGTTCACAGTGTCCCTGCCCAAGTTGCTGGATTTGGACTGGCGTGTGGACGTGAAGACGTCATCAGACTCCATTGCCCGGATGTCAGTGCCTACTTGTATTCTCAACTTGCAGGTGAGACTCCTCATCATTATCATCGTCCTCATCATCATCATCACGTAGCATATCCTTTGCAGAACATCGCTCACATCAAGGCCTGTTGTAAAGATGCTGGATCCATTGCCAGCTCCCTCGCCTCATGTTTCTGGATGTCCAAGAGTCTTCAGTTTCCTGTGTCCATTTTTGTACTGATCGATCCCTATTCGTTCATCCGGCAACCCTGCCTTCCACCGCCGTGTTCCCGTTCCTCCGGCAACCCTGCCTTCCACCGCTGTGTTCCCGTTCCTCCGGCAACCCTGCCTTCCACCGCTGTGTTCTCCAAGCCACCGTGACCTTTAGTATGGCCAAAGTATTCCAATTTCCGAGACGTGGTTCTGTTTGTGAACCAGAGTCCCGCGATATTCAGATCTTATAGAATGAGCATTTCTTTCTTCTCGTCCACATCCATCCATCATGTGCCATGCCGATAGGCGTGGGCGATGATGTTTTGCTATCTCACTTGATCACCATAGTCGTGGGTAAGCTCCATGTTCCTGTCTCGACCATGCCACATGGCCAAGCCATCTAGGTATTTACTTCTCGGTCTTCCCTTTGGTCTTCTTCTTCTTCTTCGTTCATCCGGAGTTTTTTTTCGGATGTGATTGCGTTGTGCCTGTTTACAGCAGAGCTGCGTTCTTGCGCCGTTAGGCCGACACATCCGACTTCTGCGGGCATTTGTTGACCGGGTTAACCTTCCCGGGGGTTTCTTAGGACGTTTGACTCTCACTGTTGTGGTGTTATCCCCCATCCCAGCTGGTCCATATAGAACAGCCAAAGATCCTGGTCAGCCCTCAAGGGAAGGCAGGGGCAGACCATGGGCATTCCCCGCCATCCAAGGAGGCTTCCATACTTGCAGAGCCGATACATAGCGCTCTGGTACTGGGCTCACCCAAGGAATCGTCACGTCCTGCACATGGCTGCTTAGCCTCACTTCCGTATATTGGGCCTTCCGTTCACCATAGGCTGTTCTTCCGGAAACCAGAAGTATGCAGTCTGCAGATGACATCCACACAGTGAGCTTTCGATTCGGACTTTCCATGTAATGGATTTGCTAGCCAAGCAATATTCCATTTCGTGCCACTAGGACACTTTTCCACCTTTTATGAAGCCCACACAGTGGGCTTTTGATTCAGACTTTCCACGTAATGGATTTGCTATCCAAGCAATATTCCATTTCGTGCCACTAGGACACTTTTCCACCTTTTATGAAGCCCACACAGTGGGCTTTTGATTCGGACTTTCCACGTAATGGATTTGCTATCCAAGCAATATTCCATTTCGTGCCACTAGGACACTTTTCCACCTTTTATGAAGCCCACACAATGGGCTTTTGATTTGGACTTTCCACGTAATGGATTTGCTATCCAAGCAATATTCCATTTCATGCCTCTGGGTCTTCATGCACCTTTAAATGTCAACCTGTATATAGTTAAAGTAATCTGCGGTCAACTTTAGCTTGTTGATATCTCCATAGAGCTTGTCCTCAAATGAAGCAGGCGTGGGCCAAAATATCTTTCTCTGTTCTGCATACGTTGGGCAATCCTGCAGCAAATGTTTTGCTGTCATTTTTCCAGTTCTACAATTACATTCATCGGTATCTCCTATCTTTAGTTTATTGAACAAGTGGTATTTCAGCCTGTTGTGTCCTGTGCGGAGTCTGAAGATTGCTACTTGTTCTCTTCGGTCGAGTTTGTAATATGCATCATCCTTCTGATGGCCTGGATGCTCTGATTCCCATTTGGTTCTATAAGTGCTTTTTATCAACCTCTTTGCCTCATTATAGGTTATGTCTATGTCAGGCTGTGGTAGTCGTCCGCCCTCTTTTGCCAGTCTGTCAGCCTCTTCGTTTCCAGGTATACTGCAATGTGATGGGATCCACTGTATTACAACTTTTTTGGATTTCTGGCATAGACCATGGAGTGCTGCTCTTAGGTCAGTTAGTTCTGTGCTGTTATTGCTCTTCAGTATTGAGACAGCTGACTTTGCATCTGTGAAGATAGCTATTTGCTTCTCTTTATTTTCCTCCATCAGGAGCATTTCTGCTGCAGTTTTCAGAGCCTCTACCTCCGCTTTGAAGTTACTTGAAAATTTTCCAGTTGCCATTGAATGTGTTTTTTTCGCTCCATTTTTTAAATTTAGGAGAATTCCTCCTCCTCCATTCTCTATTGAATTTTTGGCTGATCCATCTGTATATGCATGGGTCCAATTCCTGCTTGGGTAATGTTCTTTTATGTAGTTTAGGGTTATTTCTCTTCTTTCGGTTTCATGCTGAGTGTTCTTTTTCTCAATACCAGGAATGTTTTCTATCATCTCAGGCAGTTGCTGCTGTCTCCAAGCTGGGAACTTGTGTGCATTGTGTATGGGCTTGACTGTTGATATGTTAAGAATAGGATCTGACCTAATCCTTCGTTTTGCAGTTTCTACAAAGTTGCTACGCTTCAGTCTTCCCTTTCCAAAACCATTAAATCTGTTGTACATAGGGTGGTCTGTCAATCTTCTAAATTTTTCTGCTTGTTGCTGGGCTCTGCTATCTCTTCTATCCTGCATTGGTTGTAAACAAGTGATCTTTTCTAATTCATTAATAGGTGTTGTCTTCAGGCTTCCAGTTATGATTCGCATTCCTTGATTTTGGACTCTACTTATTTTGTTAAAGTTTGACTTAGCTGCTGTTGCCCAAGCTGCAATGCCATATTCCAGTACTGGCCTCACCCGCCCAGTATATAACTTCTTGAGAACTTTCTCATCTGCTCCCCATGTTGTACCAGCAAGCTTTTTCATGATTGCCATTCTTTGCCTTGCTCTTGTTCGATTTTTCTCAACCTGTGTCTTCCATGTCAGGCGACGATCAAAGGTGACTCCTAGATAGTTTGGATTTTCTTCATGGCGCAATATTTTTCCATTCAATACCAGCTTAGGTTGCTGAGTTTTAGTTGAGAGGGAGAACACTGTGCATGTTGTTTTCTCCTCACTTATCTTCACTAGCCATGATTTTGACCAGTCCTCTAGCGCTAATAGGGCTTGCTGTATTCTGCTGTTAGCTGTACTAATATATTCTTCAGATGTCCATATGGCTAGGTCATCTGCAAAGGATGATGTGTGTACTCTGGCTGGAAAATTTTCCGTGATGTCGTTTATATATGCTAGGAATAATGTTGGTGAAAGAACTCCTCCTTGGGGGACACCTTGCTCCAACAGCATCATTTTGCTGGTTTGTCCTTGTACTTTTGTCCTGGCAGTTCTGTTCTCAAGGTAGTGGCTGATCCATTTATACATTTTTCCACAAACATGCATGTTTTGCAGTTTTACTTTCAGTCCTTCCTTCCATACTTTATCAAATGCTTTTTCTAAATCTATCCAGACTGCTAGTGTGTGCTTTTTTTCTTGGAAGGCATCCTCTATTTCCTGAGCTATATAGGTTATTTGATCTTCAGTGGATCTGTACTTTCTGAATCCTGCTTGGTGTGGTGTTAAGAGTTTGTTTTCTTCCAGATGCCATGTTAGCCTGCCATTGATAATGCGTTCCATTAATTTTCCTACACAGCTAAGTAGACTGATAGGTCGATAGCCATTTGGTTCTTCCAGGTCTTTTCCTTTCTTTGGGACTGGTATTAGTATAGCTTCCTTCCATGCCTGTGGGACTATTCCTCTCTTCCAGCTGTTATTTAGGACTGCTAGTAGTTTCTTCTTTGCCTTGGTGCCTAGTCCTATTAGCATTTCATTTGTGATTCCATCCTTTCCTGGTGATTTCTTCTTTTTTAGGGTATTCATTGCCTGTTCCATTTCTTCCATTGTTAGATTTGCCATCATATATTCTGCTGCTGTCTCTGTATTTCTATGATGTATCTGTTTGTCTTTGATTACTTTCTTCTGTTCGGTTGTAATATCAATGTGGTTTGCATTTGCATAGTGTTCCATTAGTGCATTTGCAGCCTTTTTTCCTGTAAGCAAGGCATTTCCTTGTTTAATTGTTATTTGTTTGTTTCTAGGTCCTTCATTGTTCATGGCTTTCACTAGTTTCCATAGTTTGTTTCCATCCCTGTCAAGATTCAGGTTTTCTGTTTTTTCCCTCCAACAATCTCTTGTTGTTTGATTTACTGTTCTTTTATATTTTGCTGAGATGGCTTTGAGAGAGATGTTCGCTTCAATTGTTTGTTCTCTCTCTGCTGTCTTCCTGGCATCTTCAACTTTGTCCTCCAAACTTTGTAGTTCTTCAGTCCAGTATGGTTTGTAATTTTTCCTCGCTCCTCTAGGAATGGACTCAGTGGCTGCCTGTATTATCGCTCTGTTTAGACTTTCCACCATTTGCTTTATGTTGCCATATCGTGTATTTATGTTTTCGCAATATTTGTCTGTTAGTATGGCAAATCTGTCCCAATCTGCTCGTTTGTAATTCCAGCGGGGCAAGGGCTTTTGCTCCTGTGGAACATACTCCATATTCACTACAAGCTTGATTGGTCTGTGGTCACTACCTGCTAATTGGTCCAGCACATGGCGATCGATTTTGTGGAGGATGTCTCCTGTGCAGAAAGCTAAGTCTGGAGTAGAAGTGGTAAGCCATCTTCTGGAGTAGAAGCTCGGTGTGTCATCCGCTTTGTTGAGTAGATGGAGATTTGAGTCTATTTCCCAGTCCTCCAATTCATCTCCTCTTTTGTCAGTATCTGGGTATCCCCATCTTTCTGAACGGCTATTAAAGTCTCCGACAATAATGCAGTTTGTGTCAGTTATTTTCATGTTTGAGAGTGTAAGGTCCTTATCTGCTGGGCTATACAGATTGTAGATTCTGATTTTCTTCCCTTTGGTCTCTTCCCTTCGATCTTGAAAGTTGTCACCAAGTTCTGCAAGTCATTTCTTCTCATAAAATTTAGACTGTCTACGACTCTACGTCTGACTCTGATCAGTTTACGATCTTCATTTGTTTCTTGAAGGACTTGTTCACTGGTTTTTCTGTCTGTCCATCGTATTCTTTGCATTTTCCTCAGAAACCACAGCATTCTATGAATTGTTCTGCAACAACAGTTCAAAAGTCCCGATGTTTTTCATTAGTGAATACTAAGTAGTCCTTCATTCACATAATTATATATAGAGCTTTTCGCTCTTAACCAGAAATACGATTTGTATCTGACCATTGAAATGGCACCATAGGTATCAGAAGTTTATGTTAAACCAGCATAGGTCATAATAGCTTTCAGTTTGTATGTTGTCTAGCGCATACTCTAGTCTCTACTTCTTTCTTCTACTTCTACGAAGCGCCAAACTATACATGTGTGTTTATTACAATTGTAACTAAAATGTTTAGTTTGCCACATGAGCCATGATGGGCGGATAGTCCCCAACCTTGGCAATACACAGATCGCGGATTTGATTCTCAATTGGGGTTTTTACAAATAAATTTTGTTTTTCTCACCTGCTTCTTCTGCCTTTCATTCCCTATTAGACATAAGCTCTCAACTACCTCACGACCAGCCCTCCTACATTTTGCAGCTGGCTCCAAGTCCTCACCATATTACTCATCTGTTTATAGTTTTCTTCCCCGTGTTTTATGTGTAGTCTTCCCCAATTATCTTGCCCTGTGGGTTCCACTGAAAGGACTTCCTAATTATACTATTCCCAGACTTTCTCAGGCGCTCGTAGAAGAAAGGAGCAGAGACTAGAGGACTAGTTTAGTTTAGTTTAGTTGACGGATCAACACCACGGCACACGGGTGTAACCCATAAGTGCTCCGTTCTACTTCTAACTCAAGCTTGAGTCCGGAGAATCTTAGCTCATTGCACGAACTCCGTAGCACCGGCGAGGATCCTGAAATACTTAGTTAGATTTTTAACTCGAAATTTTGCCCGGGCAGCGCCGTTAGGCTACTCTTTTTCGATTTCCAACTGCCAAGTGATTTTTTTACGTGCGCAACAATACACACGGGCGTCCGATCCCACTAGCCAGAAGTTGTTACCAGAAGTCCACGTGAAAAAACTCCCGGCCGTCACCGGGGCTTGAACCCGGGACATCCAGCACTCGAGGCGGACACCATACCTCGAGAGAGAGAGAGAGAGAGAGAGAGAGAGAGAGAGAGAGAGAGAGAGAGAGAGAGAGAGAGAGAAACATTTACCGCACGTTGATTGTTGGTTGTTTACCACCTTCAACTCACTAACTTACCTCACTTTGATTGTTGGTTGTTTACTACCATCAAGTCACTAACTTACCTCACTTTGATTGTTTACTACCATCAACTCACTAACTTACCGCACGTTGATTGTTGGTTGTTTACCACCATCAACTCACTAACTTACCGCACTTTGATTGATGGTTGTATACTACCATCAACTCACTAACTTACCACACGTTGATTATTGGTTATTTATTACCATCAACTCACTAATTTACCGCACATTGATTGTTGGTTGTATACTACCATCAACTCACTAACTTACCGCACGTTGATTGTTGGTTGTTTGCCACCATCAACTCACTAACTTACCGCACGTGGATTGTTGATTGTTTACCACCATCAACTCACTAACTTACCGCACGTTGATTGTTGGTTGTTTACCACCATCAACTCACTAACTTACCGCACTTTGATTGATGGTTATATACTACCATCAACTCACTAACTTACCGCACGTTGATTGTTGGTTATTTATTACCATCAACTCACTAACTTACCGCACATTGATTGTTGGTTGTATACTACCATCAACTCACTAACTTACCGCACGTTGATTGTTGGTTGTATACTACCATCAACTCACTAACTTACCGCACGTTGATTGTTGGTTGTATGCTACCATCAACTCACTAACTTACCGCACGTTGATTGTTGGTTGCATACTACCATCAACTCACTAACT
Source organism: Cepaea hortensis (assembly GCA_963921405.1). Classification (NCBI taxonomy): domain Eukaryota; kingdom Metazoa; phylum Mollusca; class Gastropoda; order Stylommatophora; family Helicidae; genus Cepaea; species Cepaea hortensis. The sequence continues at coordinate 163,051,962 of OY992876.1, read as the reverse complement.
TACCGCACGTTGATTGTTTGTTGTATACTACCATCAACTCACTAACTTACCTCACTTTGATTGTTAGTTCTTTACCGCTGATATGTTTAAAACATCGTTGGTGTTTTATACACCTTCACTCGCAGCCAGGAGTTAACTTTAACTTCTTCACTCCCTGGCATTTATGTTAACGCCTTCACTCCCTGGCATTTATGTTAACTCCTTCACTCCCTGGCATTTATGTTAACTCCTTCACTCCCTGGCATTTATGTTAACTCCTTCACTCCCTGGCATTTATGTTAACTCCTTCACTAGCCTTCCTGGCCTAGAGGCTAGCAACTTTTCTCCGTAATCTCGTATACTCTCGTAGGTAACGTGACGACGGTGAGAATCAGCAGTGGTTCGAATCGCGTCGGTAACTTACGGGATATGTGAGCTGGCCTCTCAGAAAGCAATGACAAACTACTGAGCGTAATCTTGCCAAGAAATCAACAATCAGCTGAAAGATGCTGATGTTGACAGCGATGTCCTGTAAAGGATATGCAAAACAATATGATCATCCTTCACTAGCAGACATTTATGTTAACTCCTTCACAGTAGACATTTATGTTAAATCCTTCACTAGCAGACATTTATGTTATCTCCTTCACTACCAGACATTTATGTTAACTCCTTCACTACCAGGCGTGTGTGTTAACTCCTTCACTACCATACATTTATGTTAACTCCTTCACTTCCAGTCGGTTATTACGTTAACTCCTTCACTCCCAGACATTTATTACTTAAACCCTTTCTGCCCCACACAATAATTACGTTTATCTCAACTTCCAACAACCCCTATCCCGGACAGACAGTTAATTAACACCAGTAAGGTGTAAAGAAAAGAACAAATGCATCCATGCTTCAAGATATGTATATTGAAGAAGGTTGGCTATTAAAGACGATAAAACAAAGAAAACAGAAATATTTTGGTCACTTGAAACGCCATGAAAGTTTGGAGAGAACAATAATGGAGGGGGTATATGCCTGGGAACGAACGAACGAACAAACTTTATTTTCGAAGGGTAACAAATTGGGCACGCCTGCCCGTCTTACATTCGGCCCTTCCAATCACTCATCTTTCTTTCGTCAGTGCATAGTGCATTCACATAGGGGAAAAAACATTGTCAAATGAATGTTGTAAGCATAAACAATGCATGTTACCATGTTATGAAACAAATCCCCCACCCACCCACCCATCTCCTATCCATCCGCGTGTCCCACACACACACATCCACCTCCCAACCACACACATACCCACAGGCACATACACGACCCCATCCATCCACCCATCCCCCAACCAACACATCCCAAACACACCCCCACATACATCATATCCCTACCCACACACACATCTCCCACCCACAACACATCCCCCACCCACCACACACCCCCCACCCACCCACACGCCCCCACCCACCCACACGCCCAGGCACACATGCATGCAACCACCCATCCATACTCACCCACACATCCCCCCACCTTCACACATCTCCCCACCCACACGCACACATCCTCCACCCATCCCATAACCTACCAACACTCACCCACCCACATATCCTCCACCACCCACCCACACACCCCCAAACACTCAGCCAAACACACATACCCCAACCACATTTCCAACACCCACACACACATATTCCCGCCAACTCACATATCCTGCACTTACCCACACACAAAACCCGAACCCACCCACACATCCCCCACTTGCACACATATCATCCACCACACAATCCCCCCCACCCACACATCCCGCACCCACACAAACACAAGCCCTCCGACCCCCAACCTACACACACTCACCCTCCCACACATCCTCCACCCACCCACTCGCCAACCATCCCACCCCGATCTCCAAACTCCAATCACACATCCCTTAACTACACATCTCACCACCCATACACTCACACACACACACATCTCCCCACCCATACATACATCCTCATCCATCAACACATTCCTCATCCAAAAGCACACACCAACCACACACACACTCCACCACCCACATATACCCACCCACACACATCCGCCTTCCCACCCACACACACATCCCCCACCCATACACTCGTCTCTTACACACATCCACCCACTCACATACTCATCCATCAACCACTCACACCCACACATCACCCACCTATCCATCAACACATGCATCTCTCATCTACCCTCCCACCCACACACACCCCAACCACCCAGCCAAACACACATCCCCATCCTCACATACATCCTTCATCCACCCGCACATCCCACACCTCTCCCATCCCACACAACACCCCACCCATAAACGCATCCCCCTACACACACATCCCCACACATGCATTCCCCATACACATCCCAGCCCACACATCTCTCACCCACACACATAAATCTCCCCACCCACCCACCCACAAACATCATCACCGCCCACACATACATCCTCACCCACTCACATTCATCCCATCCACACTCACACACTCAGACCCACACAGACATATCCCATTCACAGACACACCCCACACCCATTCCCCACACCCATCCGCAACCCACACACATCTCCCACACACCCATTCACCCACCCAAATACACATTCCCTACCCACACCCCCAACCAACCAACACCCACATACTTCCAACCATCCTCCCAAATATCCCCACCCACACACACACATCCCTCACACACATACATCTCCACCGACCACACATCCCTTCACCCATCCACACATCACCCCACACACATACCCCACACACAACCCCTCCACACATAAATTCCCCACATCCCCCCCACACACATCCCCCCACACACATCCCCCCACACACACACCCACACACACATCCTCACATCTAGACACATACATGATGCCTCACATGATCATTGAAACTAATCAGAACAAACTCCCACACTTTACACACAGTTGAGACACTGACGATTGTCGTGAGCATTCTCGCAAAAATTGTAAGAAATGGAAAAAAAAAAAATTGTACATATACATTGTGTAGCGTAAACAATTGGTGATGCAATTCAACTCTCTCTCTCTCTCTCTCTCTCTCTCTCTCTCTCCTCTCTCTCTCTCTCTCTCTCTCTCTCTCTCTCTCCCACTCACTAACGCTCTCACTCACATTACTGTAATATTATATTATACATGATAAATCAAGTAGCATACATACAAAATGATAATGTGAAAGATGAAAATACACAAAAAATATGGAATGGCATGTTACAGGACATGCGTGCACCCAACTGGCTCTTTCTCTCTCTCCCCCTCTCTCTCTCTCTCTCTCTCTCTCTCTCTCTCTCTCTCTCTCTCTCTGTATTACACAGGCACACATACACACACTCACATTCATTAACTCTCTCTCTCTCTCTCTCTCTCTCTCTCTCTCTCTCTCATACTCCCTAACTCTCTCTCTCATACTCCCTAACTCTCTCACCCACTCTACAGTGATGTACATGTGTTCATGTTTGTAAATTGTAACATCAATTGGCATTCAAAATGGTAATATGAACATGAGAATACACAATATATGGAATAGCATGTTTCATGATATGCGTGCGCTTAAATCTCTCACTCTCTCTCTTTCTCCCAACACACACCCATAGACACTCACAAACAATGCGCGCACACACACACACACACACTAACAAATCCATTCTTCCACTCTCTCTCTCTCTCTCTCTCTCTCTCTCTCTCTCTCTCTCTCTCTCTCTCTCGCAATCACTATTTCACCCATTAAGTCATTCTCTCCATCTTTCATTTACTCAATATCACACTCTCTTTCACTCTCTCACGCACAGACAGACACACACCCTCTCGCTACCAAATACACACTCCCTCGCATACACGCGAAAGCATATACACATACACACACGAGCATACACACAATATACACACGCAAATACACACATATACCCACGCACACATACACACATCCACACCCATACACACATACTTACACACACACACACACACACACACACACACACACTCCCTTGCATACACTGTATGCATGCACACATATACACGAACATACATATATATACACACGCACATACACACATATACACACGCACATACATATAAACACACACACATGTACGAACATATAAACATAATTACACACACAAGCACACATACAAACACACATGTACACACACTTACACATACACACCCATACGCACATTCAGACGTGCACACACATACACCCACATACACACACATAAACACACGCATACACACACGTACACACCCACCCATCCACCCACACACTTACTCACACATACACGCTGCCTCACACATACACGCTGCCTCACACATACACGCTGCCTCACATAATCTTATCCTCTCACTCACACTCTCTGAACCACACTAACTCACTCTCTTACTCGCACAAACATGTACACACACACACACACACACACACACACACACACACACTCACCCACTCTCTGTCTCACTCATTAACTTCTCATGCACTCTCTCACTCACCCACTGTCTCTCTCTCTTGCACACTCACTGGCTCTCACACTCACTCACACACGCACATACACACAAATTCTCCCCCTCACTAACTTACTCTCCCTTACTCACTCACTCACTCGGCGGCTCTCTTAACTCACTTTCTCACTCTCTCACACAGACAGGTATACACACAACACAACCTCTCTCTCACAGTAACTCATTCTCTCACTCAATCTCTCACACATACGTGTACACAGACATTCACTTACTCTTTCACTCTCGCAGGCACACGCGCATACATACTCTCTCACTTTCTCTGTCTCATACTCACTCTCACTTAATCCATACCGACTATATGCCACCATAATTCATTTACTGGTATAATTGTTCATTATAATTGTTCATTATAATTGTTCATTATAATTGTTTAACTATAATTGTTCACTATATATGTGTGTGGGAGAGAGAGAGAGAGAGAGAGAGAGAGAGAGAGAGAGAGAGAGAGAGAGAGAGAGAGAGAGCATCACTATTTTTACTTCACACACTGTTTATGTACACATTTTTCTCCATGTTTAACATTTTTATGAGACTGCTCACGACAAGTGGCAGTGTATGTGTGTGAGTAAAGTGTGGGAGTTTGTTCATACTAGTTTCAATGCTCACGTGAGGCATTTTGTATGTGTCTAGATGTGAGGATGTGTGAGAGTGTGTGGAGGATGTGTGTGAGTGTGGGGATATGTGTGGGTGGGGTATGCGTTTGGATGGATTCGGGTGTGTGTGTCTTGGTGGGTAGTGATATTTGTGGGTGTTGGTGGGATGTGTGGATGGATGTGTGGGGGTGAAAGTATGGGTGTGGGGGATGTGTGTATGGGTGGAGGATATGTGTATGGGACGGGTGAGGGTTATGTGTAGTTTGGGTGGGGGATATGTGTGGGTGGGTGGAGATATGTGGATGGTTTGGGGAAGTATGTGTGGGTGGTGGGGTTGTGTGGGTAGGGGATTGTGTGGGTGGATTGGGGATGTAATGGCGGGTGGGGAGAAGTGTATGGCGTGTGGGTTTGGGATATGTGTAAGGTGTGTTGGTGGGGGATGTGTGCATGGTGTGTCGATGGGAGGTATGTTTGTGGTGGTATGGATGAGGATGTGTGTGTGGGTGGGGGAAACTGTGTGTGGTGTGGGGGATGTGTGTAATGGGTGCGGGGAATGTGTGTATGGGTGGGGATATGTGTGGGTGAGTAGGGGGTGTGTGGTGGTTGGGAGAAGTATATGTGGGTGGTGGGGGTGTGGAGTGGGAGATGTGTGCGTGGATGGAGAATGTGTGGGTGGGTTTGTGTGAGTGGCTTAGGGATGTGTAGGTGGGTGAGGGATGTGTATGTGTCCGGGTAGGATGCGTGAGTGGGTGGAGGATGTGTGTGAGTAGGGGTATTGTGATCGAGAGATGTTTGGTTGGGGGTGGGTGAGGGTGTGTGGTTGCGTAGTGGAGGATGTGTGCGCGAGTGAGTGTGTGTTGGTGGATGGGTGGGAAATGCATGTGTGGGTGGGGAGAGGCGCGTGGTGTGTTGGTTGGGGATATTGTGTGGGTGGGGTAGTGTGTGTGGGTGGGAGTATGTGGGGTGGATGGGTCAGGGTATCTGTGTGAGTGTGGGTGGGAATATTGTGTGGTATGTGGGTGGGGGATATATGTGTGGTGTGTAGGTGGGGATGCATGGTGGTATGTGGGTGTGGGATGTGTTGGTGAGGGATATGTGTGCGGTGTGTGGGTTGGGAATATTGCGTGGTAGAGGATGTATGTGATGTGCATGTGGGGGGGGGTGTGGTGGGGGATTGGGTTAGGTCATGTATGGGTGGGTGGAGGATGTACGTGTGGGTGGTGGGGTGTGTGTGAGTGGATTGGAGATGTATAGGTGGTTAGGGAGATGTGTGTGTGTGTGTGTGTGTGTGTGTGTCGAGGTAGGGAGATGTCAGTTGGTGGGAATGTGTGAGTATGGTTTGGGGATGTGTGAGTGGATGTGCGATGTGTGGGTTGGTGGGGGATGTGTGTGCGTGGGTGGGGAATATGTGGTCGATGGAGATGTGGCTGGGGGATGGGTGGTTGTAGGTGTGGGTGGGGGAGAGGGTGTGTAGGTTAGGATGTGTATGTGGGTGGGCATGGGATGTGTGGGTTGGTGGGGGATGTTTGTGGGTGGCGAATGTGTTATGGTTGGGGGAACAGGTGAGGGCAGTGTGTGAGGGTGGGGGATGTGCGGGAGGGGGATGGGTTGCTTGGTGGGGTACGTATGTGTCCCTGGGTGTGTGTGTGTGGGTGGTGTGATGTATGGGTAGATGGGATATGGGCCTCATAACATGGTAATTTGTCTTGATTATGTTTACAACATTCATTTCACAATGTTTATCTTTCTTCCTATGTAAATATATAATGCTCTTGATGAACGAAAGACGAGTGATTGGAAGGGCCGAATGTAAGACGGGCCTGCGTGCCCAATTTGTTACCCTTTGAAAATAAAGTTGATTTGATTTGATTTCTCTCACTCACACTCTTTCTCATTCACTCTCTCACCCACTTTCTCACTCACACAGTGAAAAATGATAGTGAAATAATGATACCAGTAGGTGACTTATGGAGGCATATAGTCGGTATGAAGTAAGTATTGAACGAGTTTTCGGTTGAATGTGTAGGGACTCATTGGCGTTTTCAGATTTGGTGGAAGGTTATTCCACAAGTGAGCACCAGAATACGCGAAACATGTTTTGTGTAAGTCCAATCTAGGCTTTGGAACCTGTAATAAATTTAAGCGCTTACTGTTCATTGCATTAGATTGAATTAACGGTAGAAGATACTCTGGGGTATTTTCAGATATAATTTTATTCACTAATTTGGCTTTGTTAAAAAGGAATCGCTTTCGAAGTGGTAGAAGTCTTAGATGACTATATAAGTTATTACTTTCAACGTGCTTTATGCCAGAAACTAGACGTATAGCGCGGTTTTGAAGCGAACACAGTCGTTTCGTATTAGATTTAGGGCACCCATCCCAGACTGTGGAACAATAGTCGAGAGGTGATTGGATATAGCATGCATAGAATATTTTTCGTGTGCTTTCATCCAAGAAGTGCTGAATTTTAGTAAGTTAGTAAACTGTTTGTGCTATTCTCTTGGTGAGGACGTGAACATGAGAGCTCCAGTTTAAATGTCTGTCAATTAAAAGACCTAATGTTTTGTGTTCATTTACATAGAGAAAGGCCAAAGAGAAGATGGGTGCAGGATGCGGCGGATGATCTTCGGATGGGTGTATCGGACGCGGGACATCTTGCTTATGATCGAGAGGTTATCCGGAAGGTTGTTATGGGAGCGAGGTTCTGCAGAGGACGTGCTACTGAATGAATGAATGAAGTGAGGAGTTGTGAAGCCACATGGTCGAACACGCCAGTCGGCACGGCTACAACAGACAAGTGGCACTGAGGCAGTACTTGACCAAGGAACAACCACTGTGCACGCATGACTAGGTCGGGACGTCTCAGCCGTGCGCCAGCGCGCCGTGTAGTCACCAACCGTTTGCCTGTATACTTTGAATAATGAACAGTTGTGCTCCTTTACGGGGGGAGAGAGCGGGTGCGCGGCTATGACTGACCCACTTTTCTGTTGCCGCCTAGGGCGTGTTGCTCTCTCTATCAAGTGCGGGTTTCCTGGCCGGTAGTTGGCAGGTGTGTGTGTGGTGTGTAAGGTGTGTGTGTGTATGCTTGTCTATCCGTTTCCCTCTGTGTGTGTGTGTGTGTGTGTGTATGCTTGTCGGTCCATTTCCCTCTCTCTGTGTGTGGTGTGTAAGGTGTGGGTGTGTGTATGCTTGTCTATCTGTTTCCCTCTCTCTGTGTGTGGTGTGTAAGGTGTGCATGTATGCTTGTCTGTCCGTTGCCCTCTCTCTGTGTGTAGTGTGTAAGGTGTGGGTGTGTGTATGTTTGGCTATCCGCTTCCCTCTCTCTCTCTGTGGTGTGTAAGGTGTAGGTGTGTGTGTATGTATGTATGTATGTATGCTTGTCTATCCGCTTCCCTCTGTGTGTGTGTGTGTAAGGTGTAGGTTTGTGTGTGTATATATGTATGCTTGTCTATCCGTTTTCCTCTCTCTGTGTGTGGTGTGTAAGGTGTGGGTGTATGTATGCTTGTCTATCCGTTTCCCTCTCTGTGTGTGTGTGGTGTGTAAGGTGTGGGTGTGTGTATGCTTGTCTATCCGTTTCCATCTCTCTGTGTGTGGTGTGTGTGTGTGTGTATGCTTGTCTATCCGTTTCCCTCTGTGTGTGTGTGGTGTGTAAGGTGTGGGTATCTGTATGTATGCTTGTCTATCCGTTTCCCTCTGTGTGTGTGTGTGGTGTGTAAGGTGTGGGTATCTGTATGTATGCTTGTCTATCTGTTTCCCTCTCTGTGTGTGTGTGGTGTGTAAGGTGTGGGTATCTGTATGTATGCTTGTCTATCCGTTTCCCTCTGTGTGTGTGTGTGGTGTGTAAGGTGTGGGTATCTGTATGTATGCTTGTCTATCCGTTTCCCTCTCTGTGTGTGGTGTGTAATGTGTGGGTATTTGCGTGTATGTATGCTTGTGTATCCGTTTCCCTGTGTGTGTGTGTGGTATGTAAGGTGTGGGTAAGTTTGTCTATGCGTTCCTCTGTGTAGTTTGGTGTGTAAGGTGCAGGTTTGTCTGTATGTGTTTGCCTGTCCGTCACCCTCTCTCTCTCTCTCTCTCTCTCTCTCTCTCTCTCTCTCTCTCTTTGTGGTGTGAAATATATATGTATATATGTTTAATTGTCGGTTTCTCTGTGTGTGTGATGATTTAGGTGTGGGTGTGTATGTTTGTGTGTCCGTTTCTCTCTCTCTCTCTCTCTCTCTCTCTCTCTCTCTCTCTCTCTCTCTCTCTCTCTGGTTGTATGTGTGTGAGCAGGCGTTTGTGTTGGCGCCCGTGGGAATTGTTGTTGGTCACGGCACCCCCTTCCCTTTGTTTAATTATTTCTGTCCTAGACAGTTTATGTAATAGCCCACTCCCGAGAAACTACTGCAACTCACGCCCCAGACAGTTTGTGTAATAACCCCAGACAGTTTGTGTAATAACCCCAGACAGATTGTGAATAACTCACGCCCAAGACAGTTTGTCTAATAACCCACAACTACCACGCTACTCCTGTAACTTATGCCCCAGACAGTTCGTGTAATAACCCACAACTACCATGTTACTCCTGTAACTCATGTCCCAGATTTTTTTTTTTTTTTTTTTTTGCGTATCCTTTTACAGGACTTAGCTGTCAACAGCAGCATCTTTCAGCTGTCTGTTGATCTCTTGGCAAGATTACGCTCAGTAGTTTGCCATTGCTTTCTGAGCGGCCGGCTCAGTATCCGCAAGTCACGAGCGGGGGTCGAACCACCTCAGTTCTCGCTCCGCTGCGAGACTCTGCGTGATAAACGGGATTACAGAGAGAAAGTGTTGTAACCCCACAGCCAGAGAGACCGGCACATGTCCCAGATAGTTTGTCTAATAACCCACCACTACCATGCTACTCCTGTAACTTATGTCCCAGACAGTTCGTCTAATAACACACCACTACCATGCTACTCTTGTAACTCATGCTCCAGACAGTTCGTGTACACCCACAACTACCATGCTACTCTTGTAACTCATGCCCCAGACAGTTCGTGTACACCCACAACTACCATGCTACTCTTGTAACTCATGCCCCAGACAGTTCGTGTAATAATCCACAACTACCATGCTACTTCTGTAACTCATGCCCCAGACAGTTCGTCTAATAACCCACAACTACCATGCTACTTCTGTAACTCATGCCCCAGACAGTTCGTCTAATAACCCACAACTACCGTGCTACTCCTGTAACTCATGCCCCAGACAGTTCGTGTAATAATCCACAACTACCATGCTACTCCTGTAACTCATGCCCCAGACAGTTTGTCTAATAACACACCACTACCATGCTACTCTTGTAACTCATGCTCCAGACAGTTCGTGTACACCCACAACTACCATGCTACTCTTGTAACTCATGCCCCAGACAGTTCGTGTAATAATCCACAACTACCATGCTACTTCTGTAACTCATGCCCCAGACAGTTCGTCTAATAACCCACAACTACCATGCTACTTCTGTAACTCATGCCCCAGACAGTTCGTCTAATAACCCACAACTACCGTGCTACTCCTGTAACTCATGCCCCAGACAGTTCGTGTAATAATCCACAACTACCATGCTACTCCTGTAACTCATGCCCCAGACAGTTTGTCTAATAACCCACCACTACCATGCTACTCTTGTAACTCATGCTCCAGACAGTTCGTGTAAACCCACAACTTCCATGCTATTCCTGTAACTCACGTCTCAGACACTTTGTCTATTAACCCACAACTACCATGCTACTCTTGTAACTCATACACCAGACAGTTCGTGTAATAACCCACAACTACCATGCTATTCCTGTAACTCATGCCCCAGACAGTTCGTGTAATAATCCACAACTACCATGTTACTCCTGTAACTCATGCCCCAGACAGTTCGTGTAATAACCCACAACTACCATGCTACTACTGTAGATCATGCCCCAGACAGTTCGTGTAATAACCCACCACTACCGTGCTACTCCTGTAACTCATGCCCCAGACAGTTCGTGTAATAACCCACCACTACCGTGCTACTCCTGTAACTCATGCTCCAGACAGTTCGTGTAAACCCACAACTACCATGCTATTCCTGTAACTCACGTCCAAGACAGTTCGTGTAATAACCCACAACTACCGTGCTACTCCTGTAACTCATGCCCCAGACAGTTTGTCTAATAACCCACCACTACCATGCTACTCTTGTAACTCATGCTCCAGACAGTTTGTCTAATAACCCACCACTACCATGCTACTCTTGTAACTCATGCCCCAGACAGTTCGTGTAATAACCCACAACTACCATGCTACTTCTGTAACTCATGCCCCAGACAGTTCGTCTAATAACCCACAACTACCGTGCTACTCCTGTAACTCATGCCCCAGACAGTTCGTGTAATAATCCACAACTACCACGCTACTCCTGTAACTCATGCCCCAGACAGTTCGTGTAATAACCCACAACTACCGTGCTGCTCCTGTAACTCATGCCCCAGACAGTTTGTCTAATAACCCACCATTACCATGCTACTCTTGTAACTCATGCTCCAGACAGTTCGTGTAATAACCCACAACTACCATGCTATTCCTGTAACTCATGCCCCAGACAGTTCGTGTAATAACCCACAACTACCATGCTATTCCTGTAACTCATGCCCCAGACAGTTCGTGTAATAACCCACAACTACCATGCTATTCCTGTAACTCATGCCCCAGACAGTTCGTGTAATAACCCACAACTACCATGCTATTCCTGTAACTCATGCCCCAGACAGTTCGTGTAATAACCCACAACTACCATGCTATTCCTGTAACTCATGCCCCAGACAGTTCGTGTAATAACCCACAACTACCATGCTACTACTGTAGTTCATGCCCCAGACAGTTCGTGTAAACCCACAACTACCATGCTACTACTGTAGCTCATGCCCCAGACAGTTCGTGTAATAACCCACGTGTCCCAGACAGATTGTGAAAAACTCATGGCTAGACAGTTTGTCTATATATGATTAATCTATGTCTCTAATCGTTGCCTAAGAGAAATGTGCAGGTTTGTCAGTTAAACACCTGGCAACCTACCTAGGGTTGCCAGATACGTGGGCACCAAAAAAGAGGACATATTAAGACAAAAAAGAGGACCAAGGAGGACATATTGAATGTTTCATTTGAATCGTTCCAGATTAAACCCACAATCAGTACAATATTATTACAATAGCTGCCAATAAATGTATATCTTACTCTTAGTGAATCGACCAAGAAACATTCATGTTAAACAATAAATATAAATTCAATGGAGGCCTTTTTCAAAATGCTACAAAAAAAAAAAAAAAAAAACATTATTTAAACAGCCGATTGTACAGGTATTACCTTATAATCTTTATTAATCTTATATATAAATTAGGATCTCCGTCTGTCTGTCTGTCTGTCTGTCTGTCTGTCTGTCTGTCTGTCTGTCTGTCTGTATGTATGTATGTATGTATGTATGTATGTCCTTTATGCGCTCGCGAACGGCCCATCGGATTGAGATGAAATTTTCTACACGCCTTCCTTTAATTCCAGAGCTGCCAACTGTGATATTTTGTTAGTGTGAATTCGCCTGCTTACTCAGTATTATTTCATTTTTCATTATAATTTCATATATCTCAGGGGACCTAACTCTGTAAAAGTTATTTCAAGGGGCATAACTTTTCTGTATAACTTATAGTCATATTGTGGCATCGTTTTCAAAGATTTATAAACTCTTTGTCCATAGTTATGCACCGGCATATGAGTTATAATAAATAATGATACAATCTGTAAGGCATTTTCAAAGTTTTCATAAAAATAATGCACAATGCATAACATTGTAACTCATCTTTTTTTGCTTAAGAAGTTACTGTAGTCATGCAGGTGATTAGAAAGAGTTTTCATTAAAAATAATGGATGGTGTGTGGAAGGACATTCTTTTAAGTTACTTTTTTTGTTGTATGAATTTAATGAGACGCTACCCGCCAGGAGCTGAGCGAAGCCACGCCGGGTCAGATAGATAGACAGACCCACCTTTTCGCTGCAGTTGTCTACTCCTCCTTTTCCTTCTTCTGTTGATGCTGCTGCCGCCGCTCCATTTACCTAAGTTAATTGTTGGGGAAGATGTAAAGATCAGACAGACAGACAGACAGATAGATAGACAGACAGACAGACAGTCAGTCGGGAACGGGAACTTATATGACTACTTATATGAATTAAATGAGATGCTCCCCACCAGGAGTTGGGCGATGCTGGGCCGGGTCAGACAGACAGACAGATAGATAGACAGACAGACAGACAGATTGTCGGTAACGGGAACGAGAACTTATATGACTACTTATATGAATTAAATGAGATGCTCCCCACCAGGGTCTGGGCGAAGCCGGGCCGGGTCAGCTAGTCTTATATATAAATTAGGATCTCCGTCTGTCTGTCTGTCTGTCTGTCTGTTTGTATGTATGTATGTCCTTTATACGTTCGCGAACGGCCCATCCGATTGAGATGAAATTTTCTACACGCCTTCCTTTCATTCCAGCGCTGCCAACTGTCGTATTTTTTTTCTTCTTCTTCCTCCTCCTCCCTCCTCCCATTCCCAAAATACGTACGTAAATATATGATGATGATGATGAAAGAATCCCCGAACCAAAACGCTAGGGAAAGGGAAGAAAATGACGTGACTACACAGAATCGTCACACGGCAATCATCATCATCATCAAGTGCCGTGGCGGCTGGCGTAGGCGTTCAACTCTGTTGCTGATATATATGCCTCCATGCCACGGCAATATCAATAACAATTCATCTTTTTATGTGTAAGGAAGTTATCTACAGTCGTGTAGAAGGGAAGAACAATCAATGGAAGGATCGAAATCACAGAACCTAGACGAGTATGAATTCGGAATGGCGAACTCCCTCCTCCTCTCTTCTCCTCCTGCCTCTACCTCCTCCCTCCACCCTCCTGCTCTTCCTCCTTCCTCTGCCTCCTCCTCCCTCTCCCTCTTCCTTCTCCCTCTTCCTCTCCCCTCCTCCTCCATCCTCCTCCCTCCTACTCCCTCCGCCTCCTCCCTCCACCTCCCTCCTCCTCCCTCTACCTCCTCCCTCCACCCTCCTCCCTCTACCTCCTCCCTCTCCCTCGACTTCTCCCCCTCCCTTCTCCCTCCTCCTCCCTCTACTCCTCCCTTCTCTCATCCCTCCTACTCCCTTCTCCTACTCCTCCCTCCTCCTCTCTCCTCCTCCCTTTTCCTCCCTCTACCTCCTCCCTCCTCCACATCCCTCTTCCTCCTCCTCCCTCCTCATCATTCCTCCTCCTCCCCTTCTCCTTCTCCCTCCTCCTTCTACCTCTTCCTCCCTCCTCCTTCTCCCTCCTCCTCCCTCTCCCTCCTCCTCCCTCTCCATCCTCCTCCTCCCCCACCTGCGTTCTCCTCCTCCCCCCTCCTCCCCCCCTCCCTCCTCCCCCTCCTCCCTCTTCCTCCTCCTCCTCCTTCACCCTCCTCCCTCCTCCTCCTCCTCCTTCACCCTCCTCCCTCCACCTCCCTCCTCCTCCTCCTCCCTCCTCTCCTTCCTCCTCCTCCCTCCTCATCCCTCTTCCTCCTCCCTCCTCCTCCCTCCTCCATCTCCCCTTTCCCCCTCCTTCTCTTAATCCCTCCTCCTCCCTCCTCCTCCTCTCTCCGCCTATCTCTTCCTCTCTCCTCCTCCCTCCTCCTCCTCCCTCTTCCTCCTCCCTCCTCGCCCTCCTCTTCCTTCCTCCTTCGCCCTCCTCCTCCCTTCTTACCCCTTCTCCTCCTCCCCCTCATCCCTCCTCCTTCTTCCTCCCTCCTCCTCCCCCTCCTCCTTCCTCCTCCTCTCCTTCCTCCTCCCCCCTCCTCCTCCCTCTACCTCCTCCCTCCTCCTCCCTTCACATTCCTCCTCCTCCCTCTTCCTCCTCCTCCCCCTCATCCTCTTCCCTCCTCCTTCTCCCTCTTCCTCATCCCTCCCTCTCCTCCCTCCTCCTCCCTTTCCCTCCTCCTCCCTCTCCTCCTCCTCCCTTTCCCTCCTCCTCCCTCTCCTCCTCCTCCCTCCTCCTCCTGCGTTCTCCTCCTCCCTCCTTCTCCCTCCTCCTCCCTCCTCCTTCTCCTCCCTCCTCCTTCTCCCTCTTCCTCCTCCCTCTTCCTCCCTCTTCCTGCTCCCTCCGCCTCCTCCCTCCTTCTACTCTCTCCTCCTCCTCCCTCCTCCTCCCTCTCCCTCCTCCTCCCTCTCCTCCTCCTCCTCCCTCTCCTCCTCCTCCCTCCTCCTCCTGCGTTCTCCTCCGTCTCCTTCTCCCTCTTCCTCCCCCTCCTCCTCCACCCTACTCCTCCCTCCCCTTCCTAATCCCTCCTCCTCCCTCCTATTCCTCCCTATTCCTCCTGTCTCCTGTCTCCTCCTCCCTCCTCCTCCCTCCTCCATTTACCCAAGACAGACAGACAGACAGATAGTCGGGAACGGGATCTTATATGACTACTTATATGATTTAAATGAGATGCTCTCCACCATGGGCTGGGCCGGGTCAGACAGACAGACAGACAGACAGATAGATAGACAGACAGACAGTCAGTCGGGAACGGGAACTTATATGACTACTTATATGTATTAAATGAGATGCTCCCCACCAGGAGTTGGGCGATGCCGGGCCGGGTCAGACAGACAGACAGACAGATAGATAGACAGACAGACAGATTGTCGGTAACGGGAACGAGAACTTATATGACTACTTATATGAATTAAATGAGATGCTCCCCACCAGGGCGAAGCCGGGCCGGGTCAGCTAGTCTTATATATAAATTAGGATCTCCGTCTGTCTATCTGTCTGTATGTATGTATGTATGTATGTATGTATGTCCTTTATACGTTCGCGAACGGCCCATCCGATTGAGATGAAATTTTCTACACGCCTTCCTTTCATTCCAGCGCTGCCAACTGTCGTATTTTTTTTTCTTCTTCCTTCTCCTCCCTCCTCCCATTCCCAAAATACCTACGTAAATATATGATGATGATGATGATGAAAGAATCCCCGAACCAAAACGCTAGGGAAAGGGAAGAAAATGACGTGACTACACAGAATCGTCACACGGCAATCATCATCATCATCATCATCATCAAGTGCCGTGGCGGCTGGCGTAGGCGTTCAACTCTGCTGCTGATATATATGCCTCCATGCCACGGCAATATCAATAACAATTCATCTTTTTATGTGTAAGGAAGTTATCTACAGTCGTGTAGAAGGGAAGAACAATCAATGGAAGGACCGAAATCACAGAACCTAGACGAGTATGAATTCGGAATGGCGAACTCCCTCCTCCTCTCTTCTCCTCCTGCCTCTACCTCCTCCCCTCCTCCTGCCTCTACCTCCTCCCTCCACCCTCCTCCCTCTACCTCCTCCCCCTCATCCCTCTCCCTCCTCCTTCCTTCTCCCTCTTCCTTCTCCCTCTTCCTCTCCCCTCCTCCTCCATCCTCCTCCCTCCGTCTCCTCCCTCCTCCTCCCTCTACCTCCTCCCTCCACCCTCCTCCTCTTCCTCCTCCCTCTACCTCCTCCCCCTCCTCCCTCTCCATCCTCCTTCTCCCCCTCCCTTCTCCCTCCTCCTCCCTCTCCTCCTCCCTTCTCCTCATCCCTCCTACTCCCTTCTCCTCCTTCCTCCTCCTCCTCCTCTCTCCTCCTCCCTTTTCCTCCCTCTACCTCCTCCCTCCTCCTCCTTCCTCCACATCTCTCTTCCTCCTCCTCCCTCCTCATCATTCCTCCTCCTCCTCCTCCTTCTCCCTCTTCCTCCCTCCTCCTTCTCCCTCCACCTCCTCCCTCCTCCTCCTCCCTCTCCCTCCTCCTCCGCCACCTGCGTTCTTCTCCTCCCTCCTCCCACCTCCTCCTTCTCCCTCCCCTCCCCCTCCCTCTTCCCCCTCCTCCCTCTTCCTCCTCCTCCTCCTCCTTCATCCTCCTCCCTCCTCCTTCTCCTCCTTCACCCTCCTCCCTCCTCCTCCTCCTCCCTCCTCCTCCCTCTTCCTCCTCCTCCTCCCTCCTCCTCCTTCTCCCCTTTCCCCCCTCCTTCTCTTAATCCCTCCTCCTCCCTCTTCCCTCCTATTCCTCCCTACTCCTCCTCCTCCCTCCTCCTCCTCTCTCCGCCTATCTCTTCCTCCCTCCTCCTCCCTCCTCCACTCTCTTCCTCCTCCCTCCTCCTCCCTCTTCCTCCTCCTCCCTCCTCCGACCTCCTCGCCCTCCTCTTCCTTCCTCCTTCGCCCTCCTCCTCACTTCTCCTCCCTTCTCCTCCTCCCCCTCCCTCCTCCCCCTCCTACCCCTCCCTCCTCCCCCTCATCCCTCCTCCTCCTTCCTCCCTCTCCTTCTTCCTCCTCCTCCCTCTCCTCCTCATCCCTCCTCCTCCATTCTCCTCCTCCCTCTACCTCCTCCCTTCTCCTCCCTTCACATTCCTCCTCCTCCCTCTTCCTCCTCCTCCCTCCTCCTCCTCTCTCCTCCTCCTCTCTCCTCCTCCCTCCTGCATTATATTCGTTGGTCTAATTAGTTATATCGTTATAATATTGTCATTTACATATCGATTTGGATTACTGATATTTTGTAAGTTAATGTAATTGTGTTTTTTTATGATCTTGTATTTTTGCTTGACTTTGACTAATTTACACTTTCTTCATGGATGAAATGTCTGAGAAGTGGCAACACTGGCTCAATAAGTCAGGAATACGCCTTGGACACTTAAACATTTGCAGCTTATTTAACAAGCTATCAGAGTTATCTTCTATTCTCAATCAAAATTTTCATTTATTCGGCCTTAGTGAAAGTAGGCTTAACGATAACATTTCAGATGAGGACATCTCTATTAAAGGGTACAAAGTTTTCAGAAGGGATCCCTGTAGGAAACAAGAGACAGGCATAATAACATATGTTTCTAATTTACTAAATGCTAACCGTAGGCTAGACTTTGAAACTTGCGAAATAGAATGTATTTGGTTAGAGCTAAAACTTCAAAACCAAACACCCCTGATAATTGGCTACCTCTATCGAAATCCCAGTGCTGGACACATCTGGTACGAAAACTTCACTACCATGATGGATGTGGTTTTCGCTTCCGGTAAAGAAATTATACTACTCGGAGACTTTAACATTGACACCAACAAATCCAACATAATATGGGGAAATATAATTGCATCATACAATTTCCAACAAATAGTACAACAAGCTACTAGAGTAACAAAGTCATCTTCAACAATCATAGATCACATTTATGTAACTTGCTCAGACAACATCATAGAATGCACCGTACCCAATTGTGCAATGAGCGATCACTACCCAATATGCTGCACGTGGTCTAAAAAAGGAATTAAAACTCCTAAACATAAACACATAAGTGTAAAATATAGAAGTTACAAAAATTTCAACCAAAACGCATTTTTACAGGACTTGCTCAGTTCACCTCTAGACAATGTATATCAGCTTCCTGACCCGGATGATGCTTTGGAATTCTGGATGAAAACCTTTATTGATGTATTTGACAGACATGTGCCAATCAAGGAAGTTCGAGTAAAACACCACGTCAAGTCACCTTGGATCACACAGGAAATACTTGAAATTATGAGAGACAGAGATAAAGCACATAAAAAGCGGGATCTCAACGTATACCGTACTCTTATAAACAAAGTTCAATATACCATACGACGGGAAAAGAAAAATTACTTTAAGAACTTAGTAATAGATAAAACAAATAGTAAGGATATATGGAAGGCAATTAACACTTTGACAAACAAGTATAACTCCCGAAATTCCTTACCATCAAATCATATTACATGCGACCAATTCAGTAAGTTTTTTCAAACTGACATAGACCAGTTGAAGGCTTCAATACCTAATTCTCCTTGCAACTTATCTTTGCTGTCATCGTTTTGCGAGAGTAGATGCTCCCGCGATATTCTTTCCGACATACCGCTAATGACAATCACTGAAGTATTCACTTACCTCAGTAACCTAAAAAACACAACCTCATCTGGCTTAGATGGAATCAGCAACCGGATTCTCCGTTGTGCTGCGCCAGTGATCAGTATATCACTAACCTATGTAAATAATCAGTGTCTCACCAAAGGCCACTTTCCATCAGCTCTCAAAATCGCTAAAGTGTACCCTCTTCTTAAATCTGGTTCATTGGACAATGGTCTCCCGAACAATTACAGACCCATTTCTTTACTATCATCACTATCTAAGCCACTAGAAAAACACATCCATAAAGTAACATTACAGTATTTAGTTCGCGACAAGCTTATTGTTGACAGCCAATCAGGATTTCGACCAAAGTATTCTTGCCATACGGCCCTAACAAACATGATAGAAAATTGGCACGAGAGTATAAACAACAACAGTCTATGTGGAACTGTGTTTATTGATTTCAAGAAAGCATTTGATATGATAGACCATGTTATTTTAATTAAGAAACTTGAGACAATGAAAATTGGTCCTAATGTAGTCACTCTAATATCATCTTTTCTATCGGACAGAAAGCAAGTAGTATCACATAATAAATCGCTGTCTCAAACCACTACATTCAATATTGGAGTACCACAAGGCTCTATTCTTGGCCCTCTATTATTTGCCATATATATTAACGATCTACCTTTGCATCTTTCATCGTCCTGCGATCTATTTGCAGACGACTCTACAGTGTACACAAACGCTGAAAACTGTATTTTACTGGAGTCGTCTTTACAACAAGAATTAAATAATGTAGTTAGGTGGAGCTTTTCAAACCGTATGCAAATTAATATCACTAAAACAAAATCAATGTTATTAACAACCAGGCAAAGACTTCAAACTCTAAGCTCACACACATCACTTCAACTTCACATCGATAACATGCCAGTAGAAAGTGTAATTGAGCACAAAACATTAGGCCTAATCATTGATAGAAACCTAACCTTTAATTCCCACGTTCAAGCGCTCATTAAACAAACAGCGAAAAAAGTCTACCAACTCGCCAAAATTAAAAACTTCCTTGATGAGGACACAAGGAAACTATTCTATACTTCTCATATACAGACACACTTTGACTACTGCTCTACAATCTGGGACGGTTGTTCTAATTCAAACACCAAGCGACTTTACTCACTCCAGAAACGGGCCATGAGTCTAATTTATAGCAAACATTTATCTGACAATCCCAGCCTGTATAAACGCCTTCAGTTGCTACCACTCCGCAAACGCCTGCTTTTCAATAAAGCTAAACTAATTCACAAAATCTTGCATCGGAATGCCCCAAATTACCTTTGGCCATTGTTTAAATATAATGCTAGACACAGTAAACGTTTAAATATATTACACATTTCGAAGCCTAGGATTGACTTATACAAAACAAGCTTAACGTACTCTGCAGCTCAGCTGTGGAACAATCTTCCACAAGAAATAAAAGACATCACCATTCCTTATTCATATAATCGCAAATTACTCGAACACTATCTCAGTACGGATTACCTTCCCCCATAATAATAGTGATAATAATAATAATAACAAAACCCTAGTATAACAGCCAGTCCCCTTTTGGTAGGCCAGTATATTCCACATGGCTAATAAGTGTCTGACCATTATCTAATGTTACTGTATCGTGTAGTTTTGATGTTCGCATTTTGCCAATGCTTTTATAATGCATAAGTTTTATATTCTTGCTGTTCTCTGTTAGCCTTGAGTGACGTGTGGATGAGATGATGTATGGAAGAGAGTGATGGAAGGGCAGAATGTTAGACGGGCCTGCGTGCCCAATTCTTAACCCTTTGAAAATAAAGTTTGTTCGTTCGTTCGTTCGTTCGTTCCTCCTCCTCATCCCTCTACCTCCTCCCTCCTCCTCCCTACACATTCCTCCTCCTCCCTCTTCCTCCTCCTCCCCCTCTTCCCTCCTTCTCCCTCTTCCTCCCTCTTCCTTCTCCCTCCTCCCACTCTCTCCTCCTCCTCCTCCCTCCTCCTCCTGCGTTCTCCTCCTCCCTCTTCCTCCTCCCTCCTCCTTCTCCTCCCTCCTCCTCCTCCATCCGCCTCCTCCTACTCTCTCCTCCTCCCTCCTCCCTCCCTCCTCCTGCGTTCTCCTCCTCCCTCCTTCTCCCTCTTCCTCCTCCTTCCCATCCTCCTCCACCCTCCTCCTTCCCCTCCTCCTCCACCCTACTCCTCCCTCCTCTTCCTAATCCCTCCTCCTCCCTCCTATTCCTCCCTATACCTCCTGTCTCCTGTCTCCTCCTCCCTCCTCTTCCCTCCTCCACCTCCCTCTTCCTCCTCCCTCCTCCATTTACCCAAGACAGACAGACAGACAGATAGTCGGGAACGGGATCTTATATGACTACTTATATGATTTAAATTAGATGCTCTCCACCATGGGCTGGGCCGGGTCAGACGACAGACAGACAGACAGACAGACAGACAGTCGGGAACGGGAACTTATATGACTACTTTTATGAATTAAATGAGATGCTCCCCACCAGGAGTTGGGCGATGCCGGGCCGGGTCAGACAGACAGACAGATAGATGGTCGGGAACGGGAACTTACATGACTACTTTTATGAATTAAATGAGATGCTCCCCACCAGGGTCTGGGCGAAGCCGGGCCGGGTCAGCTAGTTACTCATAAAATATTTTTTTTTTAAAGTAAAATATAAGAAAAGCCGGACATTTAAAAGGGTTTTAGCTTTGCCTGCCGGACGGAGAATATTAGACTAAAAAGGAGGACATGTCTCCTTTTGCCGGACGTCTGGCAACCCTAACCCTACCCCAACAGCTGTATCTGTAATGGGACTACCGTCGCCTTTTCTAGTTCAGAATGCAATGGCAAACGGCTGAACTTAAAATTGACTAGAACATCAACCGGGTCTGATGGCAACGTCCTGCACAGGACGTGCAATTTAAAAATAAATAAATAACAATAAAATTTTTTAAAAAGCTAGAGTAGAAAAGATCAACAATGAAACGAAATACTGTAATCGGTTTAAAAAAAAAAAAAAACACACACACACACAGCAGGAATAAAGAATATCCATATGTATACACATTTTAAGATTGGATAATCAGCCATGTGCACTGGCGTCACAGTCAGCAGATGAACATACTCCAAGACTGCCCAAAATACGACATATCTAGGCAAACCTTCTGGCCTAGAGACCTAGAGAAACAACAGTGGAAGAGATAAACTATATGGACCACCGAGTGAACTTAAAAACACTGTAATTATAGATGCATTTCAGGCGAACGAAAGAAGAAGACGAATAAATAATATAAATACGCAGCATGAACGATAACAAACGCTTTATGCTCAAATGATAATGCGGTAAGTTTAAGAAAAATAACAAATTCAAGTCTTTTCAGGTCTTGAATAGGTAGACGTGTTTCGTCATCTCATATCCGTTTTTGGCGGGTGAATTGAATGGAATGATTGATGGTAGCTTCCCTTTGTTGAATGTGGTGTCAAATCTTTGCATGCGTGGTTAGAATAAACACTGTAATATGAACATACCGTATGCACTATGCACCGGCTGTTCGTGTGCGTACATACCGCACTGTTCGCCCCATAAAACACACCCACACTTTGACAACGAATGTTTCTTCTTCTTGTTCATGCTGAATGGCGGGCGATCATGTCTGCCCATGACTTTCTCGGTGTCTTGTGCTGCCAATCATCTGTGATAAAGACGTTTTCCCATGCCATGGTATTAAACTGTCCAGCATCTTCTCTCTTGGTTCTCCCCTCCCACTCCTCCTGGTTTCAGACTGCCAAGACCCAGGGTTCAGACTGCCAAGACCCAGTGTTCTGACTGCCAAGACCCAGGCTTCAGACTGCCAAGACCCAGGTTTCAGACTGCCAAGACCCAGGCTTCAGACTGCCAAGACTCAGGCTTCAGGCTGCCAAGACTAAGTGTTTATACTGCCCAGACTCAGAGTTCAGGCTGCCAAAACCCGGCGTTCAGACTGCCAAGACCCAGGGTTCAAACTGCCAAGACCCAGGGTTCAAACTGCCGAGACCCTGATGCATCTCTTTGATGTGTGACCTGGGTCCGCCGTCTTACTTACGATGCAAGGATCGTCGAGCCTCTCCAGAGGTGTGAAGTTCCAGCAGCGGTCTTGCACATCCTGCTGGCTTCTGAGCTTGGAGAATGGGAAGAGAGCTTTGTATCCCTGTGGAGAATAATAATAATAATAATAATGTCTTTATTTTCAAAGGGTTAAGAATTGGGCACGCAGGCCCGTCTGACATTCTGCCCTTCTTCTCTATTTCCTCTCATACATTCTTTCATTCAACATCACTTATGAAGCAACTTTTGACAACAAAAGAAAATTAAAACGCATGAAAAATAATCAATAACAAATGACTCACTGAGGCAGTGTTTAACATGGGCATTATAAATACCTAAGGAGGGTGTAACGTGCCATACATAAGGGAATGTTTTTTGGCTAGTTGTCGTTTGAGATAAGTTACCATTATTGTCTTTTTTGTGTTGTTTGTTATGGGGGAATGTAGTTTGTACTAAGGTAGTGTTCAAACAGGTTGCGAATGTATGTATCATGATTGGTGGTGTCTTTGATTTCTTGTGGAAGATTGTTCCACAACTGAGCGGCAGAGAGTAGATGTCAATTGGGGGTTTGGGGCCAAAAAGGTCGGGGCACTACAGGAGCGCCAAAAGAAAGCCCCCGGGGACCAAAAGGGTCGGGGCACTACAGGAGCGCCAAAACAACAGCCCCCTAGGGACCCAACCCCCGGGGGCCCCACCCCCCAGGGCCCCGGGGCGCGACCGCCCGACCGGGCCGTCCTCTGTATCCCGGAGCGCACGCATGGCGACCGAGCCGCCCGCCACGATATATTACTCAGACATATTTTGGAAAAGCTGTCATATCTCCCAACACAAGCCGGTGTGATATATCACTGCAGCCACAAAGCTCAAAAAAAACGGCGGGCTATTTTTTTTTACCACCACACGTTCGTTAACAGAATGTGCTACACACAGCACGCTTATTTCCCCCGCTAACAAGTGACGTGGAAGTTAATCAATGCGCGTTGAGCCAGTGATATACTTTTATAAGCTTTTATTAATTTCTTTGCTTTTTTATAACATACATTGAAAAAAAAACATTGTATGTACAAAAAAATTATATACAAATGTATGTACAAAATTATATACAAATGTATACTACATATTTTAATAGTGATATATAACCACAAAATGTTGGTGTTACTTCGGTCGGTGGCGTGGTCAAGTTGGTTAAACCACATCACACTCAGCAGGTCTAGAAATTGAATGGTTTGCATGCTCAAACCCGGGTTTCCATTCAATATTCTAGGCTGCCGTAGTGCGGATGCGGGCACCTTCTAGGTTTCGCTAGTATTTCGTTTCGATTAGCAACCAACAAGGGGGTCGCCTAATCTCTATACATGTGGTTTAACCAACACACCTCACATCTCTCGGAGGATGGCAAGTTGTGTGCATAAAAACCCGGGTTGTTGTCATCCTCTGAGAGGGGTGGGGGAACGAATCACAAAGCCGACTTTTGCATTTTTTTAAATTCTTTTTTTTTTAAAAATCCGCGTGATGGTTTAGGCGGCTTTTTCTTCGTTATGGTGTTATATCTGAAAAATATTAGGGCGCGTCGAATTAGAGGCTGACTTATTGGGCACATACAGATGGAGACCTATGGATGTGAGTGGCCGAAGCTCGGCAAAGAACTTCATTGCGGCCGCCCAACCGTCGGCCTTTATTGTTCTTGGCATGAGGCAAAGCGGGGCGAGGTGATAGAAGAGTGTATATTCTGTGAGAGGGGTGTTAGGAAACCATATGAGATGTGTGAGCGTTGCACACTAGACGCACTTCATAGGATGGTTTGGAAGTTTGAAAAGACGACTGGAATCGAACTGCTACTCTATAAAGGGGTGAAGTTAGATCCTCAATATAGCCCAGAGGGCCTATAGGTGTGGCTTAGCGCAAATTTCGTCGGCCAACCACCATTGCGAGCAACCGTGTCACGCGGGAGAGAAAAAATGTTCATACACACCTTGTTTATCTGAGGAGTATATCCTTCCGCGCATTACCCAGAGGCGGATCATTCAGTGGAGTAGGGGGGTGGTTCCAAACTGTCCTGATCGTGTATACAGGTTATTTCGACCCTAAAGCTTTGACGAATTCTGCCCGTGCCGCGTCTCGGCCTTTCAGAATGAGAGATTTTTTTGTCTCTTCGTCCAGATCCGCCGGCGCCTTGCTCCGAATATCTTTTTTCAACTGGTGAAATTTATTTTCTTCAGCTGTAATTATTTTATACTCCACGTCTGAAATTCTCCCATCATCCAAAGCCTTTGAAACAAGGTCGGCTATACTAGAAAGCTTAGCCGTCGCCAGAGTGCAAATTTCATCATGCTTCTTAGCTTTTGATGTTAGTTTGCGGGACGCTAGCTTGCTCCCAGCGGACATGATTCCACAAGCTAGGGCAGCTATCTCGAGCCCGACAACTATAGGGGCAGCGATAACGGTGGTAAGAAGCCCAACACCCCCCACCCCCATACCAAGGCTAGCCGCCAGCATCGCGCTGTCCACAGCGTCTAATGCATTAACGGCACGCCGATATTTTTTATACAGTGCAGCCCGTTTGTCCCTTTCATCTTCCAGAGACTTCCGAAGACGGGTAAGCTCTTGAATACGATAGGCACCGCCGTCACTAGTATCGATTGTAGGATAGAGCGACATTATTCTTTGCGCGTCAAACCTACTTCTTCAACTGAGATATTAAATGTTCAATGCGAACGGTGCTAATCGACCCTGTAGTGAATAAAAGCCGGACAAAAGCAGTAACGGTAGTAAAAATGATTTCATCTACCGCAACCTCACCGAGCTCTACTATAATGTCCGTCTCTGTTGCCCGGGCCGCCCACGTTCCGTCGGCCGCGGAAGTAATGACGAGAGCAACATGCCTGGGGAGTGATGACGCACTCCATTTAATAGAGACCCCAGGAAGGACTGGGGCTAACTCTGTCTGTGCCACAGGCCCAATAACTAACTCGAGATAGATGGTTGACTCCTTAGGAGGCTTACCTAGCATATCAAGGTCAGCTTTACAATCTGTAACAGCCTTCAGACAATATTTAGTCCCCTGGACTTTAGCCTCAGTCACCGATACGGCATAGAAGAGAGCCCTGGCGCACTGCATTTTCAGAAATGACTGGTAGGTCACAACAGGAGACTTGTTGGGGCGTGTGACTGTCCTGCAGGCCTGATAACTCACAAACACCTTGCCCATGTTAGTTAACCTGATAAGTATCCCATTGGGCTCGAGGTGAGTATATCCCGTGCGAAGCTCAAGCTGCAGATCCCAGTCATCGTCGTCGGGATGGTCTATGGCGGCACGAGCATAGACCCCCTGGGGAGTGAGCTGGAGGCCATAGATCTTGTAGTTATGACCCGGCTCCCGCCACCCAATAGTGTCGGCCAAATCAGCAAAGGTTAGGGTAGAGCATGCTCTTGGGCGATGCCGTCCTGGACCTTCTGAATCAGCCATTGTGTTTTCTGATGTGGAGTTCACAACTTAGATATGCCAACGGTACAGCTTTGCCTTTATCATCACAGACCGAAAGTCTAATATCGTTTAGAGTTCCTGTCTCCAACTTCTTATAACGAGGCACAGAGAAAACCTCGTGTCTCCCTTGATTACATTCCACATTTTGAACGGGCACAACCCTGAGGAGTGTGGAGGGAAGAGAATTATGACGGTTCTCATATGATGATAGACCCTCGAGATGAATGTACAACTCCTTATATAAGAGGAGTCTGGGAAACTCTTTTCCAACAATCTTGGTATCATACAAGTCCCACTCAGATCCCCCAAGAGTGTAGGATAAGCCTACTCCCATTATATCGGCGTCATGTGCACCATTGAAGCTTACAAGACCAGTTGCGGGGTTCAGTGTCAGAGAAAACTTGTGAGGCTCAAAGAATTGCTTGTTGAGGGTACATACGTCGTAGTACCCATCGGGGATAACAATCTTTTTACCCTCCACCCATAACTCATTATTGCCCAGCTTATAGGAAATATTAACCCACGCATGGTAGAACAACAATTCCACGATAGCTACCTCTAGGTCACCATCGCGGTTGTCTAGGACCGGGTTGAGGGGGATGGGTTCCCCACGCTGGATGTTGGTTAATGTGATGTACATATTAGCATGTGTAATAATTTACGAGTTCATAAGGATGGTAAATACCCGACGGAGCAACCATGTCTGATGTGAAGTACACAGCTTAGATATGCCAGTGGCACGTCGTTACCCTTTTCATCTCGGACCGAAAGTCTTATACCCCCTACCGTTCCAGTTTCTAGCCTTTTATAATGAGGCACAGAGAAAATCTCATGTCTCCCTTGATTACATTCCTCTTTTTTAACAGGTACAGCCCGGAGGAGTGTGGAGGGAAGCGAATTATGACGGTTTTCATATGATGATAGGCCCTCGAGATGAATGTACAACTCCTTATATATGATAAGGTTAGGAAACTTCGCCGCATAGAATGTAAACACCTCATTGAACCGCTCACTTCTGTAGTCCATGCCGAACCCAAGAACCCCACCTAGCCCTCCGAACCCTAAGACCACCCCCGATTTTATACCACCGAGACTTACAAGGCCAGTTGCGGGGTTGAGAGAAAGAGAGAGCTTCCGTGGCTCAAAGAATTGTTTGTTAAGAGCACAGACATCATAATACCCGTCGGGGATAGTAACAACTTCATCATCAAGTTTGAACCAATTGTTTTTCAGCTTCGCGGAAATATTAACCCACGCGGGGTAGAACAACAATTCCACGATAGCCACCTCTAGGTCACCATCGCGATTGTCTAGGACCGGGTTGAGGGGTATGGGTTCCCCATGTTGGACGTTGCTAAGTGTGAAAAACATATTAGCACAGCTAATAATAATGACTGCTTACGAGTTCAATAAGGACGCCAAATACCCGACGGGTGGGGTATACCCGTTTGCACAAATAAAGGATCTCACAAAGGTGGACATACAAGTCAACCTCCAAGGAGCCTTTCCGACACAGTTCCCCAACATGTTTGAAAAATACCGGTTGCCATACGTGGAGTCAGACCAGATCGTGCAAGCCTGGTACAGCAATCCGATGCAATTCTGGCAAAACCAACTCAACTTCGCAGTATGGTGTGCCACGGCGGGGTGTGGGGTGTCCGCGCAGGAGCATCTGTCCGGCCCTGACCCACTAACGCGAGCCGTCTTCATATTCCATGTCTACTACCAGATTCGCCGAATCCTCAAAGAGATGCGTGTGGCTCTACCACAAGACCAGGGTTGGAACGCCTTTGAAAATCCCTACGATGTAAGAGCCTATCAGCGTATATGCGCGGAATTTGGAATTCCCCAGAATGATAACTGGAGACGGCTCGGGAGGAATAACGGGTTGGGGAGTGTATACATTTACTGGACGAACACTGGTTATCGCGTCCTGCCTGATGGACATGATGGTGTATATGACCCAAAGCGCCATTCATTCACACAACAAACCACAAATGACATACTACACATAGATTATATCTCACAAGACGATATTCACGCTGATTCTGGCTGGCAGGCTTTCATTCTTAACAAGTCACAGGGCTTCACACGCCCCGGTGTTGAGCGAATAAATGACAGCATTCGAACCTATGTGTGGGCCATCTTAGGGGCCCAGGCTCAGACTAGAACACGAATTCTGGGAACTGGAACGGCGTTTGATGCCCAGAAGCAATTCCTGGTATTAGTAGAAGAAGCCATCTCTGCGCCCGTCGATCTCGCGGCGGCCATCAAAAGATATCAGGATGTGCTACAAAACGCGAGCTCAGAAGTTAATTATGTCTTTGGAACGGGGTTGTATATGGCCCCCAGCGACATGCTGCTCCGCATTGGCCAGATAGCTGGATATAACAACATGATCATCATCGCAGAACCAGGCCTAAAGCGTGGCCTGAATACAACCATTAATGTCCCTAAGCTGCCCACCATTGCACAGCCGACGGTAGAGCTGCCCAGCATTGCTCAGCCAGCGCTGCCGACCACTAGCATAGCTGATAAGGCAGCTGGGCTGCAGCATCAAAATGAAAAGATAGCACTCATTGCTGGGGGTGTCGCAGTCGGTCTAGTGGTCCTATGGTTTGTTCACCGCAATTAGCCGCTCTCTGATAGCCAGCAGCAGCAAGCCACCGAGTGCAACCACTAATGCCCAGAGATTTCCAGCCAGCCATCCCACACCCTTACTCAAGAAGTTAAGAAGCCAGGAGATAATACCGCCTATGATTCCTGGGAGTGCCTCCGCAGCCTTACCAGCTAGCCTGGCTAGAAGGCTCGCTAGGTCTTTCAGTTTCTGCCGAATCCATGCCTTAGCCCCAGGGCCAGGTGGCGGGCCAGGTGGTGGGATAGGTGGCGGGCCAGGCGGTGGGGTAGGACCACCACCACCAGTAATGGCTAGGGTGATAGTGGAAATTAAGAGGCCGATCGCTGTGAGAATGCTCGCTATGGTGATACCCTGCTCTCGGAACAGAGTCCGCAGCCTCGCACCCAGTGTGGTGTCTTCATTGACCACCCGATGAATGGTTTCACGGATCCGACTGAATTGGGTGCGTAAGTCTTCGTGTAACTCAGCGACCTCTATTAAAAGCCTCTTCTTAGCTTCTTCAATATCGGCAATCTTTTGCTCTTGAAAGTCCCTACTCTCCTCATTGGGTGCTATCAACATTTTCCGCCGCCTTATGGCGACCTCTTTATCTTGCTGGTCGAGAATAACCAGATAGTTTGTGAGTTTACCTTTAATCGTTGTCACCGCTTTGTCAAGCGCCATGAGCCCCCGGAGTTCTCTCACTGGAGGTAAGCCTTTCTCTCCCAGGTATTGGTCTACGTGTGAGGTTTCTAAAACCCGCTGCACTTCTGGACTCGACATAGCCCGTTCTAAGATGTTGCCAACATTTGAAGCTATTTGTGGGACAGCCTGAATATCTGCACCACTTAGAGCAGCTTCTTCCTCCGCCAGATCACTAGCAGTCTCCTCAAGGATGGTGACAACCTTTGGTGGTATTTTGTCCACAAATCCCAATACCTCTCTGGTACTCACTCTGAGGTTATTCACAGCTAACGGCATGCCATTATCATACTGTGTAATCCTTTGGTGGTTAACATAGAGAGCATTCCGGCGACCCAAACGAATTTTTGTATAATCTATACCAGTTATAGGTTTGATACCCCACATCTTCTCCACCCTTTTAAAATAGTCGTTAATAGCGCTGTTTTCTAGTTCTATGAATAAGTTGCGCTCCCCCTGTGACTTCTCCCCCTGTGACGTCTCCCCCTGTGACGTCTCCCCCTGTGACGGCCACTCGGTATTAACAATGTGGGGATTATCGACATCAAAATCATCGTCGATGAAGCCTGTCTCTTCTTCCTCACCCGTTTCAGGCCTCCCCTCTTCACCACCAAAATCAGTCAGCTCAACTCTATCCATATTAGATATTGCTACAAAGCAATAATAAACAACTAGCCATGTCTTCAAGTGCATATGGTCGTAAGCTTAACCCTTACCGCCGTCTCCGGGAGCCGCTCGGTGTGAAAGGATTGCGGCAAACGATAATCGTGACCAACAATCCTTCTACGATCGGTCCGAAGCAGCAGTTACTAGTTCGTTTTCCCAATCTCGGTGCACACGATGTTATCGTGCCTGGGTCGGTGCGGCTGGCATTCAATGTCGACCTCAGCTCCCCTGATGTCAACCGGTCCGTGGTCCAGAACCTCGGCCGAGCACTGGTTCAAAAGCTGACCGTCAGGCTATCGGGCAATGAAGACTTCTCTCTTGTGGACAGTGACGTCTACAACGTCTATCTGGATCTTTGGAAGAGCCAATCGGAGCGGGCGAGCGCTGTGTATCAAGGCATCGATACAAGTACCGGCATGAATGTGACCAAGGCTCGTGTTGGTGCAGCGGTTGCTGTTGTTCTGCCCCTCGCCAATGCGAGAGACGTGGCCATCGCGAAGGCCTTCAAAAACAGGTACTACATACCACTAGACTTTGAGCTGCTTGAAACGCATGCGCCCTTCTACCAATCTGCTCTTAGTGATCGGCTGGAGATTGAGTTGACCTTTAACGACGCTTCCCGTGTGATTCGCGCAACTGGTAAAGATGCCGGCAACTCCTTATACTCCCTAGAAAACATCTGTCTCGAGTACGAAGTAGTCACTGAACCCACGTTGGCCCGGCTAATTCGGAGCATGTATGAGAGCCGTATGGTGGTGTTATACGAGCGGGTCCTACGACATAGACGGATCCCTCAGAAAAAGGAGGACTCGATATGGAACATCAATCTGAACACACCCTGTAAGTCTTTGAAAGGCATTCTCCTATTATGGGAAGATCCCGCCCACCAAAAGGATTTTGCACGCCAACCAGAGTTGTTTTACAACCCGCAGATCACCAAAGTTGAAGTCATCGTAGAAGGACAAGCCAATCAACTATTTGCGCACGGCTTAGCACCACACCAGCTCTGGGACGAAGCGAGGAAATTCTTCGCTGGTGGCCTCAAAAGGCACCCTGAGACAAGCGCAGTCGCCAAAGAGCTAGGATTGTTCGATGTTAGTCTAGGCGAGTACTTGACGTCAAAATTCTGCTTGTGGCTGGACTTCCGGACCTCCGACGATGACCATCTTCACGGCAGCGGCCGGCGTGTAGAGAACGGCTCTGAGGGCATCACTCTCCAGATCACGAAAGAGGCCGAACCGGCGGGGCCCCTGTACTGCTACGTTTATTTGGTTATGGACGGACAGCTGAACATCGACACCGGGAGATTCGTTAGTGCTGTTTATTAATGGAGTTCCCACTTAAGCCACACTCGGCCATCATCACAGGCCCCACATCGTGTGGTAAAACAGAATTCATTCTCGACCTCCTGGAAGGCCCGTACAGGGGTGTTTTCGAGCATATTGTAATTGCTTGCCCTTCGGTACGATACAATGAAACATACCGGGCCCGGCCGTGGGTGTGGTCAGATCGCGAGGTCTTCATATTTGACCCCGGTGATCGGCTGCTCAAATGGCTAGAGGCCTTCTATAAAATGTTTCAGGGGACACCAACGTTATACATCATTGATGACTGCAGCGCAGAGGACGCTATTGCGCAGAAGCGGACTATGTTGACTTATCTAGCTTTTAGCGGGCGACATGCCCAGCAAAGTCTGTGGGTTCAAACCCAGAAGTACAACGCCGTTGCGAAAGGCCTCAGAGCGCAGACACAATGGGTGGCGCTCTTCCATTCCAAGGATAAGGATAGCTTTGAAGACTGCCTGGATGAGAACTACATCATCCACTCTAGGGAGGAACGTGATGGGGTGCGAAAGCAACTCGAAACCAATGAGTTCTCAAAGCTGGTACTGAGGACCAAGTTCCCATTTTCTTATAAAGTGCTCAAAGCTGGTGAGGTTTGTTAGATACTAAGCATATGTTAAGCATCAGCTAAGCATATGGTAAGCATCAGCTAAGCATATGTTAAGCATCAGCTAAGCATATGTTAAGCATCAGCTAAGCATGTATGAAGCAGTGCTTTGTTACTCCGTAACAGCCTTAGTTGTATTACAACTGATATGCACATGTTGTGTGCTTGGATGGGCTGTGCATTCCTATATTAGAGTTAGACGTTGGGTATTTGCAAACGCTGTGATGGATTGTGACACCATACTCGACCAGCTGTTACGTGAAGAGGCAAAGCCGGTAGAGTCTGCTCCGGAACCTACAACAACACCACAGTCCGGACATGCATCACCACCTACCACAACGCCACAGTCCGGACATGCGTTGCATCGTGAAAGGCTGGCAGCACTTGCGGCTGGGGGACGTGCCGGGCAGTACATAGGTGGTAAGTACTCCAAACTTACAATGGAACAGGTTGAGGCCTTGCCTGATCAAGAAATTGAGAAGCTATATGCGAGGCATGAGGCGAGGCTTGGAGCTGCAATAACAAAGACCCTAGGCACAGCTATGCTACAGATGTACGCACAAGTGGCAAGTATGTTCCTCCCCATTGCTGATAATCAAGCTTTGGTGACAGACCTGGAGGCCGACCCGTTTCTAGGGCATGCGCTAAACACAGTTACATGTGAACTCTACCATAAGTTCGGTATGTGCTTAGCACCTGCAACTGTCGCACTAGCAACTTTTAGGCACTGCCATTTTGGACATATCTGTCCTAAGCAAGAACAAGATGGAGGAGGAGACCCCCGAAATTGCTCCACAGGAGAAACTAGTGACGAAGGACCCCAGGAAAGTTGCGGCTGGGAAGAGAGGAGCTGCTGCTCGAAAGAGTCGTGAAGCAGAGAGGCTGTCTCTAGCTCTGCAGCAGGCTGTTCGTGAGAAGAAACGAAAGTTAGCCCCCGAGCATGAGGAGGCCCCACCACCGCTGTTTCCAATGGTGCCAGTTGATTACCGTGGCTGGACTCCCTGGATTATTGGAGTGGCTGGCGTTGTCGTTGTCGTCGGAGTAATTAGGCAGAAAATGCGGCGGACTAAAGCACCTGCCCCACCTGTGCCCTCCAAGCGGCCGGAGACTAACATATTAAAGAATAGAGATCCATTTTATATGGAATAATGGCAGGCGTTGATGGGAAAGCTATTGTTAACGCCGTTTACCACGGCGCTGTGGTGGCCGCGCTTACGGTAGGCACCGCAAAACTGACCAAGCTGATTTTCAAAGGGGCAACCTTGCCCAAGCTAGACGCTGATATGTATGACATTGGGATGATGGTTTTAGACACGTCCATCGCCTTAGCACTCCGAGATTTGCTTATCAAAGAGGGCTTGATCCCCGCTGATATATTGCATAAACCCTTACAGTATCAACCCCGCTAGCTATGGCCTCTGTCGCAATGATGATAGGGGGCGCTGTTGTCAATGCCCTGGCGTTTACGGGGGGCAACTACCTCTTTTCCAAGCTAGGGCATGCGGACGCCCATGAAGAAATGAGGCGGCACGATGAGGCTGTCGAGCGGCTACAGGCGGCCCAGGCTGAATGGATGAGAAAGAGAACCGCGCGGCTGGACTGGCTCAACGATGAGCTACAGCGCGAAGGCCACGCCGTTCACTCTTTCCAGGATGTCGACCAGGCCATGCGGGAGTACAGCCTGATCTCTGGCAAACGTGTCGAGCCCCTCGAGCCTGAACCTCGCCTGTCGGATTTCTATGTGCCATCAGAGCCGCAGAAAGACCGCGAGATCACTTTTATCGTTCTTGGGCTGGCAGCGACTGGTATTGTTGCTTACAAGTTGCTTTAGAGATTGACCGCTGCTACCAAAATGAAAGATCTGGAGGATATCTACTACAGCCCTCAGGGCTACTGGAAAGGCTTGGCGGCCATTAAGAAGCTAGCTGCTGCAGCTAATGTTTCGGAGGATGTTGCCCGAGACTGGCTCAAGAAGCAAGCTATTTTTCAGATCTATTTACCCGCTCCTCGTTACATTCCGCGGCCATCTATTGATGAAGATAGACCGAATGCCGTCCATCAGGCTGACTTGCTCTACCTACCACATGACCGGGTTGGTCGTAAGACATTTAAGTATGCCTTGACAGTTGTGGATGTTGCCTCACGGTTTAAGGAAGCAGAGGCTTTGACAGACAAGAGCAGTGAAGGGGTGGCTTTGGCCCTAGAGCGAATTTACAAACGCGGGCCACTCAAATGGCCACGGCTTCTGCAGATTGATCCGGGGCGTGAGTTTATGGGTGCTGTGAGCCAGCTGGCAGCAAAGCATAAGACACAGATACGGCGTGGAGAAGCTGGGAATCACCGGCAGCAGGCGATCGTCGAGAGGTTCAATCGCACTCTGGCGGAGAGACTGTTCGGTGCCCAGTACGCCCAAGAGTTACTACTGGCGGCTCGAGGGTCCTCTGAACGTTCAGCTGAATGGGTTCGGGCTCTTCCTCAGGTGGTCGCGGCTCTTAACGGTGAGGTGACTCGTTTGACGGGTCGGAAGCCGGTTGATGCCATTAAGGACACTTCAGTATCCCATTCACCGGCCGCTCCTGCTCACCGTACTATCGGCCTCAAGGAGCCTGTGATTCCGCCTGAGGCTCTAGTTCGGTATCTGTATGCAAGCTCGCCTGGGGAGCATGAGCTTGAAGGTGGCCGGCGCCGGGCGACTGATCCTTCGTGGTCATTAACAGTACACGAGATTCGTAGAACAGTATGCCAGGATGGGCGGCCTGCGCTGTACTACCTGGAGGATGGGCCAGCGCGGGGCTTCGTTCGCGAAGAGCTGATGATTGTTCCTCCCGACACCCAAATGCCTCCTGACCGGATCCTCCCTAAGCGATGAGGCCCAGGCTGGCGATCTGCCCGTTATACATCCCTCGGTTCTCTACTCTATGGACTTCTACCTCGTAGATGGACCAGCTCGTGGATGTGAGGAGCTCCACGGCTACTCCCTAGCAGGATTCTAGGTAGCCGTAGGCCCTAGTGTTGATACCATCAGCACAAATCCATTTTTTCGTGTCCATGGGGCTCAGAGATGTTTTGTTCATCTCATAAACCCCTATCTGGTGGCCCTTGCTTCGTATGGCAACCTGTGTGTGCTTGTATTCCCGCTGACCGAATAGACTGTCCTTGTAGTGTTCGTGTCTGAGGTCCTTCTTCACAACTGCCCGAGCCACTCCTTTGGCTTTCTTGATGTTGGCGGCCTCCTCTAGGATTGAGTACATCTTTGGTCTGAGACCGACGAACTCAGCTATCGAGCGGCCGTTGCATTCATCTTTGAATTTGCCGACCACCTTTTTATTCGCAGTCGAATGGTTGGGGTGGTCACGCGGATAATCTGAGAAGTCGTACCAGTCGGGGTGAGTCTTCATGTCCGCGTACACATCCTCAGTCTCCACCTGAAGTAGAAGGGAGTCAGTATCAGTGTAGCAGAGCTGGAGTCTATTACCGTATTGGGGTTTAAGCCGATTGTACCAGAAGTCGTACATGAGGTACTTGGATTGGTCCAGGATGGCCTGCCCACAATAGACTGGTTTATTCAGCTGGACCTTGTTCTTGATGCTGTGCACCGCCACCAGTCCACCGTTGAAGATTCTACACGATTCGTAGTTGGGGCTGGCGATTAATTTTCGGAGTCGGTCAGTCTCGGTGCCTCTGATAAGGTTGACTCTGATGCGTTTGCGAACATTCTCCATACTCTTCCCAAAGACGGCATTGTTCATCAGCTTGAAGAAGTCCTTCTCAAATTCCGACTTGGCTTGGGCTCGTAGAGAGGTGTTCATCTCTATGTAGGGCTTCATCCATTGGGACTGATTGAACTTGATGGCTCGGTGGATCTGGGTGACCTCTAGACCGAGGCTGTGATAGAGTTTGAGATTGCGGTAGTGGACGACGTATCGCTCCTTGTTGTGGAGATGAGGTACCAGCTTTGTTTGCTCCGTGAACTTACCCCCCAGTTTGTTCTGGAGCTCGCGCTGATAGCTGCTCAACCAGGCCTCTGGGATGGTCATGGTTTCTGGAGCTAGCGGATAGTCACTGTGGGCTTCATGTAGGTGCGCTGGGTACTTCAAATCAACCTCAACAAGCCATCCCTCTGGGGCGTTGTCGGGGGTGTTGAGTACCTCCTCGAGAGTTGGATTGGCCCATTGGAACCCTCCGGTGGGGAGGTATTCCATCATGGCCCACCCATACAGGTTATTTGCATCTAGGTACATGATCCACGAATTGGGTGTTGTGGGGTCATAGTCTGAAGTCTTGGGGTTGTTGGCCTTAGCATACCGCTTGGAGACCATGGCCACACCCCCTCGGAGTCCCTTCTCAAAGAGGAGGTGCATATCCAAGTCGGTTAGGAGCTCGAGTTGCACCTTCGTCTTTTTTAGGAGTGCGTCCCATGCCAGGCCGGGTGCACTGATGTAGTGGGCTGGGTCGAGCTGATATACCTCCATGCAGGTGTCTCGGAATGCCTCGAATATATCAGCCAACAGACTGACGTCTGTTTTCAGG
Source organism: Cepaea hortensis (assembly GCA_963921405.1). NCBI lineage: Eukaryota > Metazoa > Mollusca > Gastropoda > Stylommatophora > Helicidae > Cepaea > Cepaea hortensis. The sequence goes on along the minus strand of OY992876.1, from coordinate 163,014,870 downwards.
TATAGGTCATGGTAGCCTCCGAGTGTTTTGCAATCGAGCTCCTGCCACACTTTCTGGGCGTGGGCATAGTCAGAGTCACTGATTCCTTCTCGGGTGAGCTTGCTGTAGAATGCCTCTTTGGGTGGTAGGCGGTCCTCTGCAAAGCGCTCGAAGCTGTCCATATATTCGTAGGGGTATACACCCTTACGGAGAAGGAGATGTGACTGGCTCTGGCATAGCGTGGTCCTGAACTTGTTCATTAAGACAGCCCAGGGGGTGTGCTTCTCAGTGTTGCACGTCTCACATCTTGAGATTATATCGTTGCCTCTACGTGTCAGAGCCATTGATTTACCGCAGTGTGTCAGCTCGCTGAGGTTCCCTACCAGGGTGTCTAGAGAGCTATTCATGAACTGTAGACTGTCAATGAATTGCAGCTGACCGATGGTGAAGGAGGCGTACTTCTCTATGGTGTTTGGTATGCAGGTGATTGTTGTGTTGTCTTCTTGTTTGGTTTGCCATTGGCCGTTTTTCTTCTTCTTGTAGACCGTTCTTTTTCCCCAGTCCAGACGGCCGGCCGCTTGCATGATGATGTGGGAGTCGTATCCTCTGAGGTTGTGAAAGACTACAGGTATCCTCAGCTTGTCTCTATTGATGCGCCATGCTAGATTACAGACATTGTGGGCAGCGCCCCGGTATTTGCCTGTAATATGGCAGTGGTCTCTCACCTTGTCCTCCTCCAGCGGCTCTTTACAGATGTGGCAGGTGGTGGCGGAGGCAAAGTCTTCACGGTCTTTTTGCCCCAGCACCATGAGAGCCGGCCGCTGTAACTTGTGGTGGATGGTGGCCTGCTCTTGTCCCAAGCGTTTGAGGAATTCGTCTGCAGCATCCTCCCCCCGATATACGACAGGGTTTGTGGTGAGCCCGTCGCAGCGTACAATGGTGTAGCCGAAGCCGCAGGGGGGCTGCTCAGCAAGTTGGCGCGTGTTGCTCTGGCTTGGATCCATTGCCGCACCATGTACTGGAACGTTCAAGGTCTCAAAGTCTGCGTATATGATGTATGGCGCCCTCATCTGTTTCTGGAGGGACTTGAAATTCATCTTTCCCTCTTTAGGCATGACATTCACCTGGCAGGCTGTGTTGATGCCTTGGCAGAGTGGCACATGTTGGTCCAAGGTTTCCTGAGAGGAGTGTACATGGAGACATTTGAGACATGGATACTTCTTACCCCTATGTTTGCTGTTTCCATATAGAAGCCGCCCCACATCCTTGACCCAGACATAGTGCCTATTCTCATCCTTACATAGGAGCAAGAGGTTGATTTGGTTGCGCTGGAGTGTGTTGGTCCGGAGTATGGTTGGTCCTTTGTTCCACCCAAAGACTCTGATGGCTATGGTAGGATTCTGGTTTTCAAACTTCGCAATGCTGGTCAGCTGCACTGGGAACTCGATTCCTTCAAAGTTTAGCTCTCCCAGGTGGGCGCTATAATTGTTGAGCCTATCAGGATGCTCTCCATGTGCTACTGGGTAGAGTGCTGAGAGTATGGCCCATTCAAAGCAGCGGTTGTCCTCATTCTTCACATTCACAACACTACGTGGTGGAATGAAGCTGGGTGTCGCGAAGTAGCTAGAGCCTCGGAATGGTTGGTATTTTACTATGTAGAGGTCAAGCTGCACACACTCATCATAGTGCCAATCCGAGCCCTGTTCAGTGAAGCATTCACTGTCAGCGAATATCTTGGCTCTGGCGAGCTTCAGCCCCTCATCAATTTCCCCCTCGTGCAGTACTTCATAGTTCCTGCTTCCATGGGTGGCGATTGCCGTAATCTGTTCGCCTTCTGGGGTGGTGCGATAGTATTTTAGATGGAGATACAGCTGCATTTTAACGCTGCCATAATCCCCCAACCCTTTTACCACCAGGGCTTTGATGGCGGGCTCCATCGAAAACATAAATAGTCCAGGCTCATCATAGTCGACGCTACCTTCTGGGACGCTTGCTTCATATTTTCTCAGGCTCCCCTCAATCTCCCGGGTGAGTTTCAATTCGGGTGCATTGCGAATTAGCTCAGCCAACTCCTCATCCGTTTCCTCTCGCACACTATCAGCTCGGGCAAGGAACTCTGCTTCGAGGTCGGCGTGGCGTTGAGCACGCTGCCGGGCGCGGTGTCGTCGCTCGGCGACGATCGCGGCTCGGTCCGCGGCGGTACCATATACAAATCTCAGGGCGGTGGTAATCCCTGCTTCAAGTCGTGCCCCTTGTAGGTTGGGGTTCTTCTCGAGCAGGGTGGCCCGAGCCATCTCACGCGCTCTGGATATTTCCCCCTCAAGAACGGCCTTCCTCCTCCCACTGTATGGCATGCCATACTCGCGGGCTTGCTGTTTCAACTGAATCAGCGTAGGCATGGCTAAATACACAGATCTGTCAGTCTCTAACAGGTGAGTGTGTACGTACAGTGGATAGTTCCATGTCTCTAATTGACTTTTATATTTCTGTGATCATAGCCAATCGCTTAAACTCGGCGTTAAAAGGCTTTACCTTTTCATGGTACCATGTTCGGCGATTGGCTGCGTTATAACCACACTCCTTACAAATTGATAGATAGTTTGTGACCCCCCTCCCACAGCTTCTGCACGGTTTGGTACATGAACCCTTCCGTATTAGCACTGCATGGACTTTGCAGTAGTCCCTCATACAACTCCGATTGCAGGGCTCTGTGGAACGTAGCCGTAGCCACTTACAACTGTTCTTCGCGGTGCGCATCTTGGTATGTCTGTAGATGATACACTCTAAATCGATGGCTCGGTCGCCATGCGTGCGCTCCGGGATACAGAGGACGGCCCGGTCGGGCGGTCGCGCCCCGGGGCCCTGGGGGGTGGGGCCCCCGGGGGTTGGGTCCCTAGGGGGCTGTTGTTTTGGCGCTCCTGTAGTGCCCCGACCCTTTTGGTCCCCGGGGGCTTTCTTTTGGCGCTCCTGTAGTGCCCCGACCTTTTTGGCCCCAAACCCCCAATTGACATCTACTCAGAGTATGCTAAGCTTGTTTTATATAAGTCTATCCTAGGTTTAGGGACATGAAGTATATTTAGTCGTTCGCTATGTCTAGCGTTATATTTAAACAATGGCCAAAGGTAGCTTGGAGCATTTTGAAATAGGATTTTGTGAATTAGTTTGGTCTTATTAAAAAGCAGGCGCTTGTAGAGTGGCAGTAACCGGAGACGTTTATATAGGTTAGAATTGTCGGTAAGCTTTTCACCATTAATTAAACACACTGCCCTTTTCTGGAGTGAATATAGTCGTTTTGTTATTGATTTGGAGCATCCATCCCAGACTGTGGAGCAGTAATCAATATGTGTTTGTATATGAGAAGTATAGAATATCTTTCTTGTGTTTTCGTCAAGGAAATTTTTAATTTTGGCAAGTTGGTATACTTTTTTGGCTATTTGTTTAACTAGAGCATGAACATGTGAGTTAAAAGTTAGATTTTGATCTATGATAACACCCAGTGTCTTGTGCTCGGTGACACTTTCTACAGGCGTGCTGCCAATGTGCAGCTGAAGAGTATGGAAGGAGAGCTGTGTATCCCCGTGGAGAATGGAAGGAGAGCTCTGTATCCCCGTGGAGAATGAAAAGAGAGCTCTGTATCCCCGTGGAGAATGGAAGGAGAACTCTGTATCCCCGTGGAGAACGAATGAACTTTATTTTCAGATGGTTAAGAAATTGGGCCCGCAAGCCTGTCTGACATTCTGCCCGTCTTATCTCTCTACTCCCATACATTATTTCATTCATACGTCTGAAACTAATCTTAGACAACGACAATAACGAGATGTGCCGGTAGATGCACCAGATGCCTAATGTCCGCCCTCCGAGGATGGGGTAGCTTCTGGGCAGACTCATTTCATCATTCAGTGCCTGCCGGCTGGCGTGGGCGATCATACATCTCCTCAAATTGCCATCTCCGACGCATGTATTAATTCCTTGCCATGACACAAGACTGTCAAGAATTTTCCCACCGCTGTCTTCCCCATCTCTATTTCCATAAATCTGTCCGATTGTCACAACATGTTCCAGTCTTTATCTTTTTATAATATGGCCACAAATGACGACTGCTTCTTTCAGACACACTTCGCGCTGTCGATACGGGATAAGTACGATAAACGAACGTCTCGAGGGAGACGATAGGAGACAAACACCCTTAGAGTCATGACCCGGACGGGCCCGCCACTGTGAGTCTCAGGAAGGTAAAGGGGTCGAAACATTCGGCGAAGGGGGACCCGCTTCTGATGATCGGAAGCCTCCTGTCGTGCTTGCTTGGTGGCGGAGGTTTTACTACTATGTGCCGTGTCGGTAGAAGAGTCTAGACCAAGCTCACTCCGTAGAGAACCTCAGGGTTCGGACAACCTGAGTGTCAGTGCATCAGACCTTAAGTGCTGTAGGATGATTAATGGTCTTAAACGACTTCCCGTATCTGCCATGGGCTTATATACCGCCGAAATGTTGTCATTGCGTTATAATACAACATTTCTGCTCCCATATTAACAACTTGTAAGTCATAACTGTGGCACACCCCTACTTTCCATTTTCCGCCATCCATTTTTGTTTGGTCGAAACCTACTTTTTTGGCACTGAATCAACTAAAAGACATAACTCTTATATTATAAAAACAATACTGGAGGGTAAGGTTGAAGGCAAGAGGTAGACAACGATACAAGTGGGAAGATAACACCAAGGGTTGCCCGGGAAGGTATCCCGGCTAACAAATGCCTGAAGAAGTGAAGAAGCCGGATGTGTCGGCCGAAAGGTTCGATTATCGCAGTTCTGCTGTAAACAGGCACAACGCAATTACGTCTAAAACAACATTCCAGACGAACGCAGAAGAAAAGGCATCACGGGTTGGACGAACAGAAGTCTGACAAAATGTACAATCAAGGCGAGAGACAGTGTTGGAGATCCATTGCAGCCAACCTTCATTGTGGAGACGGCACCTGATTGATTCGGCAGGATGCCCTGCTGAAAGAGACCGAGCCATATGGGATAAACCCTGTGCCATGAAGTTGAGCCTCGTGGCCGTTAAACCCGCCCAGACATCCCTGCGACCCACCAGTGGGGGTCAAAGATTGAAGAAACAGAAGGAATAATCAGCTGTTTCAACTCACGAGTTTTGACCGTGGCTGTGTTGCATTTCTAGTGACATGAGGGAAAGACTCACAGAAAAGTGCGCTCTGCCTCCCTCTTTCTCTCAACAACGTTCTCATTCTGTCTCAGCTCAGCGTGTGAATCGCAGGCACACGTTGGCTGTGGTGAGATGCGGGAGCACGGCAAGTTATCGTAAAGAAGAGTGGTAACACCTGCCATTTCAGGTAGCAATATTATATTAAAGTCATCGCGGAGATAAGCGCAACGGTAAGCTTCTGATCGTCAGACAGTGTCCTCTTCTACGAAAGTTTCGCCCTCTTTATCTTCTTTACACTCACTGGGAGGCCTACCCAGGTCATGACTACCAGGTGTCTTTCTCCTGTTGTCAATCCGTATTCTGTAAGCCGATTTTAAAGACATGTGTTCACACAGCATGCAGTTGGCCCACAAATCTGCCGCTATGTGTGCTTTTTCAACAGCCATCCTGCCCTCGAGTAGGCGAACATCAGGAAACCCAGTGAGCCTTCCTGTTCACGGCACTTTGGACTTGGCCGAGAGAATGTCAGCTTGTTTCTCCCGGCCTCTTAACCTCTGTTGCTGTCTCTGCGGTTCGCTATACCATATGAACGCCATTGCCGCCATGTTGCCTTTTTCATATCCGTCATAGCTAAATGAGCCGCATTTTTGCCGACACACAGCAGAAGCCAGCTCTTCCTCTCGTTGTCATCATGGTAGCTTTAACCCTTTTAGGACGGAACAACATTGGGCCAAATTTAGGTTTCCCTCTGAAGAAGACGTTGTTTACATAATTACGTTTACCTTTGTGCATAACACACGCCTCTGTAAATCTCACGAGACCTGTATGTATAATATACGCCTCAGTAAATCTCACGAGACCTGTGTGTATAATATTCGCCTCTGTAAATCTCAGACACTGTTGGTTATATGTAGTGCACAGCCTTCAGTGTGATGTTCACACCACACAACTAAAGGTTGCCGAGTCTGTCAATGGATGGACAGGTTCCAGTCCTAGCATGGTGGGCGCTGACTGTCCTTGTTGGTAGCTGGTCTGTTACACACGGATAAATCCTCAACTGCATTCATTGCCACCAGGTCCAATCTTGATTCCCAATTCAGCCGTCAGTTTTAAGTGAAATGATGACGCTGTTTGTTCAAAGCCTCCTCTTCAGACTTATTTTTAAAATAAAATGATGCATGCACAGCGCTGGTCAGCTGTATAGAAGTCGATTTAGATAAATCATAACTTTTGATTCATACTCGTGTTACTTGTCATGCTTTGTTTTATCACTGTATATATTCACATGTAGACTCAAACATGTCTGTGATACCTTGTTTTATCACTGTATATTCACATGTAGATTCAAACATGTCTGTCTTAACTTGTTTTGTCACTGTATATTCACATGTAGATTCAAATATGTCTGTCGTTCTAGAAGACATGAACCAAGTGACTTTCCTGTCTGTCTCGGTGGGGTTTTCCGCCTTTCATCGCTCATGTTGTTTCTTGCCACGTGAAACATCCTATGAATTGGACATAACTTTTAAGTCAAGCCATCCATGTTTCTCTATGTCCAGATCGTCACCTTTCCAGGTCGCCTTTTTGACTTGTACTGGCCGTACCTAAACTTACATTAGCTCTTAACCATCTTTTGTCTTATTCTTCATTTAAATTTCGAGAGTAGTGTGTCAGACCTAGTGGTGCACCTCAGAGGTCAGCGTGTCAAGCCTCGGCATGTCGTTTATAAGATTGACTTCCTCTGGACAGATTCCATCCAAGGCAACGGGCTCTATCTATCCGTGGGCAGGTTTACTTTTTTCTATGAATTTTGCCTGGGCAGTATCCTCCACCTACTCTTTGCAATTTCCAATTGCTGCGTCAATTTTAACTTGCACACATAATTTCTGTTTTTCATCCTTATCTGAGAGGCGTCTCGGATCTCACTACCGAAGAGATCAGGGGGCGTGTGATATCATAACATACCAATGGTTCATGGAAAGATTCCCAACTCTGTGCAGGAATCGATCCAGGCATCTGTTAAGTATGAGGCAGAGGCTATGGCCCCTCAGCCACTGCCCCTAACGTCGTCTGTTTACATTCATATCTGTCTGTCACTCTGACCCTATAGTCTGGACACTGACAGTGATGCCTCCATTGTTTTCTGGACAACTCATTGACAATTTAACGTCTAACTTTAGACAATGATGCTTCCATTGTTTTCTTGACAACTCATTGACAATTTAACGCCTAACTTTAGACAACTGCTATTCTTACCATGAATGAATCACACCCCCCCCCCCCCCCCCCCCACCAAAAAAAAAAAAATCAGAAGTTGACGGTAAGATTTACTAGAACACGATGACAAGTAACATAATGGATGTTGCGGCAAAAACCTTCGTCAGCACACAAACAACAAACACACACACACCGATACATCTCATCTCAATATGTTCCTCTTGTACTTTGCAGTGTCGAGTTGAAGCATAAACAGCGGGAGAGGACCCGTTAATGGGCTTCATACATCGAGATTCCCATGGAATCTGCTATACCCTCTGTCCATTGTTTACGTGAGCGGCCTCTTCCCCTGCTTCCATTTGGTCTACATCATTGCTTGTTGTGGTTTACTGTTAGTTGGTAATCTAGTTACATGGCCAAGCCATTTAACTTTTGTTTTCTGATGAAATCTAGCGCTGCTATAACCCTTACTTTAGTCCTGATTTCATAATTTCTGATTCTCTCTTCTTGATACATTGAGTGTTATTCTCAGGAATCGCATTTCTGTTGTTGTGATTTATCTTTTATCTTTTTCTGTCATTGTCCAGGTTTGGCATTGGTTTGTTATCTTTGGTATTGATGCCACGTGTCCAGTGAGTTGGTTTGCCTTATTGCATCTATTTTTGATCCCGTCTTTTTATTTGCCATTTGATGATATTATACTACATAAGTACTTAAAAAAAAGTCGCTTAAAAGTCGACAGGGTCGACTTCATTGCACCGGGTTTTATCCCATATGGCTCGGTCTCTTTCCGCAGCACGGAAAGCGTCGCACAAAGCACGAATTCCGCAGCTGTAGCGACGACCCACAGGAGTCTCCGAAAAATTTAACTCGTGAACCGAAGGACGCGGCCCGGAATCGAACCCACAACCTTCGGAGCCCGTATTAAACGGCTTGACCACTTCGCCACACTTGAAGTTCTTTACTTGTCTAAGGTTTTTTTTTTTTCTTTTTTAAGATGAATCTTTATACAACTGATACAGCTACATGAGTATATATAAAGTTTGTCATCTATTTTGACAGCTTATCATTGATACATCAGTTCTAACTGCATCACTGCTTCTGTTGTTTCAGATTCAGAAAAGTCCAACACACGTCAACATGTCATCTGAGACTGAGAATGTCAACGTAGAACTCAGCAAGGAGACCCTGGACACCATGTTGGATGGACTAGGCAAGATACGAGATCAGCTCGCCTCTGTAGCAACCAGATAGATGCCAGAGTTCCTCCTGGTGTGACAGAGTTATTGAGAGAGGAGTGTACAAGTTGTAGAAATGATTGAAGAAATAACTGAGACCAGGTTTAAGAAATAATAGAGTATTATAATGGTGAAATTATTGAGCAATAAATGTGAGACATTATTGGACAATGAAGTTGTTGACTTTGTTGAGCAGTAGAATCACGAGGAGGTTGATCAAAGCTTGTATGACTTTGTTTAGATGAAGAGATTACGGTTGAATGACTTTATTTAGATGAAGAGGTTATGGTTGAATGGCTTTGTTTATGGTATCTTGTCTGTCTACTTGCAATCACCGTTTGTGATAATTACATAGTCAAATGAGTTCTCATGATGAATGGATCCAGAACACCAAATACTGAGATCTGTGAAGGCATCACAATCATCACATAGCAATAGGCATGAGTGACCATGGTTTATCATCCCACAGTGAAGACTCTTGGATCAGGCCTGTGTTGTTGGCGCGATGAAGCTATGTGGCCAAGCCATCCAGGTATTCATCGCTTTGTCTTTCTCTTCTTTTCCCCCATCAACTTTGCCAATTATCACTAAGTTTTCAAGTTTATTTTGCCTCATAACATGCCCAAAAAATCTGGACTGTCATCCAAACAAAAGATGGTGCCAAACTATCATATGGTAAACTGAGTCAGATTTTCCAACTAAGAACAGGCCATGCTAGACTAGACAGGTATTGAACAGAATAGATCCTTCTAATGGAACACAACTGCAACTGGAAGTCAGCATGTATGAGCTTGCTTGCTCTTACACATCCGGTATGCTGATGCCAAGGTAGCGGGTTCAACCCCTACACTGGACAGTTGGCCTAAAATGTTGAAATCTCGTCCTTGCCTTTAGGACATAAATTACAAGGACCTCAGAAGTCGGAATTGGGCGGGACATTGGTAATAGGGAAAGCTAATCCACACGCACAAATCAGTCTGATGCACTAGAAGTAGTAACACATGTATGGACTACACTTGAGTTCAAAGCGAGTAACTAACTCACACACGCACATGCACACCCCCCTCCCCAAATGAAACCAACAAAATGAAACAATTCACTATACTTGTAAGATGTCATGCCAAAAACTGGCCACAGAAAGAAAAAAACTACCGCCAGACTCCTGCTATTAACTAACACACTTAATGGTACAACACAGCAGGCACAGAAACAAGGACATTTGTATAGCTGGTACTGACAAATCAGTAGATTTAGAGTTGTTGGTTCTCCTCTTTTTCTTCTGCTGTTTTTTTTTTAAACTTCTCTTCCTTTATCTTCTGCCTCTTCTTCATTTTAATTGTCATCATCTTCTATTCCTCTTTCTTCTTAATTTCCTCCTCCTCCATTTCACCGCCCTCCTTTCTTTGTGTGCATTGCAATGAGATATGTACCCTTCTATCTCTGATGTCAGTCTTCAGGATGTGTTTGTGTCAGATTAACTTTCTCTTTACAGGTTTCATCCAATCAAATACCCATTAATAAGTCTCTTAATGGTCTTAATTTTGTCAGGGCTTATGTAGGACTTATGGCCTAATCTCTGTTTTTCAACTAGCATGTGATTTATAAAGTGTTCACAGGACTTTGTTTTTCACCCTTATCTATAACAGGCTAGATATTCAATCTCACTACCCAAGAGAACAAGGGAATGTGTGAGATCATTAAATGACCAATTGTAGAAATTCTTGAATTCAAAACTGGAATCTTCTGAGCTGGGAGTGGGCACTGTAACATGTCTACCATCTGAATGTGTGAATCTTTTTCCTCTTATTCACTCATCTGGTTTTTGTTTTTGATACCTTGTGTTGTGCCTGTGTACAGCAAAATTTATATTTGTGCCGCTTGGTCCCACACATGCAACTTCTCCCAGCATTATTGACCGGGCTAGCGCTTCCGGGTTGCTTCGTAGGACATTCCTCAGCCTCAGTAAAATTCTCACTCGATGGACATTTAAACCTAATTGTCACTTAGTAGGAATTACACCTTCCATGGCCATCATCTACCCATAATTTAGGGTTGACTGATGAGTGCCAGATGCTTTTCAAACATCCTGGTTTTTAGTCACTACCTTTAGGGGCCACCAACTCTGAGATTCCCTGCCAGATCTTTAAAAAAAAAAAAAAGTCGACAGGGTCGACTTCAGTGCACTGGGTTTTATCCCATCTGGCTCGGTCTGTTTCCGCAGCACGGAAAGCGTCGCACAAAGCACGGACTCAGTAGCTCTAGCGACGACCCACAGGAGGAGTCTCAGAAAAATTTCACTCGTGAACCGAAGGAAGTGGCCCGGAATTGAACCCACAACCTTTGAAGCCCGAGTCAAATGGCTTGACCACTTCGCCACAGAGACTCCGCTGTTAGGTGAACTCTGAATTCTGAAGTAATATAATGGTATAACTGAATATTGAAAAGGGTTGGCTATTAAAGACGATAAAACAAAGAAAATTGATATATTTTGGTCACTTGAAACATCATGAAAGTTTGGAGAGAACGATAATGGAGGGGTATGTGCCTGAGAAGAGAGGAAGGCCAAAGAGAAGATGGGTGCAGGATGTGGCTGATGATCTCCAGATTGGTGTATCGGATGCAGGACATCTTGCTTGGGATCGAGAAGTTTTCCGAAATGTTGTTATGGGAGCAAGGTTCTGAAAAGGACATGCTACTGAATGAATGAACTTCTTTTTCAGTGATCAGCTTTTGCTGTGTGTCAATTCTGGCATGGGTCATAAGCAGGACGGTTCTGAGGTCTACAGTGGTTTCCCCCAGATTTTGTCTGAAAAGGTCATTCCTGTGGTCAAGACTTCTCTTATATAACAACTACCCTCTATGTAATAATACAAAATGACACATACAACACATAGAATAAAGAATGACAAAACTCCTTTGCTACAACAAGAAAGGTCTCTAATTGCTGAATATACATCATAATGTGCCCTGTGGTTAAATGTGGGCAGTGACGGTTCAATAACTCACACAACCACAAGAGTCTCACAACAGCTCTGTCTTTCTGTCTTGATTATGCCAGCTGGCAAAATCATCTAGGTATTTATATCTTTCTCTTCCTCTACGATGATGGACGACCTCAGATGGGCAAATCATCTAGGTATTTATATCTTTCTTCCTCTACGGTGATGGACAAATCATCTAGGTATTTATATCTTTCTTCCTCTACGGTGATGGACAAATCATCTAGGTATTTATATCTTTCTTCCTCTCCGGTGATGGACAAATCATCTAGGTATTTATATCTTTCTCTTCCTCTATGATGATGGACGACCTCAGACGGGTGTGTGGAATAATAGTATCAACAAGATGTTCAGCATGGCCAAATGGATAAGTGCGCTCAATATTAAACATCCGGTGTGCTGATACCGAGGTAGTGGGTTCAACCCCTACACCGTTCAGTTGGACTAAAATTTTGACTTCTCGTCCTTGATTTGGGGATGTTAATTACAAATACCTCAGAAAATGGCGAGGGACATTGGTAATAATGAAAGCCAATCCACACACAATGCATTAGAAGAAGTAGCACTTTATGGACTACGCTTGAGTTCAAAGGGAACGAGCGTAATAAAATAATAAAAAAGAGCATCAACAGTATTGGTCTTACCCACCAAGGGCAAGGTCTGTGAGAACTGGTCCTACACACCAAGGACCGAGATCTGTGAGAATTGGTTCTACACACCAAGGACCGAGGTCTGTGAGAATTGGTTCTACACACCAAGGACTGAGATCTGTGAGAACTGATCCTACACACCAAGGACCGAGATCTGTGAGAATTGGTTCTACACACCAAGGTCCGAGATCTGTGAGAATTGGTTCTACACACCAAGGACCGAGATCTTGTGAGAACTGGTCCTACACACCAAGGTCTGTGAGAATTGGTTCTACACACCAAGGGCCGAGGTCTGTGAGAACTGATTCTACACACCAAGGACAGAGATATGTGAGAATTGGTTCTACACACCAAGGGCCGAGGTCTGTGAGAACTGATTCTACACACCAAGGACAGAGATATGTGAGAATTGGTTCTACACACCAAGGACAGAGATATGTGAGAACTGATTCTACACACCAAGGACAGAGATATGTGAGAATTGGTTCTACACACCAAGGACAGAGATATGTGAGAACTGATTCTACACACCAAGGACAGAGATATGTGAGAATTGGTTCTACACACCAAGGACAGAGATATGTGAGAACTGATTCTACACACCAAGGGCCGAGATCTTGTGAGAACTGGTCCTACACACCAAGGTCTGTGAGAATTGGTTCTACACACCAAGGGCCGAGGTCTGTGAGAACTGATTCTACACACCAAGGACAGAGATATGTGAGAACTGATTCTACACACCAAGGACCGAGATCTTGTGAGAACTGGTCCTACACTTCGAGGTCTGTGAGAATTGGTTCTACACACCAAGGGCAGAGGTCTGTGAGAATTGGTTCTTCTTCTTCTTCTTCTTCTTCGTTCATCCGGATTTTTTTTCGGATGTGACTGCGTTGTGCCTGTTTACAGCAGAGCTGCGTTCTTGCGCCGTTAGGCCGACACATCCGACTTCTGCGGGCATTTGTTGACCGGGTTAACCTTCCCGGGGAATTGGTTCTACACACCAAGGACTGAGATCTGTGAGAATTGGTTTTACACACCAAGAGCCGAGGTCTATGAGAAATGGTTCTACACACCGAGATCTGTGAGAATTGGTTCTACACACCAATGGCCGAGATATGTGATACATTAACACATACACCATTTGGCAGGACACAAGATGACGATACCCATATTGTGCTGCAGCGATCTTTCTCATTTGCTTTAGTTATGCATATATATGTAAATATATTAGTTATGCATATACATGTAAATATATTAGTTATGTATATATATTATGTATATAATGGAAATAGAAGGGAACATTTTTAACCGGGTGGATAATTTTAAATACCTAGGGGCATTTATAACTTCACATGGAAGATGCAGCATTTATAACTTCAGATGGAAGATGAGGAGTGGCTGGCCGAGTGGCTAGAACGCTGGACTCTCCTTCGGGAGACCCGGGTTCGATCCCTTGGTAAGGTGTGGGATTTCTGTCGGGGGCAAAAAAAAAATCCTAACCTGCACAGTTCGCGGCGACTGCACTAGCCAGGCGGCCTTAATTCCTCAGGCTCAAAGACCCCTCTGCCATACACCACAAGGTACTATATTGGCAGTAAATGACAGATGGAAGATGTACAACAGAGATTAAGAGCAGAATATGGCAAGCAAAAGCTGCATTGGAAAATGATGAGTATCTTATGCAATGCCACTATCAATGAATGTAAGAAAGAGAGTGCTGAAATGCTATATAGAACCTGTTTTTCTGTATGACAGTGAATCTTGGAATGTAAATGAACAAAGTAGGAACAACTTGGAAGCAACAGAGATGTGAGACGAATGTTGCAAATTCCTTGGACTGCCAGAGTAACTAACAACGATTGCCTGAGAGCGGTTAATGAAACAACAACATTATATACAACAGTAAGAAAGAGACAAGCAGCTTTCTTTGGTTATGTGATGAGAAGAGAGGCTCTGGAGAACATTGTGACAACTGGAAGATCGAGGGGAAGAGAACGAACGAACTTTATTTTAAAAAGATAACAAATTGAGCACGCAGGCCGTCTTACATTCGGCGGAGGCAGAGGCAGACCAAGAGAAATTATGCTGGGTGGATTGAGATGGTGGCATGGAGGAATATCAACGGTAGAGTTGATCCAGAAAGCCAAGGACCAAGATCTGTGGAGGGTCATGAACGCCAACAGCAGCTGCTGGCAGGGCACTTGATGACAATGAGATGATGTATATATTAGTAATTCTACATAAAATTAGGTATAGAAATATATTGATATCAGCAGTAGAATTCTTACTATCTTTCTACGGTCAAATTGAGTAAATCTCTTGGTAAGTATGAACACATGTGTATAACATATTTTGCATCAAATAAATATTATAGAGTTAAGGATGGCTTAAGCAGGACGCTAAAAGAACCAGGCATCTTTAGACTCATTTCTTTTCAACAATGCATCTTTTATCAATTATATACATTATATATAATTAAAACACACAATACATAAATCAGTTACTCCTTATATAACCTAAACACATCCATCGGTTGCTCCTAATAGAACCAAAACACATAATATGCAATCAGTTGCTCCTTATATAACCGAAACCACACACCATATGTTGATCAGTTGCTCCTTGTATGACCAAAACAATGCACCGTACGTTGCTCAGTTGCTCCTTGTATGACAAAACCAGTGCACTGTATGTTGATCATTTGCTCCTTGTATGACCAAAACAGTGCACTATATGTTGATCAGTTCTCATTATATGATAAAAAACTGTACCATATATAGAACGGTTACTTCTTATATGATCAAAACACTACTGTATATAATAAATGAGTTACTCTTAATATGACCTAAACACTGGGGGAGCCGAGTGGTCTCGAGGTATGGTGTCCGCCTCGAGTGCTGGAGGTCCCGGGTTCAGGCTCAGGTGAGGGCCGGGATTTTTTTCACGTGGACTTCTAGTAATAAAATTTCCCCTGGTCTCTGGGTAGTGAGATCGGACGCCCTTGTGTATTGTTGCGCACGTAAAAAACCCCTTGGCAGTTGGACATCTAAAAATAGTAGCCTAACGGGCTGCCCGGGCAAAATTTCGAGTTAAAAATCTACCCAAAGTATTTCAGGATCCTCGCCGGTGCTACAGAGTTCGTGCACTGAGCTGAGTTTCTCCAGACTCAGGTTTGAGTTAGGAGGAGAACAGAGCACTTATGGGTTACACCCGTGTGCCATGATGTTGATCCATCGACTAAACTAAACTAAGACACAAACACTACCGTATATAAATCAGTTACTCCTTATATGACCAAAACAGTGCACCATTTGTTGATCAGTTACTCCTTATATGACCAAAACAGTGCACCATATGTTGATCAGTTACTCCTTATATGACCAAAACAGTGCACCATTTGTTGATTAGTTACTCCTTATTTGACCAAAACAGTGCACCATATGTTGATTAGTTACTCCTTATATGACCAAAACAGTGCACCATATGTTGATTAGTTACTCCTTATTTGACCAAAACAGTGCACCATATGTTGATCAGTTGCTCATTATGGATCAAATTAATTTCTTTCTTGACTAATGCAGTTTTATTCAGAATATTGCAGTTATTTATATGAAACCAGAATGTTGCAGTTATTTATATGAAACCAGAATGTTGCAGTTATTTATATTAATCTTTCTGAACCATGAAACAAAGCCTCTCATTTTATGCGGACATCAAAGTTTGGAACTTCAGGATGTGAGGATGCCTTTCATGAACCCAGTACCACAGCATCATGTAGCAGTTCTGCAATTGTGAAAGCCTCCTTGGATAGCAGGGAAAGCCCATGTTCTATCCTTGTTTTCCTTTGAGAGCTGTCCAGCATGCATTTGCTCTTCTGTTGGGGGAGGGGGAAACCACTCATAGATGGAAGGGCAAAGATCAAATAACCACGTTGAGGCTGTGGAATGTGCTACAAAACTACCTGATAAGGCCAACCTGGCCAGGAAATGTTGGAAAGAAGTCATATGCGTTGAAAGGCACAAATATCACAGCTCTGCTGTAAACAGTCAAAACATAATTACATCCAAACAAAGAAAAACTATCAAACAAAGAAGAAGAGGAAGAACCATGAAAGGTAGTCATCATGTCAGATGCTGGTAGTGGCTAGCATGACAGCCCATTCTTCTCTATCATCTAATATGTTTCAGTTGGACTAAGATGTTGACATATCGTCTTTGACTTGGGGACGTAAATTATAAGTACCTCTGAAGTCAGATTGGGTTCACCTGATGGTGAGGGACACTGGTAATAGGGAAAGCTAATCCACATGCAAAATCATCCAGTGCATTAGAAGTAGTACCACGTGTATGGACTAAGCTTGAGTTCAAAGTGAGAGAACGAACAAATCCGGGAAGGTTAACCCGGTCAACAAATGCCCGCAGAAGTCAGATGTGCCGGCCTAACGGTGCAAGAACGCAGCTCTGCTGTAAACAGGCACAACGCAATCACGTCCGGAAAAAAACTCTGAATGAACGCAGAAGAAGAAGAAAAAGAAGAAGAATGAACAAATAAATCTCATATGTCATCTCTTTCAGTCTTGGAAGCTTTGACAACAAATGCTCAAGGGAGACATTACCACACTGAACAATAATGAGGGCATAATTCTCAGAGGATAAGTACACAATGGAAGTGGTCACAGAGGATAAGTACACAGTGGAAGTAGTCACAGAAGATAAATACACAGTGGAAGTGGTCACAGAGGATAAGTACACAGTGGAAGTGGTCACAGAGGATAAGTACACAGTAGAAGTGGTCACAGAGGATAAGTACACAGTGGAAGTGGTCACAGAGGATATGTACACAGTAGAAGTGGTCACAGAGGATATGTACACAGTGGAAGTGGTCACAGAGGATATGTACACAGTGGAAGTGGTCACAGAGGATAAGTACACAGTGGAAGTGGTCACAGAGGATAAGTACACAGTAGAAGTGGTCACAGAGGATAAGTACACAGTGGAAGTGGTCACAGAGGATATGTACACAGTGGAAGTGGTCACAGAGGATAAGTACACAGTAGAAGTGGTCACAGAGGATAAGTACACAGTGGAAGTGGTCACAGAGGATATGTACACAGTGGAAGTGGTCACAGAGGATAAGTACACAGTAGAAGTGGTCACAGAGGATAAGTACACAGTGGAAGTGGTCACAGAGGATATGTACACAGTGGAAGTGGTCACAGAGGATAAGTACACAGTGGAAGTGGTCACAGAGGATATGTACACAGTGGAAGTGGTCACAGAGGATAAGTACACAGTGGAAGTGGTCACAGAGGATATGTACACAGTGGAAGTGGTCACAGAGGATATGTATACAGTGGAAGTGGTCACATAGGATAAGTACACAGTGGAAGTGGTCACAGAGGATATGTACACAGTGGAAGTGGTCACAGGATATGTACACAGTGGAAGTGGTCACAGAGGATATGTACACAGTGGAAGTGGTCACAGAGGATATGTATACAGTGGAAGTGGTCACAGGATATGTACACAGTGGAAGTGGTCACAGAGGATATGTACACGGTGGAAGTGGTCACAGAGGATATGTACACAGTGGAAGTGGTCACAGAGGATATGTATACAGTGGAAGTGGTCACAGAGGATATGTACACAGTGGAAGTGGTCACAGAGGATATGTACACAGTGGAAGTGGTCACAGAGGATATGTACACAGTGGAAGTGGTCACAGAGGATATGTACACAGTGGAAGTGGTCACAGAGGATATGTACACAGTGGAAGTGGTCACAGAGGATATGTACACAGTGGAAGTGGTCACAGGATATGTACACAGTGGAAGTGGTCACAGAGGATATGTACACAGTGGAAGTGGTCACAGAGGATATGTACACAGTGGAAGTGGTCACAGAGGATATGTACACAGTGGAAGTCACAGAGGATAAGTTCACAGTGGAAGTGGTCACAGAGGATAGGTACACGGTGGGAGTGGTCACAGAGGATATGTACACAGTGGAAGTGGTAACAGAGGATAGGTACACAGTGGAAGTGGTCACAGAGGATAAGTACACAGTGGAAGTGGTCAGAGGATAAGTACACAGTGGAAGTGGTAACAGAGGATATGTACACAGTGGAAGTGGTCACAGAGGATATAAGTACACAGTGGAAGTGGTCACCGGGGATGCCAGATGTCTTTTGTATGCTCTGACCAAATGTAAAAGAAGTAAACACATTACGCAATGGCTGGGTTTCATGGAAAAGTGCCCATCAGATATCAGCGTCACTTGGGACTGAAAGGCATAATGAAGATAATGGTTGTATAAACAACTATGTAACACTACGTATTAGGTAACATTACATATTAAGTAACACTACGTATCAGAAGCCTATGGCCCACCACCAGAAAACATATTGGATTGGTTAGAGAATATACAGTTATCTCGTGGAAACATACAAACATGAAATACGAATCATTTCACAATCACTAAAAAATAAACTTGGAGCTTTCAAACTTAAATGCTACAGAATATCGTGGACTAAGAATAAGAAAAATACAGACAACTAAGAATAAGAAAAATACAGACAACTAAGAATAAGAAAAATACAGACAACTAAGAATAAGAAAAATACAGACAACTAAGAATAAGAAAAATACAGACAACTAAGAATAAGAAAAATACAGACAACTAAGAATAAGAAAAATACAGACATTCTACCAGAACTGGACATGGAAGACAACTGGCCCACAAACAGTATCATCTCGCCTCATGTCTTGGACACTGAAATACTTTAGCTACAAGGCCACAGTGCTACAGATAGAAAGTGATGGAAGGCATGGTTCTTAGAAGAACAAGAAGCAGGGCCAACCAACACAAAGATGGACTCAAGACACTAAAAGCACCTGGCAATGCATGAGGGAGGGGAAGTGACAAAGAATGGAGAATCTGTTTGCCATGTTGTGGTGAGAGTGACGTTCTGCAAAGAACCCACTACATGATGATGATGAAACACTTACAAATGCCTGCGATACCTAAATAAACAGAAACAACAGATTGCAATAATATGCACAAAACAGAATCCTACAAAAAAAAAAAAAAAAGATTGTAGCAGAAAACTTTTCTGAAGCTCATCTTCACTAGTGTAACTCTTATTTTTGAATTTTTCTGGTGAAGAAAACTTGCATAGAGATCTATTAGCAGGGATTGATGCTAAAGTTGAAGGTTGATTTGAGGATAAAGTTGAAGGCTGAGATGGGGCTAAAGTTGAAGGTTGAGATGGGGCTAAAGTTGAAGGTTGAGATGGGGCTAAAGTGGGGCTAAAATTGAAGGTTGGGCTCTTATTCTTGAATTTTTCTGGTGAAGAGAACTTGCATACAGATCTACTAGCAGGGATTGGGGCTAAAGTTGAAGATTGGTTTGGGGCAAAAATTGAAGGTTCAACTCTTATTCTAAATTTGTGTGTGGTGAAGGAACATGCATAGAGATCTATTAGCAAGAACTGAGGTTAGATATGAAGGCTGAGAAACATGAGAAGATTCAGAATCTCAAGGTTTAAAAGAAGATTCAATGTTGAATTTCAATACTAGCGCATGCTGAACAACTGAAATCCAAATGCCTAAAAACAAAATTGCACAATGATGTTGAAAGGTGACAAGAGTGTGACAGCAATCAAAATTTGAAACCTAGTTATGTTTGACAAGTAATGAAAGACTGAACTGACAAAAGGCCACGCAATGAACAACGCCAAGCTAATCTTCCATTCCATTCCTAGACACTCTTTTCCTCTCTTCTGGGTTTTCTCAACAAGCGGACCAGATCCATGTGGCGCTGAGGTCATTTATACGCCCCAAGCTAATCTTCCATTCCATTCCTAGACACTCTTTTCTTCTCTTCTGGTTTTTCTCAACAAGCGGACCAGATCCATGTGCTGCTGAGGCCATGTATATGTGGGCATTCTCCTCAGGCATCTTGGAATATGATTCAGTGGCACTTGGTCAAACAGCAAAGTGACGATGCAGGGTGATTGAGCAATATCATTGGTGTTGTTATTGTCGCTGTAGAGATGCTTGGAATTGAGCAGCTCGTAGATTTGTCTTGTATGCAGCCGATGCTTTCTACTGCTGGCTGGGCAGCCAGACGTGTCAGTTGTGATGTCTTCTAAGTACTTGTTGGAAATGCACACAAGAACAAAATCAACCTGCAGGACAAAATAAGCAAAGGTTAAAGGTACTTCTATGGCAGGGGTTGCCTTCAGTTTATGAAGTAAAGGATTCATTAATTCATTATTCATCATGTGCCATGCCAATATGTGTGGTCGGTTATGTTTCACCATCTTCCTTATTCATCAGTCTTAGATCAGCTCAGTGTTCTTGTCCAAACCATGCCATGTGGTCAAACCATACAGATATTTACTTCTCTGCCCTCCCTTTTTTCCTTTCCACTCAATCTTGCCAGTTGTCACCAAGTTCTCTAGTTTATTTCTTATCATAATGTGCCCAAAAATTTTGATTGTCTAAGTCTAATTTCTCTAGCTTTCATTTGCCTCATATAGGACTTGCTCTTTGGTTTTTCTGTCTATCCACCCACATTTCCACTGCCATTAGATGTTTAACAGCCAATCAAGAGGTGAGGACAAGATGTTGGGGCTGTATAGGACACACATTGTCAAAACCTGGTAATAGTATCACTAGAGAGACCCTTCTCTGGAAGCCACAGAGCAAAACAAGCTGAGGATGACCTCAACACAGAGAATGAACAAACTTTATTTTCAAAGAGTCATAAATTGGGCATGCAGGCCTGTCTTATATTCAGCCTTTCCAATCACTCATCTTTCGTTCATCAATTATCTATTGTGCATGTTACATTCACAGAGGGAAAAAAAACATTGTCAAATGAATTTTTTAAACATAAACAATATATATTACCATGTTATGAGACAGAAAGGCAGACAGACACACGCACATGCATAAACACATACATACATACCTGCATAAATACTTACATCTTTTACACAAACTCTCATAGTTATGCACCCACTCAATAACACACAAATACACACTCCCTCACAAAGACAAACTCACTAACTAAAGTTTACTTATACATACATACATACATTCCTTCTCTCTTTCTCTCTCTCAAGTCCTTATGTCCTCATTCATACATACAGCAAGGCAGAAACATAGATAAATCAAGAGACAGATGGACAATATGGGCCGTACAGTGACAGAGCAATGGATAAGAGGGTTAGGATTAAAATAATTTAGGGCCTTTATTCCACTGCGAAGTAAAAACGCAGCACAAGATGCAAGAATCAAAGATAATAACTTACCTCTGATATCCTTTGCCTACAATACTCCAGGAGGCTGGAGCAGTTGCTGCCGGAGTTATCCTCGCTCTCATCCACAAAGCAGGGAAACCTATTGTCTACCAGAAATGTACACAGCGACCATATCTGCTTGGCATGCAGCTCACTGTCATAGCTGTACGTGACAAACACTTTTCTGTTCCATAATACTGATTCAATAGGAAGAGAGAAATGGGGAAACGTAAACTACTCCTTGCATCAACAAAACAAACAACCTAGTCAAACTTACATTGAGATAACATTATGATAGTGATGATGAATTATTAACAAGAAGAATTAGGAATTACTTTACAAATAAAATTGCCAAATGTTAACTTATATTGAGATAACATTATGATAGTGATGAATTATTAACAAGAATAATTAGGAATTACTTTACAAATAAAATTGCCAAATATTAACTTACATTGAGATAACATTATGATAGTGATGATGAATTATTAACAAGAAGAATTAGGAATGTACTTTACAAATAAAATTGCCAAATGTAAAAACAAGTGAGCAAGAGGTAGATAACGATCCAAGTGGGAAGATAATATCAAGAGATGAACAAAATCTGACAGAATTTATAATCAGACTCATTAAAAAAACAGGGATTATCCATTACAGTACTTTAAAACTCTCGTAGCAAAAAGCAAAGAGTTTAAAAGGCGAGATACACTTCATAGCACTTGGTTTTATTCCAAATGGCTCAGTCTCTTTCCACGGGATGGCTTTCCAAAAGTATCACACAAAGCATGAACTCCGTAGCCCCAGTGACAAATCCAGGAGTCCCCAAGAAAACTGCACCTGTGAACCGAGCGATATAGCCCAGAATTGAACCAACAACCTTTAGAGTGTGAGGCGCAACCATTTTGCCACGGAGACTCCCTAAACCCTGCTAGCAGACGTCGGCAATGTCAAGTAAGTAAATGACCCAGTTTGACACCACGAGACACACTGGGTACATGGTTACAAACCAGTACAAGACCCCTTCACAAGCCTTGAGACACACTGAGCACATGTTGCTAGACCATTATTGTATGGACCAATTGACCCTCAGGTCTGATGTGGTCAACATCCTGCTGGTCAACTTTTCTTCCCAAGACATCTCCTGGTGCTCATCTTAGACTGGGACGCCCAGGGAGCCCAGGTCAATTTTAAACATCCGCCCTGACGCAGATGTGGCCTCGTAACTACCAGGCCAGCAGACGGACGTCTATCCACCGCACTACCTTGGCTACCTGGTATGTGGTGCTAGACCCACATTTGTAGACCGCCTGGCACCTGATGGGTGATATGGCCAATACCAGGCCAGACAATCTCCTGCTGCTGCTGCTCTTTATCCCCCTTTGGAGCTTAGGTCCTCACCCAACTCACGCCAAGCCATCCTATCTTTTGCTAGCTCTTGCAGCTCCCTCCATGTCCTCTCTGTACCGTTAATCTGTATCTGGTAAGGATGGCTGTCACGCTCTTTTCAGGGCCCATCTCTCACTGGTCCAAGTCTGACACCCAGCTCACGCCTGTGGCTCCTAGTAGGTGTCAGCATGCGGCAGCGGCCACCCCCCCCCCCCCCCCCACACCACAGGCTGGCTAAACCAGGCGTGGGTAGCCAATTTGGTGTCAAACCAAGCGGTGAACTAGGGTATCAGCATGTGAAGACAGGACTCAGCAGACTGCGTGGAAGAAATTGTTGATTCAACGGGCAAGATGGCGTTTACCTGCTAAGCGTTGTGGAACGTAATGAGCATGGCAAGGCACGTAGAGTGCCCTGGTCATCCACTGCATCTGTATTCCTCTCCAGTCGTCTTGACTTGTCTTGCTACATGGACTCAGATGGATTCAGGTGAGAGAGTGAGGTTGACAAATTGCGCAACTTTTCCTCACTTTAATCCAATTCATCACGCAAGTCATTCTTCATCCAATTTCATATATCACCTTCAAGCCCTGTGGTGATGGGTGAGCGGTATATTGGCAGGCGTGGGTACGCTGGCAGCTGTAGTTGCAGACCTGCACACAGGCGGCTCAGGCCATATGGTCGTCTTCTACTGACAGGAGCAGCAGTGGGATCCAGCAGCCCCCTGAGCACTGCTCACCTCCATAGCATGAGGAAGGAGCTAGAAAAGGTGCCCTAAACATTGTCTGCTCCATCATTACCTAACCAGCTAGCCGCGGTCGGTGAGTACCCTATACTACGATCAACATACAAACAAAGCAAAAACAGGTAAAGCTAAAAGAGCACACCATATTCCCTTGATAATCGGAACTTGGAATGTTCACACCCTACTTGATAGAGACGACGCGTTGGGTCCAGAGAGATGAACAGCACTGATTGGGAGAGAGCTGGGTAGGTACAACATCGACATTGCAGCCTTGAGCGAGACACGACTTGCAGAAGAAGGCCAAATCTGTGAAGTAGGTGCCGGCTTACACATTCTTCTGGAGTGGAAGGAAAAGTGAGGAAAGACACCAATCCGGTGTGGGATTTGCCATTAAGTCGGCTCTGGTGGAAAACTAGCTGAATTTCCAAAGGCCATAAATGACAAGCATATGACTATTAAGTTACCCCTGCTGAAAGGAAAGAAGCATGCAACCATGGTGAGTGTCTACGCACCTACCATGACCAATGAAGATGATGTCAAAAACAAATTCTATGAGGACCTGCACAACATATTAACATTTGTTCCCAAAGGAGACAAACTTATACACTTTGGGGACTTCAATGCCAGAGTAGGCAAGGACACCGCCTCTTAGAGTGGCATCATTGGAAAGTACGGAGTCTGAAATTGTAACTGCATTGGACTCCTCTTCCTTCAGACTTGTGCCGAACACGATCTCCTGATCACCAACACAATTTTCCTTCTTCCCAGGAGAAATAGGACATCGTGGATGCACTCTCGCTTGAAACACTGGCACCTCATTGACTATGTCATCATCAGGAGGAGTGACAGACAAGACGTTCGGGTGACAAAATCCGTGTGTGGTGCCGAATGTTGGCTACACCATTGTCTCATTATCTCGAAAATAAACATACACATCAAACCACCACGGCGTCCTCAAGGGGTAAAAATGCAACAACAAAAAATAAATGTCACCCGCCTAAACAGCAAAAAAATTCAGCTGGCGTTTCATGATGTTATGCAGGCAAGAGTACAGGAAAATGGTGAACTGTCTGAGCTCTTTCCTGACACCAATGGAGTGAAGCAGGGATATGTCCTGGCACCAACACTGTTCAGCCTCGTGTTTTCAACATTGCTGACGAATGCCTTCGAGAACAATGAATAGACATCATCTGCCGCATGTATGGAAAGTTGTTCAATCTCAGAAGATTGAAAGCTAAAACCAAAACTAACAGTGACACCGTCAGAGAGCTGGTGTTTGCTGATGATTGCGCTCTATATGCCAACTCCGAGGCAGACATGCAACACAATGTTTCAGCTATCTCATATACCTGTGCCAACTTTGGGCTCAATATCAACTTGGAGAAGACTGTAGTTATGTACCAGCCAGCTCCAGGGAATAATCACACCGTGCCGAATATCAAGGTAAATGGTCATAGAGTAAGTGTTGTTGATAAATTCACCTATCTTGGCAGCACTGTGTCACAAGCTGCCACAATTGATGACAAAGTGAATGCAAGAATCTCCAAGGCCAGCACGGCCTTTGGCAGACTGTACAAGAATGTATGGGACAGAAACGGAATAAGCCTGCAAACAAAGCTGAAAGTCTACAAAGCAGTTGTATTATCTACACTGCTATATGCTTGTGAAACCTGGGCTATTTATCAGCGACATGCTAGGAAATTAAACCACTTCCACACAGTCTGCCTTAGGAAGCTATTGAAGATTAAATGGCAAGACAAGATCCCAGACACTGAAGTTCTAGAAACAGCGTTCATGCCCAATATCCACTCTTCTAAAGAAGAATCAGATTCGCTGGGCTGGTCACTTAACCAGATCACAGGCCCTAAACAAATTTTTTACGGCGAGATATGTTGTGGTGAATGCTTCCAAGGTGGCTAGAGGAAACGCTTTAAAGACACTCTTAAAATCTCACTGAAAGCTTTTGGAATTCATCTTGACACCTGGGAGACTGCTGCAAAAGACCGAAATTCGTGGCGTACATCATTACGCAAGGGTGCAGTCACTTGTGAAGCAACAAGGACTGCAAGAGCTATGAAGAAAAGGCTGGAAAGAAAAACCACTGCAGGAGATCCTCCTCCTGGAACGTCAAGCATTCTTTGCCCACATTGTCAAAGAATATTTTGAGCCAAAATAGGCCTTATCAGCCATCTTAGAGCTCACGGCTCCATAGTTTCAATCCCACTGGATGAAATGAATGTCATCATCATTCTTGATGGACAAACAACAACAATCTATATCTCATCTCTTCTCTTCACCATGTGTTTTCAAGTCTCCCTCTGTTTCATGTGAGGGCTCCAGTGAAAGAGCTTTCTAGTCACACTATTCTCAGGTGTTCTCAATGAGTGTCCTGTCAAGTTCATCTCTAGATTTGCTGGAATCTAGTCGACTTCTCTTCCCAAGCTCTGCATTAAGGATCTGTCAGAGCATTTTAGTCTTTCTATTCTCTGTAGGCACCAGATAATGAATGTTCTAGCTTATTTATAATTTTTTCAGTTGTTCTTTCTGTTTCTGATCCACACAGCAGTACTAATTTAGAGTTTCATATTCTATGTTTATATGGACAAATGGCACCAATACTAAAGAATAAACATGTATCATCATCATGTGCCATGCCGGTAAGAATGGGCGGTCATGTTTTGCCATCTCACCCAATCACCAGAGTCGTGGATCAGCTCAGAGTCTTAGTTTAAATTTCTGTTGACATTTGAGGAAAAGTCAGAAAGACACATAATCAGACAGCTGCTGGTACCATTAGTACTGAGACTCTTCGCTGGCTGTTGCAGATGAGGACAGAGAACATATGGGAATGTCCCTAATCATGTGATATAGGTTCTTGACTCAACTCAACTCAACTCAACTCAACATTTCCTTTAACTTCCACAAATTGTTTCCTACTGCTATATCAGCCCCGACATCAGCAATGGTGAAGAGGCACATCTTCACATCTTTCAGTTTCATGCTACAAAAGTTAATTAAATATTACCTTCACACTTATATTTTGAATGGTTACAAAATTTAGAGAAAACAAAACAGTCCCAGAAAAAATAACCCTACATCTCTATACCTTTTCTGAGTGACACCGGTTTCATGTCTGCAGGAACAGATGAAGACTTCTTGGGAACTGGAGAATGTTTAGAGCCCTCTGTGCTTCCATGATGTCTGGTTTTCCCCATCAAAGGAAAAGTGGCAGGCAAGTGATCTCTGTCCCAAGACTGTCTCATGTTGCTGTCACAAGAGATCATGCCAGTTAGTCTGTCACTGTTGTCTGTGAGGAAGTCAGCCTGAAAATTGGCAGCAGTGTATTTGTTATTCTGTTGTCATGGAAACAACATGTTTCAGTCAACTTCTAAAGGAAGGCGTGATTTTGGAGCTGACATTTATCAGCGATTATAATGCTGAAATTCAAATATCTAAGCACATGGGCAACATCAGATGGACGATGTGTAACAGAGATAAAGAACAGAACAAGACAAAAGAAAACATTATAATCGCCTATAACGCTGAAATTCAAATATCTAAGCACATGGGTAACATCAGATGGATGATGTGTCACAGAGATAAAGAACAGAACAGGACAAAAGAAAACAAATTCGCTTATAATGCTGAAATTCAAATATTTAAAGACATAGGTAACATCAGATGGAATATGTATCACAGAGATAAACAGAACAGGACAAAAGAAAACTGCATTTTATAAAAACATTTTATGCAATAAATACCTGTCAGTGGAGGTTAGAAAGATAATTCTTGCATGTTAATAGAACTAGCTGTAACGTACGGATGTGAATTCTGGACAGTTAGTAAACAAGCAACAACAAAAACAAATGGTAGAAGCTTCAGAGATGTGGTTTTCCAGAAGAATGCTGAAAATTCATTGGACAGCCAAAATGAGAAAATCTAAACATTGTGAAAGAGGCTGACACCCAAAGACAACTTAACAAAAACATTGTGAAAGAGGCTGACACCCAAAGATAACTTATCACAAACATTGTGAAAGAGGCTGATACCCAAAGACAACTTACCACAGACATTGTGAAAGAGGTTGACATCCAAAGACAACTTATCACAATCACTGTGAAAGAGTTGACACACAAAGACAACTTAACAAAAACATTGTGAAAGAGGCTGACACCCAAAGACAACTTATCACAAACATTGTGAAAGAGCTGACACCCAAAGACAACTTATCACAAACATTGTGAAAGAGGCTGACACCCAAAGACAACTTATCACAAACATTGTGAAAGAGCTGACACCCAAAGACAACTTATCACAAACATTGTGAAAGAGGTTGACACCCAAAGACAACTTATCACAAACATTGTGATAGAGGTTGACACCCAAAGACAACTTATCCCAATCATCAGATAGAGGCAATCTCTCACTGTCTGCCCATGGGTAGGTTATTTTGCCCAAGAATGTTTGCCAGAGCATTGGTCTAATGGCCTACTCTTTGTGATCTACAACAACCATGAATGTATTACATACACAACCTGCACATAGAACCTCTTGTTTTTCACCTGCATCTGAGAAGACTATTATCTGATGTCACTACCCAAGAGATCAGGGGGATTTGTGCTTCATCTTTTATTTGTTTGTTCCTCGCTCTGAACCTCAGCACAAACCACAATCCACTTGCAACTGCTAGTGAGTGTACTGGACTGATTTTTGTGTTGAGGGTTAGCTTTTTCTATTACCAGTGTCGCTTGCCATTAGGCGAACCCTTCCCTGACTTCTGAGGTAATCGTAATTTACGTCCCAAAGGACGGAGAGTCACCATTTAAGTCCAAACTGACTGGCATATGGTTTTATCTTTAGACACCATGGTTTTGTGGAAAATGCTGACCAGGTCTATGCTGAGATTGAACCTTGTTCTTTCTATGCCTGAGGCAAAAAGTGTGAATTCTCAGCCATGGCTCCCCCTTTTGGTGTAGTTTTATAATCACAAAACTGGACTGGATAACCTCATGTGACAACATATTGAATTTCTAGACACCTGGGAAGGTAACCCGGTCAACAAATACCTGAAGAAGTTGGATGTGTCGGCTGAAAGGTGCAAATATGGCAGCTCTGCTGTAAAGGGGCACAAGGCAATTACGTCTAAAACATTATGGATGAACGCAGAAGAAGAAGAGGAATGCCTAGACTCTGACAGACGGCAGAAATGATTGCCCTAGCTTTTTCACCTTCTTCTTCTTTTGCCTTACATCTCTCAATGGAGCATAAGCCCTTAACCAATTCAGGCCAAGCCCTTTGTAGACATGTTTATTATTTGCTGGATTTTTGCAGCTAAAACTATCTATGGAATGAGGTGGCCAGTGTCTTGCCAACCCTCCTTATCTGCTTCTTAGGACATGCATGGAAAATTACATTGTTATTATTCTTTGCTTCCCTTATGGGCCCTGGTAACAAT
The DNA here is from genome assembly GCA_963921405.1 of Cepaea hortensis. Classification (NCBI taxonomy): domain Eukaryota; kingdom Metazoa; phylum Mollusca; class Gastropoda; order Stylommatophora; family Helicidae; genus Cepaea; species Cepaea hortensis. The sequence goes on along the minus strand of OY992876.1, from coordinate 162,985,733 downwards.
AGACAACTTGTTCACTGCTGCATGTGAAAATGTACATGAGGATGGTATGTTTCTTACCTTCCTCGTGCCATCAGATAATGGTCTGCCCATATGGTCCATATAGTTAGCAGGGCTGTTCAGATGAACAGCAGAATTTGGAACATCACTGTTCTGTACATTGCCACCATCCCGATCAGTAACAGCACAAATTCCGATCTGATGATTTGCCCCAAATCCATTGGTGCTGCAATTATTTCTAAACTTCTTATCTCTGTTAATATCTGGCACAACATTACAGTCTTCACAGTGCTGCCTGCCTGCTTTCTGCCTGCTTGTCTCTCTGCTAATATGCCTGTTAATCACAGTTCTACCACCAGTAACTGAAACAGAAAAAAAAAAGTGTAAGTACTACAATGTTGGAGCTGATTGCCTGGTTGGCTGCGAATCCTCTGGAAGACTGTGAGCTTTAACTCTGAACTCTGATGCTCTGGAAGACTGTGAGCTTTAACTCTGAAATCTGATACTCTGGAAGACTGTGAGCTTTATGAATTCTGATGCTCTGGAAGACTGTGAGCTTTAACTCTTAAATCTGATGAATCAGGGTGTAGGTTACCTGAGCCATGGAAAGGACTTGCATCCATCAAAGTGAGGTTGTGAAGGGAGGTTGTGAAGTGAAGGGAGGTTGTGAAGTGAGGTTGTGAAGTGAGGTTGTGAAGGGAGGTTGTGAAGTGAGGTTGTGAAGGGAGGTTGTGAAGGGAGGTTGTGAAGTGAGGTTGTGAAGGGAGGTTGTAAAGTGAGGTTTATAAGTGAGGTTGTGAAGGGAGGTTTAGAAGTGAGGTTGTGAAGGGAGGTTGTGAAGTGAGGTTGTGAAGTGAGATTTAGAAGTGAGGTTGTGAAGGGAGGTTGTGAAGGGAGGTTATGAAGTGAGGTTGTGAAGGGAGGTTGTGAAGGGAGGTTGTGAAGTGAGGTTTAGAAATGAGGTTGTGAAGTGAGGTTTAGAAGTGAGGTTGTGAAGTGAGGTTGTGAAGGGAGGTTGTGAAGTGGGGTTGGTGACGAGGTTGTTCTCCCAACCAGGAACCAAATTACCACCTCTAAAGGGACTGTGTTGCGGAGCATCCCTTCACCTCCCAAAACTCAGAAAACCAGCGGGGTGTGCTGGACTGGTGCTGCATCTTCACATTTGTGGGGAGGCACATTAGGATACAACCTGGTCATGACAGAATCACCTAATCTGGAGCTCATGCCACCGTCTCAGTCCATCCTGCATCATTGCTCTTCATTGGCCTCTTTTCCCACTGATATTTCCAGTTGTTACAATGTTCTCCAGTGCCTCTACTCTCATCATATGAGCAAAGAATACTGTGTGACACTTTCTTATAGTTGTATATCATGTTCTAGTTTCATTAGCCGTTTCCAAGCAATCGTTTTTGGTCACTCTGGCAGTCCAAGGAATTCACAACATTCATCTCACTAACCACATCTCCGTTGCTTCTAAGCTCTTCCAAATTTGTTCATTCACATTCCATGATTTACTGCCATACAGCAAAATTGGTTCTATACAGCATTTCAGCACTTTCTACATTCAAAACATTCTTACATTCAATGACAGTACCTTATGGCATTAGATACTGTTTATTTTCTGAAATGCAGCTTTTGTTCAACCTATTCTCTGTTATGCATCTTCCATTTGATGTTATGATTGCACCTAGATATCAACAACCTTCTCATAATCAACTTCTGCAGTTTCCTCACCATTTCATTACTCACTGTTCAACATTAACGTGCATACAAAAGAAAAGACCACACATCCTTTCAGTAAGGAGATTCTTGTCCTAATGGTGATGTTTATGGTTTTCATATTACCCACATCGTTGTCCAGAATGAGAAACTTGGGAGAAAAAATTGGCATGGCCAGACACGCATGGCACGTTGTGAGAATGAGGGGGCTCATCAACCAATACAGAACTGGCACTATTAGTTACAATTACTGATGCATGTGTTGAGAAGAAGATACCAATGGACTTGTCTGGAGTGCAAGGATGGTACGCCAAACAGATAACTAACTAACCTAACCAGCCAAACAAAACAAACCAAACCTAATCACCCACCAACCTAACCAACCTGAACCAACCTAACCACCCACCCATCAACCTATACAAACCAAACCTAACCAAACCCAACCAAACCTAACCACCCATCCATCAACCTAAACCAAAGCAATCTAAAAACCAAACCAAACCAACCTAACCACCCATCCATCAGCCAAAACAAACCAAACCAAACCAACCTAACTACCCACCAATCATCCTAAACAAACCAAATCTAACCAAACCAAACCTAACCACCCACATCAATCTAAACAAACCAACTTAACTACTAAACAAAACAAAACCAAACTGAACCTTCTTCTTCTGTTGCGTTTATTCAGTCTTTTTTTAATGTGACTGCGTTGTGCTTGTTTACAGCGGAGCTGTGATATTACGCCTTTAGGCTAACACATCCGACTTCTGCGGGCGTTTGTTGACTGGGTTAATCTTCCCGGGATACTGAACGAACCCAACCAACCTAGCTAACCTAACCAAACCAAACCAACCCAACCAAACTTAACCATGCACCCATCCAGCAACCTAACCAAACTGAACCAACCCAATCAACTTAACTAACCTAACTACCTAACCAAACTAACCTAAACCAAACCAACACAACCAACCAATAGAACCACCAACCAACCAATGATATTACTCTTTCTGGTACAAGAGTATAAACTGAGAATGAAAATCTTTTTCTGAATGTAAAAATAATGTTCAGCGAAAACTACCTGCCAACTAAACATCACGATCAACAATAAAGAAACTAAAAATGTCACAAACTGAAGCAAAATAAACAACAACAATAATTTTTGACATGTCACATACCATTCAGATTCGAATTGCCAGCTTGGGATCCAGGGTAGCTTGTTTGCACCTTTGGCTGACGATAATGAAAGGAACCAGGTGGACAACTGAGTGTGCTAACATAGTTGCCCTCTTCATGAGCATAACCAGAGGGACCGAGAGGGGTCTGTGGGTTCTTGGAAACACGGTTATGGGCTGAATCTATGGGGCTGGGTGATGTATGGACTGGTGTACTGTGAACAATGAAAGAGTCGGGTGAAACATTGAATTCTAGAAAATTTATATATTATCCTAAAGTAATTATTAAATGATTCTTAAAATCTACATATAAACTGTGGATAGTAGTACATAGACAATAAGAAAGTAATACTCCTCCTCCTTATGTCAAGAAACTCTATGTGTTTAGTCATAGCTGTTAGCCAATGATACACATGCAAATGGTTGCTTAACTTAATGTAGAATGAATTAGCCAAGTTACCTCTGTCAATTCAGATATATAGAAGTATCGAATGAATTAGCCAAGTTACCTCTGTCAAATCAGATATATGGAAGTATTGATTGAATTAACCAAGTAACCTCTGTCAATTCTGATATATGGAAGTATCAAATGAATTAGCCAAGTTACCTCTGTCAAATCAGATATATGGAAGGATCAAATGAATTAGCCAAGACACCTCTGTCAATTCAGATATATGGAAGTATCGAATGAATTAGCCAAGACACCTCTGTCAATTCAGATATATGGAAGTATCGAATGAATTAGCCAAGTTACCTCTGTCAATTCAGATATATGGAAGTATTGATTGAATTAACCAAGTAACCTCTGTCAATTCTGATATATAGAAGTATCAAATGAATTAGCCAAGTTACCTCTGTCAAATCAGATATATGGAAGGATCAAATGAATTAGCCAAGTTACCTCTGTCAATTCAGATATATGGAAGTATTGATTGAATTAACCAAGTAACCTCTGTCAATTCAGATATATGGAAGTATAGAATGAATTAGCCAAGTTACCTCTGTCAATTCAGATATATGGAAGTATAGAATGAATTAGCCAAGTTACCTCTGTCAATTCAGATATATGGAAGTATTGATTGAATTAGCCAAGATACCTCTGTCAATTCAGATATATGGAAGTATAGAATGAATTAGCCAAGTTACCTCTGTCAATTCAGATATATGGAAGTATTGATTGAATTAGCCAAGTTACCTCTGTCAATTCAGATATATGGAATTATCGAATGAATTCGCCAAGTTACCTCTGTCAATTCTGGTATATGGAAGTATAGAATGAATTAGCCAAGTAACTTCTGTCAGTTATGATATACGGGAGTATCGAATGAATTAGCCAAGTTACCTCTGTCAATTCTGATATATTGAAGTATAGAATGAATTAACCAAGTTACCTCTGTCAATTCAGATATATGGAAGTATAGAATAAATTAGCCAAGTTACCTCTGTCAATTCAGATATATGGAAGTATTGATTGAATTAGCCAAGTTACCTCTGTCAATTCAGATATATTGAAGTATAGAATGAATTAACCAAGTTACCTCTGTCAATTCTGGTATATGAAAGTATAGAATGAATTAGCCAAGTAACCTCTGTCAATTCAGATATATGGAAGTATAGAATGAATTAGCCAAGTTACCTCTGTCAATTCAGATATATGGAAGTATTGATTGAATTAGCCAAGTTACCTCTGTCAATTCAGATATATTGAAGTATAGAATGAATTAACAAAGTTACCTCTGTCAATTCAGATATATGGAATTATCGAATGAATTCGCCAAGTTACCTCTGTCAATTCTGGTATATGGAAGAATAGAATGAATTAGCCAAGTAACCTCTGTCAATTATGATATACGGGAGTATCGAATGAATTAGCCAAGTTACCTCTGTCAATTCAGATATATTGAAGTATAGAATAAATTAACCAAGTTACCTCTGTCAATTCAGATATATGGAAGTATAGAATAAATTAGCCAAGTTACCTCTGTCAATTCTGATATATGGAAGTATAGAATGAATTAACCAAGTTACCTCTGTCAATTCAGATATATGGAAGTATAGAATAAATTAGCCAAGTTATCTCTGTCAATTCTGATATATGGAAGTATAGAATGAATAATTCAAGTTACCTCTGTCAATTCTGATATATGGAAGTATAGAATGAATAATTCAAGTTATCTCTGTCAATTCTGGTATATGGAAGTATAGAATGAATAATTCAAGTTACCTCTGTCAATTCTGATATATGGAAGTATAGAATGAATAATTCAAGTTACCTCTGTCAATTCTGATATATGGAAGTATAGAATGAATTAGCCAAGTTATCTCTGTCAATTCTGGTATATGGAAGTATAGAATGAATTAGCTAAGTTATCTCTGTCAATTCTGGTATATGGAAGTATAGAATGAATAATTCAAGTTATCTCTGTCAATTCTGGTATATGGAAGTATAGAATGAATAATTCAAGTTACCTCTGTCAATTCTGATATATGGAAGTATAGAATGAATTAGCCAAGTTATCTCTATCAATTCTGGTATATGGAAGTATAGAATGAATTAGCCAAGTATCTCTGTCAATTCTGGTATATGGAAGTATAGAATGAATAATTCAAGTTACCTCTGTCAATTCTGGTATATGGAAGTATAGAATGAATTAGCCAAGTTATCTCTGTCAATTCTGGTATATGGAAGTATAGAATGAATAATTCAAGTTACCTCTGTCAATTCTGATATATGGAAGTATAGAATGAATAATTCAAGTTATCTCTGTCAATTCTGGTATATGGAAGTATAGAATGAATAATTCAAGTTATCTCTGTCAATTCTGGTATATGGAAGTATAGAATGAATAATTCAAGTTATCTCTGTCAATTCTGGTATATGGAAGTATAGAATGAATAATTCAAGTTATCTCTGTCAATTCTGATATATGGAAGTATAGAATGAATAATTCAAGTTATCTCTGTCAATTCTGATATATGGAAGTATAGAATGAACAATTCAAGTTATCTCTGTCAATTCTGATATATGGAAGCATAAATGAATTAGCCAAGTTGAATCAAATAGTCTAGTTTTGTCTGTCTAAAGAGAATGAATAAAATCAAATCGAGTCTGCAGGTTTGCATGGCCAAATGGGTAAGAACGTGTGTTCTTAAACATCCGGTGTGCTGATGCCGAGATAAGTAGTTCAACCCCTACGCCAGACAGCTGGACTAAAATGTTGACCTGTCGTCCTTGACTTGGGGACGTAAATTACAAGTACCTCTGAAGTCGAAGTGGGTTCGCCTGATGGCGAGGGACACTGTTAATAGAGAAAGCTAATCCACATGCAAAATTCAGTCCATCACTACTATAAATAGTGTGTTACGCTTGAGGTCAAAATGAGCGAGTGGAAAAAAAAAAAAAAAACAATTAAGAGTCTAGTTTTATTTGTCTGAAAAGAATGAATGAAATCAAATTTCTGTCTAGTTTTATTTGTTTGAAGAGAATGACGCAAATCAAATAGTGTCTAGTTTTATTTGTCCCAAAATAATTAATGAAATCACATGAAGTCTAGATTTATTTGTCTGAAGAGAATGAACCACACAGCAATGCATCACTTACCAAACCGCCTGGGAGATCTCTGGCTGATAAAGGCGTGGCAGCAGGGGATGGTGGGTAAAATGGCTATGAAGATGGCTGCTGCCTACACACCCACAGACGGTCAAACCATTGCCACATGGGCACCAGGCATGATTCCCGTAGGCAGGTATTGAAAGGCTAGCATCAGTACAAGGGCAGAAAACATTCAGCTGTTGATTATGTCCTCCAGTCATATGTGGATCTGGGATACCTACTGTGCTGAATGTATGAGAGCTCTGTGCTTGAGTATAGGCTTGCCTGATCTCTAAACACATCAACAGTATAAACAAAGTCATGCATAACTTTTTTGAAAGCTACAAAATAAAGAATAACAGAAAAATGTCATGAAATGAAACACATGATCTTTTAATGGATATCAAGAGTCAACTTTTACAGGACATCATCATCATCATGTGCCATGCCGGTAAGCGTGGGCGGTAATGTTTTGCCGTCTCACTCGATCACCAGAGTCGTTGATCAGCTCAGTGTTCTTGTCTCGACCATACCATGTAGCCAAGCCATCCAGGTACTTACTTCTCTGCCCTCCCCTTGTTCTCTTCCCCTCAATTTTGCCAGTTGTCACCAAGTTCTCCAATTTTCATAATGTGACCACACCATTGTGACTGTCAAAGTCTAATTTCTCTAATCAGATTATGGTTTTCATTTATTTCTTGTAGGACTTGGCTGTTGGTTTTTCTGTTTGTCCATGGTATTCTTTGCATTTTCCTTAGAAGCCACATTTCCACTGACATCAGATGTTTTTCAGCCTGCCTGCTCATTGTCCACACTTCACATCAATACAAAAGCCCAGGTTCTATGTAACACCTCAACACTCTTTTTCTCGTTGCAAATGACATCTTTTTATTAGTCAGCATGTTTTTCATCTTGCAAAAGGCTGCCTTTGCCATGACGATTCTTGTTCTAATCTCTTCAAGGCATCTTCCATCAGATGTTACGACTGTTCCGAGATAACTGTACTGATTCACTTGGTTAAGAATATTCCCATTTACTTGTATATTACATTGTGGTATTTCCTTCATCTTAGTGACAACCATAATCTGTTTCTTCTTACAATTTAATTCTAACCCAAGTTGTTCAGTTCACTGTGTGCAACAATCGCATCTACTAAATGTTGCAGATCCTGCTCATTGTCTGCAATCAATACTGTATCATCTGCATATCTAATGTTATTGGTGTTATGTCCCCCAATGATAATTCTTTTCATATCGTCAATATTTCTGAAAATACTTTCACTGTACAGGGAAAACAAGATTACAGTTATTATATTTCTATGGTTTCCAAGGAGGGTGGATCTTATGGGTGGATCTGATTTAACTCTTGTCTGCAGCCATGTAAAGTCTTTCTAAGAATCATACTTATATTGGTTACTGTAGTTCAATCTCATTTGGACTGGTATAATCACTAACATTACACAACATATTACTTCTTCTTCTTCTTCAGCATTCCGAGCCATTGAGGTTCTTTGCTGCAAATACAATCCGTCTCCATTCGTCTCTCTGGTTGACCTTCTCTTGCCAGTCGTTGATTCCAAGTGCTTGTAGATCTGTATATATATTATCTCTCCACCGCCTTCTTGGTCTACCTCGGGGTCTGCGGTCATTTATTTCCAACATATTACTACTACCACAATAACACTTTCAAGAATCAAAGAATGGGGGGTACATTTGTATTCTGCCTGGTTCTTGTTTCTAATTGGAATTACACTTCTACAGTGGATATAATACATTAATACATATACTTTAATTATCTAAAGAACAAGAGATTTGGTGAGATACTTAATTAGCCATAACTTGTTCTAGTACAAGGTGTCTCTCTGAAAGCCAACACCAAGAATGGTCAGTTAGTCTATCCAGCTGTACCTTGAGACCATCACATCATTCACGCATTTCATGTAATTCATGCTTATGGGGGGGACACCTGGTTTTCTTGTCTGCTGCAGCGAGTCTGATGTGGCTCATGCCAATAAGTAATTAAATCAAATCGTATATAATTAGTTTCAGGTCTGGACAGAAAGATTTATGCAGATATTTTGTCTGATTCCTTGCCGGAGCTTTTATTCAATTCCTCAGCGCCAGATTTACCAAGTTGATTTATCTAATTCCTCATAAGATTTACTGACATGTTTTATACAGTTTATCACTATAAGGTTTTGTTTCATGGAAATATTTTATCTAATTCATCCAAAGTAAGATTTCATGTACCAGAGATGTTATATTTAATTTTTAACTGGTAAGATTAAGAATTCTTATCTGATTCCTGAAATTTAATTAGTAAAATTTAGTCAACTAAAGTTGTTTGTCCGCAAAATTTAGATAACTAAGGTAGTTTGTCCCCTTCCTTACAAATTTAATTTAATTTAACTAAGAAGTTTTATCGAATTCCTCACAACAAATATTTAGTTTAAGATGTTTTGTCTTATTTCTCACCAAAAAGATTTTGTATTTATTAGATTCCTCACCAATAAAATTTAGTTATCAAAGTTCTTTATCCGATTCCTCACTTATAAGTTTTAGTTAACTAAGTTCCCCTGGGAAGGTTAACCTGATCAACAAATGCCCGCAGAAGTCGGGTGTTTCGGCCTAACGGCGCAAGAATGCAGCTCTGCTGTAAACAGGCACTACGCAATCACGTCCGAAAAAAACATTCCAGATGAACGGAGAAGAAGAAGAAGTTAACTAAGTTCTTTGTCTGATTTCTCACCAATAGGATTTAGTTAACTACGTTAATATGTCTGATTCCTCACCAATAATATTGAGTTAACCAAGTTCGTTTGTCCGATGCCTCACCAATAATATTTAGTTCATTAAGTTAGCTTGCCCGATTCCCCACCAATGAGTTAAGTCAAGAACTGACATCACAGCTCTCGAGGCATTCCCATATGTTCTCTGTCAAATGCAACAGCCAGCGAAGAGCCCCATTACTAATGGTACCAGTAGCAGTCTGATTATGTGTCCATCTGGCCTTTTCTTGGAGTCCTGAGTGTCAGCCAGATCCTCTGCAGCATCATTCTCTCCAAGCTGTGATGATATATCTGTTTTTCTTCTTCCCCACCAGTAAAATTTAGTTATTAAGATGTGATTTCCCACTAATAAGATTTAGTTAACTAAGATGTGATTCCCCACCAATAAGATTTAGTTAACTAAGATGTTTTGTCTGATTCCCCAACAAAAAGATTTAGTTAACTAAGATGTTTTATCTGATTTCCCAACAAAAAGATTTAGTTAACTAAGATGTTTTATCTGATTCCCCACCAAAAAAGATTTAGTTAACTAAGATATTTTATCTAATTCCTCACCAATAATATTTAGTTAACTGAAGATGTTTTATCAGATTCCTCACCAGTAAAATTTAGTCACACTGACATGCTTTCTCTGTTTCATTAAAATTCATTTTTGCCGAGACAGAAGAAGGCATGTTGTAAGTAAGAAAGTAAGCAGGAAAGAATTAAAACAGTAGCTAAAGTAAACCTATTAATAACTCAAAAATAATACATACTGGGCCAGGCAGCATTCAGAATATCAATGCAATCTTGTCTCTGCATCCTTGTCAAGAATTTGTATACATCATTGAATGATGCACCTGGTTTTACATCATAATGCCTGAACAATACTAGGGTATTATTGTCTTTCTCTGATTCAATGAACTGGAAAAAAAAAACATTTGAAGCACATAAAACTGATTCTGGTAGCCTTATGCAGTGTATTGAAGGCAGTTTGTTATAGTAAACATGCTAAGTGAAAGATATAAACTCTATTTATACATTTTGTTTGTAAGGAATGTAGTTTATCATTTAGGAATGCAGTTTAACATTTACTGTTAGCAAACCTAGTTAAATTCTTCAGGCAAATCTTTCCATCATCATCATCTTCATCATGTGCCATGCCGATAAGTGTGGGTGGTCATGTTTCGTCATCTCACACGATCACCAGTCGTAGATCAGCTCCGTGTTCGTCTCTACAATGCAACTTGGCAAGCCATCCAAATATTTAGTTCTCTGCCTTCCCCTTGTTCTTTTCCCCTAAATTTTGCCAGTTGTCACCAAGTTCTCTAGTTTATTTCTTCTCATAATGTATCCAAAAAAAAAACATTGACTGCGTTCGTCTAATTTTTCTAATCAGTTTTGAGTTTTCATTTGTTTCTTGTAGGACTTGCTCACTGATATATAAATAGCATCTAGATAACTCAATTATGGTTAGGGGTTTGACTTTTTAATTTTTTTTTAAAAACATACTGACAAATAAAAAGATGTCTTTTGCAACGAGAAAAAGAGTGTTGAAGTGCTACATATATGTTGCTCTTTTGTATGGATGTGAAGTGTGGACAATGAGCAGGAAAGCTGAAAAACAGCTGATGGCTGTGTAAATGTGGTTTCTAAGAAAAATACAAAGAATACATGGACAGACAGAAACACCAATAATCAAGTCCTACAAGAAACAAATAAAAATCATACACTGATAAGAGAAATTAGACAGACAGTCAATATTTTGTGGCCATGTTATGAGAATAAAAAAATTTGAGAACTTGGTGACAACTGGTAAAATAAAGGGAAAGAGAACAAGGGGAAAGCAGAGAAGTAAACAGCTGGATGTCTTGGCCACATGGTATGGTCAGAACAAGAACACTGAGCTGATCCATGACTCTGGTGATCGAGTGAGATGGCCAAACATGACCGCCCAAGCTTATCGACATGGCACATGATGAATGAATGAAATTTGACGTTGATTTCTAAACAATCCATGCCTCATACCCTGAGAAATCACTCAGAGCAGTCTGCTTCCAAATCACCTGCAGATGATTTCAAACCCTCGATGTGGTATGTCGGAGAATTATGAAACTGCGCATCTCACGACTACCTATGCCACGGCCTCGGTTATGCTAACGAAGACTTACATGTATTTGAGTAGTTGTGTATCCCATTTCACAAGCCAGCATCCTCCAGTCTTTCCCTGATAAAGGTGCAGTAGGGTTGAGTCTCTTAATGAGTTCATGTCTGGTGTCTGGGGGCACAAACTTCCAGGGTATTATCTCTTGTGATTCACTGTTATTGATTCTGTTACCATTCTCGTCTGCTGTGTCCACGCTAGAGAAAAAGTTGTAAGAGCAAGTTAGTTTTATTTATTTTTTTCTGTAAAAAAAAATTGGAGAACTGAATATCTGATTATCAATTGTTGAGGAACACTTGAGGCCACTTAAACAGCATTAGAAATAAATATATAGGCATTAATTGGCACACATAAAAGTAAAGAGCATTTGATTTCCTCGAGGTAAGATGGTGTCTAAGGGGAGGAGTGGCTCTGCCAGTAAATAGAGAAAAGTGGATATGAATCATGATACAGATGTTTACCCAATATGGAACTTAAGAATGTTATACTTTTCCTTGATCCTGGGGAAGGTGGTAGGAAGTTAAAACTTCTCAGATAAGGGTGACAAAATAAGAGGATATTTGAGAATATTACACACATTAAACATCTCTTGGCAGACAGAAAATAAAAAAAATGTTGGCTGCTGCTACCTCAAAATGAGAAAACCAAGCCACATAAGAATGACACCAACACACATGCGCATCTAAGACTTTCTGTATGCAAACTATGAGAGGAAACAGAAGGACTCATGTAGTGAATCCAATTGTGCTGTAAAAGTAATCATTTATAAACATTACCAAGCTGATCACTCTAACAGGATATAAACAATATTTTAAAAAAATATGAAATATAGGGCAACTTTACAGAAAATTACAGAAAACAAAGGATGCTGCAATGACAAGCCGCCATCAGCAAGCAAACACAAGAAAAAACAGCGACATATAAACCACAGAGAAAACACTACAGTGACTATATTAAGGCAGAATAACAATGAGAAGAATGAAAAGATGAAAACAATTAAAAATGTTGTGTGCTGCTTATCTCAGCCAGTCCTTTGCTTTTCTTAACTGTGTTTTGTAAAGATGTCCTATACTTTGTGTTTTAAATATTGTTTATGTTCCCGCAGCTTTATTACAATTTAAATAAATTTATTCATACCAAAGAGTACATAGTAACAAGAACAATTTAAAATAAAATACCCTCATTGACAAGACACTGGTAGTTTGGAAATACAATGATAGGCTAAATATTCACTGATTTAGTGCAAAGGGATGATTAATTATCTTAAGCGATTTCCCATATCTGCCATGGGTTTATACGTTGCCAAAATGTTGTCATTGCATTATAATACAACATGTCTGCTACTATAATAACAACTTTAAAGTCAAAACTGTGTCACACCCCTACTTTCCATTTTTCGTCATCCATTTTTATTTGGTCCAAACCTACTTTCTGTTTGGCACTGCATCTGTTAAAATTCTATGGCACAACACCAGCATACGAAGTAAAGTACAACTGTCAAGAACATGCAACTCTATTGCGGCAACATATGGATGTGAGTCAAGGACTTTTTAGCAGTCACTAAAAAGAAATGTTCTTAGAATATCGCGGAGCAAGAAGAAAATGTGGGCCTTCAAAGTAAATGTTACAGAAACGTTCTTAGAATATCGTGGAGCTAGAAGAAAATGTGGGCATTGAATGTAAATGTTACAGAAACGTTCTTAAAATATCGTGGAGCAAGAAGAAAATGTGGGCCTTGAACTTAAATGTTACAGAAACGTTCTTAAAATATTGTGGAGCAAGAAGAAAATGTGGGCCTTGAACTTAAATGTTACAGAAATGTTCTTAGAATATCGTGAACCAAGAAGGAAATGTGGCCCTTGAACCTAAATGTTACAGAAATGTTCTTAGAATATCGTGGACCAAGAAGAAAATGTGGGCCTTGAACATAAATGTTACAGAAATGTTCTTAAAATATTGTGGACCAAGAAGAAAATGTGGGCCTTGAACTTAAATATTACAGAAATGTTCTTACAATATCATGGAGCAAGAAGAAAAATTAACAAAATGTCTAGCAGAACACAGAACAGTGAAGACAAGTGGCTATTATACAACTTCATGTCACGGAAACTGAAATACTTTGGTCATATTAAACGCCACAGTGGCTGGGAAAGAACGTAAATGGAAGGCATGGATTCTGAAAGAAGGGCTATGGACTGACCAGCACAAGGATGGACCCAAGGCACTGAAGACACTGTGGGCAGGAAACTGCAAGAGGCATGGGAAGTGGCCCAGGATGGAGAATATGTTCGCTGAGCGAGCCACGATCAGCGCAACTTTCTTCAAAGGGCTTGCTGTGTGATGGTGTATATGGTGTACGTGAATAAACACATCTGGTGTTATCAAGTCTGTGCATTGCAGAGATTCTTGTTGTGATCTATGAAAGGAAACAGGAGCAAATATGGTGATTTAAATGTGCAATGAAGTGAACCCTGACAAGACAAAAAAAAACTGAAACAGAGCTAAACAAGTCAAGACTCTTTGGTCAGGCCATGAAAATAGAACAACTGCAATAGATCAATAGACTATAATAGCTGAAAATAATGGACATGGCGAAAGTAGCCTTTAGCAAGATGAAAAACATACTGACCAATAAAAAGATGTCAATTGTAATGAGAAAAAGAGTGTTGAGGTGCTACATAGAGCCTGTTCTTTTGTATGGATTTGAAACTTGGACAATGAGCAGTCAAGCTGAAAATCATCTGATGGTTGCAGAAATGTGGTTTCCGAGGAGAATGCAAAGAATATCATGGACAGACAGAAAAACCAATGACCAAGTATTACAGGAGACATATTAAAATCGTAAACTGATTAGAGAAATTAGACGTAGACAGTCACAATGTTTTGGACATGTTATGAGAAGAAATGAATTGGAGAACTTAGTGACAACTGGTAAGATCAAAGTGAGCAGACCAAGGGGAAGACCGAGAAGTAAATACCTGGATGGCTTGGCCACATGGCATGGTCGAGACAGGTACACTGAGCTTATCCACGACTCTGGTGATCAAGTCAAATGGTGAGTCATGACTGCCCATGCTTTCCAGCATGGCACATGATTGATTGATCGAGAGAGAAAAATTGTGACAATTTGGCATAACTGCGTGGTAAGATATAAACACATGTGTTGATAAATAGCATTAATGGGTGATGGTTGGTGAGATGGATTATTGGCTACATCAGCTGGCAAGACCCAGGAAGGTTAATCCGGTTAACAAATGCCCGAAGAAGCCGGGTGTGTCAGCCGAAAGATGCAAATATCGCAGAGCTGCTGTAAATAGGCACAACACAATTACATCCAAAATAAACATTTTGGATGAATGACGCATAAAAAAGACGAAGAAGAAGTTGGCAAGACAGCAGAAGAAGGCGATATGTTATTTAAGAGCGAATGATCATTGAGATCACTGCAATACAAGAAAATACATGTTTTCAATAATTACTTTTGAGGCACTGATGGAGATTGGGTTGGCAAAGCATCCATCTGTCGTCTTTGTTGCTTCAGTGACATACCAAACTCTGGTGGGGAAAAAAAGAAATACCAATTGAACAATTTATAAAAACTTATGAAAATGGAAGGATTTTCCAGATCAAACGTTAAAAACTTAAAGACAAATTAAATTTATGGAGCCCTAGCGGACCCGGCCCGGCTTCGCCCAGCCCCTGGCGGGGATCTATCTGTCTGTCTGTCTGTCTGTCTGTCTGCCTGTCTGCTTGTCTGTCTGTCTGCCTGTCTGTCTGACCCGGCCCGGCTTCGCCCAGCTCCTGGTGGGGAGCATCTCATTTAATTAATATAAGTAGTTATATAAGCTCCCGTTCCCGTTCCCGACTATCTGTCTGTCTGTCTGTCTGTCTGTCTGTCTGTCTGTCTGTCTATCTGTCTGTCTGACCCAGCCCGGCTCCACCCAGCTCCTGGCGGGGAGCGTCTCATTAAATTCATATAACAAAAAAAAAAGTAACTTAAGAATGTCCTTCCACACACCATCCATTATTTTTAATTAAAACTGTTTTTAATCACCTACATGACTGTAGATAACTTCTTTAAACATAAAAAGATGAGTTAGAAAATTTTCACTATTTAAATAGACGCATTATTTTTATGAAAACTTTGAAAATGCGTTAAAGATTATATCGTTATTTATTATAACTCATATGCCTGTAAATAACTGTAGACAAAGAGTTTATAAATCTTAGAAAACAATGCAACAATCTATATATAAAATATATAGCAATGTTATTAAAAGTTATGCCCCTTGAAATAACTTTTCTTAAGTTAAGTCCCCTCGCTATATAGAAATGATAATGTAAATTTAAATATTAAATTTTAGTAAGTAAATAGCTGATTGTACACTAACAAACTATGACAGTTGGCTGCGCGGGAATGAAAAGAAAACATGTAGAAAATTTAATCTCAATCAGATGGACCGTTCGCGAACGCATAAAGAACGGACATACATACATACATTGTCTTTTATAGATATAGATAACAGAAAAGATAATAGAGAAATTAGCCCCATATGGGAAAATACTAGACATGAGAGGAAGTAGAAGACAGAAAGATGTCATGTGGAAAAAGCTGGGAAATAAATAAGCAGTATTATAAGCAACAATTGGCACCGTGCTATCTTGACAGATGATAGTTTGTTACTTTGTGCTTCCAAAAAAAAAAAAAAAAAGGCATAACTACAATCCATGTCAGTAGCCCAAGACCACCTAAGACTAGATATGGAGTTATAGTTATACCTCTCCATAGCACAGCTTGGGGTGTCAGTAGCGGATCAATGACACCTGTAGTAGGTGCTTCCCACAATCAGAGGCAGTCTGTGGCCTATCTGTCTACTCCAATTGACAAGAACTTATAACTCTCCTTCCCCCCCCCCCTTTCTCTCTCTCTCTCTCTCTCTCTCTCTCTCTCTCTCAGCATGTAGTGGTCAACGACACCAGTTGTGTTGGTTGACTTTCTTCTGTAGCGACTATGGTCCCCTACATTATAATTACATAGCCATAATATTAATATTAATTTAATAATACAGGTAGGCCCCGCTATACGTCGCCTCAGTATACGTCGTTTTGCTATAATGTCGTCGCATAGGGGACTAACTTCACTTTACATCGCTATATTTCCCCATGACGTTGTTTTGAGGCTGGCGATCGGGCAGTTGATATCGGTGAAGTCCATGGTTTACCTCCAATGACAGTAAGGACAATTCATGCAGGTGCTGACAAAATCAAAGACGGTGCTAAAAACATAACCTCTTTGAGTGCTTTCAAGATCACTCATACCAGAAGTATTCTTATGGAGAACATGGAAGCACTATTGGCCGTCTGGATTGAAGACCAGAACCAACGGAATATGCCTGTCAGCAGGATGGTTATCCAAGAGAAAGCAAAGTCTCTCTATGAAAATTTAGCTAAGAAAGCGGGTGAGAGCAGTATAAGTAGTGCTGCTGATAGTTTTGGAGTGAGTCATGGTTTGTTTGAGCGCTTCAAAAAGCGTTCACACCTACACAACATTCAGACAACAGGTGAAGCGGCGAGTGCTGATACTGAGGAGGGTGGTTACTGTGCAGCAGACATTGGATGATTGGACACATTTTTTGTTCAAGCGAAGAAGAGCCAGGAAAAGAGGCAGGAAGAGGTTACAGTTTCATCCTCAGATGAAGAGGCAGAATGTAATGCCTCTACGTCCCAATAACTCTACCACTCGCCCTCCAACCCTCCTCTATTTAGCCGATAAATATCAACAACCATCAAAATAAACATTACTGTGGTACATAATACACAGTATTTCATTTAATTCTATGGGAAATAGTATTTCGCTTTACATCCTTTCACTTAAAGTCGCGTTTTCCAAGAACGTAACCCCGACGTTAACCGAGGCCTACCTGTTAATATTAATAATCCTGGACCTGTTTGGCACAAGTCTGTATGACTGGATGGTGTTGCGAACTATGAACAAAACTCCTAACCTCCCACTTTATTTTTTATGTTGCCAAAGTTAATAAATGTTGAATAATCAATCATCAAGTAGACTCACTTAATACTATACTTAGTTTAACAGTTTTAAAGCTTACAGCTGTCTATTTCTGGTCGCTAGGCTATGCATCTACGTCTAATTGAAGTTTGTCTTGATGTTGAAAACCGGTTATCATAGACTCACATAACTAACCGGATTAACCGTTCGTTGTTATGTAGCACAACTGCAACTCAGTAATGAGTCAGTAATGTAATGACTAATGTAATGACATGTTGTGTTAGATCTTCTGTAATACACTACATATAATATTATTATACTAGTTCTAGCAGTATCAGTAATAATACACAGTTACTAATAATATTGTTTATTATACATACCAATTGCAATATGGATATGATATCAGACGAAGAGATATTCATATATTTCAAGTGGCCTCCTGTGTCTAAATTACGCAACTAACCACATGTATATGCTTTCCTTGAACATGAAGTCACGGTTTCTGAGAAATCTTTCTTATCTTGTTAGTTACTATCTTTGCTATTTATAACGTGATAGCAAACGGCAGAGAAATATTCATTGCTCGTTATATTTCCACGTCTTCTTCCTCCTGTCTTCTATAAATGTCAATCAATGCTTGCGAATGTATAAATCATGTCGTTTATATCATGGTGAATCACAGATTGACTGAGATTGCTAGCCCCACTGGTCCTGCACGGAAGCATCATAAGATTTGGTGTCAACCAGTACGACAGTTAGTGTCAGATGGCGTGGGCGAACAATTTCTGAACAGCTCCTGTTCTCCAGCAAAGTCTAACACTTATCATTCTATGCCGTGATGAAAGACTGTCACGAATCTTTTATTGCTATCTTCTTTTATGTCTGTGTATATGTTGCAAAGTAGTTTTTATCACCCAGCCTCTTGAAAGACCTATTCATTTGTTTGGCAGCTCATGATGGTCCCCCCCCCCCCCCACAACTCGTTTGTAAAACCATAGCTCCACTGTATTATAAAGCTTATATACTAAAGGTTAACTCTTATATACTAATTGTTATATACTAATTGAGAAATACTCGGATTGAACATCAATGAAGAATAATAATTATAAATAATTTTTTTAAAGTCCTGTGTTCCGTGTCGAAGACGTTACGGACGCAGTTCGTAATCCCACATAGGCCCTACCAGCTGTGTTGGTTTTTTATGAAATGGTATGGGTGTCGGTAGTTCAGAAAGCAATGGCAAACTACTGAACGTAAACTTGCGCAGTCAAAATATGCCGTTCTTGTACAAGAAATGCAACTAACTTTATGCAAACAGAAACCAGAAACGGGATGGAAATTGCCAATCGTAAAAAAGAACAGATTCTCACATCTAAGCAATTAATTATGAATTACAATTAAGATTTATCATTAATGCATTGTGCATAAATATGGGCAGTGTGAATAAACAATGCGAGGGAAAAAGTGAAGTTTTCAAAATGTAGTTATAGAGCTGAATATGATTATAGTTAATATGGCAGAAGGAGAAAACAAACAAAGAAGTCTTAACAACTGGGAGAAAAACTGGGACAGAAGAAAACAATACTGAGTAAAATCAAGGTCACAGAAAGTGCTTCCGGCATAATAAAGGGCACCTCTTTGTTAAAAGGATGTGCCGGCAGGAATAATGGCGGGAAGCGAGCAAGAGAGAGATAGAGATAGATAAATAGAAAGAGGGGGAGAGAGAGAGAGAGAGAGAGGGGGGGGGGGGAGAGAGAGAGAGAGAGAGGGGGGGGGTTGGGGGTCTACATATGGTGAGACATAAGAACCCCTTATGGACAACAATTCCTGTTAAATCAAATTATTAATCTGAGACAAGCATGGACACTAATTATAACTTCTCTTCTAAGGTTGAACGAGTAATGGTAATGGAAAATAAGACGAAGAGAACTAGATGTATCTCAGAGTGTACTGTGATGGCGAATGACACAGTGTTGGAAGAAATGTGTGGCTGCTGGTGTTCTAGTGACTGCCGCTTCCATCCACGATGAACTGTATTTTTCGTGGAGGACTTTTGTGCTGGTATTCTGGCGGCGGCATTCTGTACAGTGAAATGCTTTTACAAATATCTACGGCTGTTTGTAGCGTGAACTGCATGTTCGGAATAATGGCTGCAGAACTGACTGGTTTGTGTTATGTAGTAATGTGTGCCTGCTGGGTTTCTAGTGACTACCCATTCCATCGAAGATGAACTGTATTTTTGGTGGAGGGCTTTTGTGTTGACATTCTGGTGGCGGCATTATGCACAGTGTACCTGTGCGGGCTGTTGGTTTGTTGAGACTCCTGTCTGTTCCCCTTTTCACATTGGGCAGTGAGGAGCATTTTGTGTGATATTCACTGACACAGAAACGGAGCATAATGGGGACGACCCGTTGCTGTGAAGTTGGAACCGCGACTAACTAACTGTGTTGGAATTCATTGTCGACCTTCCTGTGGCGCTTGGTGTTTACGAGGCAATCAGCGGCAAATGGGCAGGATGCATTCGTAAAAAAATAGCCTAAGCATTTCATTTTCTGTCTCTCTGTATATTCATCATTATCGCCATCATCATTGTGGCCATCAAGACCGAATAGATAAGAACGCGCGTTCTTAAGCATCAGGTGTGCTGATGCCAAGGTAAGGGGTTCAACCTCTTGACCGGACAGTGGACTAAAATGTTGTCTTTTCGTCCTTGACTTGGGGATGTAAATTACAAGTATCTCTGAAGTCGGAGTGGGTTCGCTTGATGGCGAGGGGCACTGATAATAGGGAAAGCTAATCTATATGCAAAATTCAGTCCAGCACTACTAGAAGTACTGTGTATGGACTATGCACAGCCAGCGAGCGCAACCAAAGAAAAATCATCATCATCATCATCATCATCATCATCATCATCATCATCATCATCATCATCCAGTGACTTGTGTTTGCTGAACTTTCCCCCCATAACTGTTTCCACATTCCATTGTATCATAAACGACATTTCCTGCCCCTGTTGTCACCCATCCCCGCCTCCAGCCATACTTGTATTCTCCAGACATTCGCGTCTTTTCACAGGTCCAAATAATCTCCCTTTGCTTAATGCGTTTTTGGCCCTTACTGGCTTTGAACTCAAGCCTAGTCCAAACACACTACTTCTTGTAGTGCTGGACTGTATTTTATGTGTGGATTAGCTGTCCTTATTAACAGTGTCCCTCGCCTTCAGGTGAACCCACTCCAACTTCAGATGTACTTGTAATTTAAGTCCCCAAGTCAAGGACGAGAGGTCAACATTTTAGTCCAACTGTCTGGTGTAGGGGCTGAATCCGTTACCTCGGCATCAGCCATACCGGATATTTAAGAACACACGTTCTTATCTATTCGGCCTTGCGGACCTCTTGCTTAATTTTAATAACCCGTTTTTTTTTTTTTTTTTCAAAATGAATTCTTGCTGGAAAAATCTGTTTGTTATTTTTCCGGCCGAATTAGTACTCTTCTGTAACACTTATATTCAAAGGGCGCATATGTGCCTATCAGAAGACTCAAATGTGTCTTTCTCTAAATATTATATACACGACATTCTTCTTGTTTTCCCAATGTTATTTTCTTTTTTCGTTAGCTTAAAATTTGTCTATATCTGCATTGTTGTCTCTGGTATGACTGTCTTTTTTGTTTAGTTCACTCTGTGATCAATAGCGTTTATCTTTCACTGTTGTTTCTCTGGGCCATGAATGAATCACCAAAAAAAACGAGAAATAGACTGCGAGCTTTATTAGAATATGATTACAAGAAGCAAAACGGACGTTGCGGCTAAAGCTTATCTGTATCCATGTTTCGCTGAATACGTCTTAAAACGACCAACTCGTTTGATGACTATCAATGGACGGAATGAACCGGATGTGTGGTTCATGCGGGTCAATGGACTAAAGGTCAGTCAGAAGGTTTGCCTAGATATGTCATCTAGCTAATAGGCCAATCTCAATCCAAATGTCATTTATTCTAGTTGTTGTTTTTTTTTCTTTCTTTCTTCAGGCAGCACCGACAATCATCTCATTTCACAAGGTAAATACCAAGAGACGACTAGATGAAAAGTCTCAGAGTACACCATGACGACGAAGGACACATCGTGTTGGGGTACTATGTCGGCCTTCCTGTGGCCCTTGGTGATTATAGTGCAATCAGGGGTGTGCGCGCAGGTTTCATTCGTATAAGATGACCGAAACATTTTACTTTATTAGTATATTCATCATCATCGTCGTCATTATCATCATCATTTTTTTTTGCGCAGAACTTCCCGCAATATGTCATTTGAAATCCATGCCTGTCAAAAGTCAGATGCCCTGCCTCTGTTGCTTCATGTGTAAATGACCTATCACATCTTGAATCCATTTCTGGTGTGGTCTTCCTCTTCTCCGCTTCCACAGTACGCCTCCCGCCATACTTAGCTTTTCCGGGCATTCTTGTCTTCACATGCCCAAAATATTTCCTGCTCCTCTATTTTATTTGTCTTATTAACCAGTTTTCTTTAATACTGAGTTTTTGTTAAGTAAATCTGTTATCTTTTCCGCACAATGCATTGTTAATATTCTTCTGTAACACTTAGCCGACCAGCTGGTATAATCGTTAGGGGGTTACGTTCATAATGCACAGAGCACGGTCGGACGAGGAGGGTTCGACGCCTGCGCTCGTCGTCCGCTAAGAGAGGAAAATACTGGCCACCTATTCTCCCGCACATTCAGGCCCACGAAATGTGACGGCCCTAATACGTCACATACTTATGGCAGGTTTCTGCTTCCGGACTTTTTAATTTTTTTTCCCCATCACCCCCTTCTGTAGCACTTATATATATATATATATATATATATATATATATATATATATATATATATATATATATATATATATATATATATATATATATATGTTTTGTTTGTTTGTTTTCGCCTGTTCACTTTGAACTCAAGTTGGACTGATTTTTGCGTGTGAGATGTTTTTTTTTAAAAGTTGCATATCCTTAACAGGACGTTGTAGTCTACACCAGCATTTAACAGCCGTTATTGATGTCTTGGTGTCAGCGACCTGTGCGCTGCAGCTTTCAAGACTCCGCTACTTTCGCACTGCACGAAAGAACAATTCATGACATTTGCGAAAGGAATGCAATTTATTCAGAGCCGACATGTGAATGGCTCTACAAGCATTAGGCTTCATCATTGTTACACAATATGCATATATCAACGTGATGATAGATGATGCTAGCATTACACAATCTAAATGATATAGCCCTAAGTTTGCCTATGGCCTAGAAAGCTATCGTATTGGTCAAGGATACGTCCGACCTCTCTACCGTCTCCAGTCAGTCTGTCCCGCTACACCTAGCGTGGACCAGCACGGGCACTTTTACCCTCCGTGCAGTTGCTATTATTGCGTGCCTGGACTTGCCAGCACGCTGGCTGGTGAGTTTGAGTAACCTGGCCTATCACGGTTACCAGCAACCCAATTGCTTGGGGAAAGCCCTCGCTCATCCGTACTCTTTGCCCTCTGGTCTGACACAAATGTGTCTCCCTGCGAGGTTATTATTAGTAGTCGGTGTCTTCCCTGTCTGGGTGTCTCTCTACTAGCCTAGTGTTAACTCCTTACTCCTGTAAGGGCTTATTGGGGATGCTGACAGGGTCCCCCTCCTCTTCGCGAAGTGTTACTTCCCCTTTCTCATCTTTGTAACACTTCTTGGTCACAAAAGAAAAATTGGTTGTCCCCAATTTTGTCAGCTCTCCAATAAGTATAGAACTTTCTAGTTTGGGGATAGAACAATATCTTCTACCTTCATTCACAGTGTTCTATCTTTTCACTTGGCTGATTTAGTAGCCCATGTCTCAGTATAGTTGGATCTCTAGATATCTCAAGGATTGGTAGTGAACCGGAAACCGTTGTCTTATGACTTACGTCCTGGCTTCTGTCGTTAGACCCTATGTCTCTTGACTTCCACCCATTGACTTTCGTCTTGACCTGTTCCTCATATTGCCCAAAAATGACAACCCATACACTAGTTGACTCTGTTATGAGTACAACACATGAGCACCAAGTGTTCATGTTCCCATCAATATCCCCTCCAACTCTATACACATATCTCTACTGTTCACCTTCTCGCTTCCGCATGTGAAAAAGCTATGTTCACTGTTACCTTTAGGTTTCTGATTATTTATTGTGTCCCCTGAATTTAGAGTTATTGTTCTTTGATTTAATTGGTGTGTGCAACTTTTATGTGTTCGTTTTCCTGTTTGTTTGCGTGTTTTCTAATACACTACAGTGTACTTAACTTTCTAGCATGTGTATGCGTTAGTGTATTAAATGTGTGTGTTCCTTCGAGCGCCGCAAATCGGTTTATTGTGGTTACAAACGTTCGTTATTTTTATTTGTGACCACAACTCCGTTTTCTGAAGCTCAAAGTACGTTCTCTCTATACTCTGCTAAAGTGTTGCTGTAACACATATAAAACCTTGACAACACATTGGAACCACACATGACACAGACAAGTCAAATAAGACCTTTCCAGCGGTGGAAAAAAATATTTCCGCTGTCTTTCCCTCTCGCTCTCTTTCTTTCAATGTTTACTAAGTTTCCGCATTCTCTCTCCGCATTTTCTCTTCTTTCATTCATCTTTCATTCCCTTTCATACGTTTCTTTCACTCAATCATTCTCTCGTCATTAAAATATGGTTCATAATATTACATACATCATTATATATACATTAAATTATTGGCTGAATTATAATAGTAATCACGCCAAATGACTGTGCGGTTTGTTTGCACGCGTCATGTCTGTACAAAAATATACATTGTTATAAGGATGGTTTGTTACCGATCCTGATATAGTAACTTCCATACTTTAGTGTGCTGACCTAAATTACCTTCACGGGAAATAATTTACTACTACTTTCATTTAAGCGAAATGGGTTAATTACCTTAAATGTTACTTGTGAAAAAGATATTAATTCCTAAATGATTGGCATTGATTTTGAAATGATATATTAACTAAATGGATGTATAAATGATTATGATTATAAGTAAATTAACTAATATAGGATCTAATAATTGTATTTCTATAATGGATGTTTTAATAACTGGGTTATTAATTAAATGATGGTGATTTCTTACTAAGCAAATGAGAAAATAAAGTTATACATGCGTTTACATAATTTGCAATAAAATAAATAATAGAAAAATGAAGTTATAGATATTGTAAATAAAATAATAATGTACATATATCACAGTTACATTTCTATATCTAATTACACTAAGTTGATGTCCTCCTCTGCGTTGTGAAGCTAGAGCAAATCTCTTTGTAGACTATACTAACATAGTTCATCCCGCCAAAGTCTTTAATGCTCTTCTTGACGGATAGTGTATTAATATAGTTGCCTACCACATCATGTAGGTCCATAGCTAACCCTGTACTGTCATTCGGGGTCTAATCGTTGATTTAATACATGCAATTCGGGGTCTAGCCTTACTATATTGTACGTTGGTTCACATTCTTTCTAGATTCGGGTCTAAGCTGTGCTCGCTGTCCTCTTGGCGTTAGTTCCCATAATCTAAATTACGTGTGTCTCAGCGCATGTTAATTTTGCGTATGTTCATTACACTTCTATAGCACTGTTCTATTCACACAAGTCAAGTATCAGGCGATAATAACGCACTTACGATATGTCTTATTCACCACACCTGGCACTTGGTTATTTAACATTACAGTGTCAATGTTTCTGGTGGTGTATGGTCGCTTCCTTCCTGTAACTCAGGTATTTGAATGGACGAAGGACGACTTAAAATGTCTGCAATCGTATTTAATCTCCCTTTCAAATGTTGGATGGTAAACGTATAATTTTGGAGAATTAAAGCCCACCTGTAAATTCTATTGTTGGTAGGGTGTCCAGATTGCATCACAGACAATGGAGAGTTATCGGATTGGATTACAAACTGTGCTCCTGCCAAGAAGCGATGAAACTTTCTCACACAATAGATCAAACTCAAGCCTTCCAATTCTGATGCTGAGTATCTTCCTTCAGCCGGAGTGATCTTGCGACTTACGTACATTACGGGATGGAACGTCCCATCGTAGAACTGTCCTAGTATCCCAGATATGGATATGGCACTCGCGTCTTTGCGTAAAAAATAAGTGAGTTTTGGGTTAGGCTTACGGAGAAACAATGTTTTAATTTCAATTACGCACTAATTAATCGTGCATCCTTTACAGATAACTTAGCCGAAGCTTTTAAGATGTTAGAAAAAACACTGATGAATTTACTATAGTAGTTTGGGGCCTGTTTCTTGGTCGTTGGCATTGTTACATTCAGAAATTTAGTGACGATACTGTCGTCAGTTTTCAATTGGCCCTTGCAGATGGTATGACCCAGGAAGTCAATTTGTTCCATGCCCAACTCTATTTTGGACGGCTTAGCTATGAGTCCACACAATCTCACGCTGTTGAAGACCTGTCGACGTTTCGTTAGGTGTTTTGTCCCGTCTTTCGTCTGATTGCATCTGTTATTTCTATATGTCGAGATATTTGTCGCAGTTGTGTTTACTGTCGGAACTGGTAGTTCCATGTCGTCCAATACTGTTGTGCTACTACTTGTGTGTGCTGTTATCTGGCTACGTGTGTTTGCGTTGTCGCTGTTGTGTGTCGCCTTACCTAGTGAAGTTGAGTTGTGTATGTCTGTCGTCTCATTGCTTGGTGTTGGTGCATTCTGTTCGTCTGTCTGCTGTTCTTTTTGTGAAAGGTTTGGTTTCAGGATGTTGATATGAAATATCTCTAAGGGTTCTTTTATCGATATTTCATTATCCGCATCTGATATTTTGAGTTTAACGTTGAGAGGCCCTTGGCAACATGTTAGTAGCATGTTATGTTTATCGGTTAGTTGAATCACAGCTTGTTGGTTCGGTTTAAGGTGAATCGTTTTAGTACCCTTGTTTGGATAGTTATGGTTTCCATTACTTGACACCTGCATTAGGGGTCCAGTAATATCGACCGCTATACTTTCAAGTGGTCTAGATGCTATCACTGATTGTTGCCCTTCGGCTTTTACATGTTCTTTCTTTCGTACACGATGTTGACACACATTACAAGAGCGACAGAAAGATTTTATGTCCGAACAAATTTTCGGCCAGTAAAATTGTGATAGAATTCTGGCTCGCGTTTTATGATAGCCCAAATGTTCAGCAAACGGTGGTGAATGTGCGGTTTTTAGCACCTTTTCCCGGTATGTTACAGGTAACACCGTCTGCTGAATTTCATGGTTATTATATGAGTAATAACGCATGAGAATTCCATTAACCTTTTTAAAGTACCAGGAAGAATTTTTAGAAACTTTCTTTCGCTCACACAACAAGTTAAAATATGGTGTGAGTGTTTGGTCGGTGCTTTGTGCCTCGCTCAACTTTTGGCGAGTAGTGTTGGTATCTGCACCACTTGGTGTTAGTAGCTGTAGAGTTTTATTTTGTAAGTCAGTATAACTTATTTCTGTATGTGACTTAGTTACAGCGCTGACCCTGTGTGTTTCATTCCAGGCTTTTATGTTGTCTGTACATTCTTTCAATGCATCAAGACATCCCAAAATAAGGTCCGTACATGGATTTTGGAGGATAGCGCACGTAAATGTGCCGGTAAGGAACGGGGTATTGATATGCGCTTTTGCCAGTGGATATTTCTCGATGGTACCCGAGAAAGTACGGCATTTGACAAATTCCCCCGTATAATCTTCTGTTCTAGCAAGTTCTCTTCTTAATCCCAGTATAGTACAGCCGCTATCAACTAAGCATTGGCATGGTTTACCATTGACCTGTGCATCGTAGAACTTAAGGTTACCTCTGGAGGCACATGCTGCATTAGCTTCTTCATTTGAACATGATATTACGTGTCCACATTTCAATCTCCCCTCCGCATGAAACTGTTGGCATCCTTTGCACGTCTTAAAGTTTAAAATATCGGTTACTGACGCTACATTTTGACATTCATTCGATGACAATACATTGACAAGTTCAGGATCTATGTCACTCTCATCGTCTGATGATGTATCGATGAGGGCTGCGTTGTTTGCCTTCATTTTCTGTCTCCCAAGACACCTATTGCTATAGTGGCCATAACTAGAACAAAAATAACATTTTACAGCACGTTTAAACGATGATCTCCTGCTTTCTTGCTTCTTTAACACTTGTTCTAGGTGTGACGGATATGTGGGTTTTTTTATCACACATCGAATATGTTGGGTGAAAAAGATTGCAATAATTACATCGAGGTGGTTTCTGATATGGTTTGTCCTTCTTACTATAGTCTTTCTGTTTGTAGGATCTATCAGGGACTCTGTTTGCAAAAGCTGTAATTTCTGTGTCATAGGATGTAGTTTTGAATATGTCCCGATTCGAGGAAAAATAAGCTGACCCCCGTTTCTCTAATTGTTGAATGGAATCAATATCTGACTGTTGTAAGAATTTAGCAAAAGGGGTAGGTACTGTAGAAACAACTTTGTCCATTACCATTAGCTCTTCAAGTTTTTCATAACTGTTACCTACTTTAGCCGCCTTAGTCCATTTTTTAAATGTGCTCTGCACGTTAGAAATGTAGTCTAAGAACGTTTCAGTTGCTTTTGGTTTAATCTGTGAGAATTGAATTTGGTAACCAGTAGCGTCCAAAAGAAAATGTTGCATTATCCTATCGTGTATGTACTGGTAATTGTTTCTAAGATCAGTAGGTATGGATTCTATTACTTTTAAAGGCTCCCCACTCAAGTTTCTCATGTAAATCATTGCCCAATCCTCTAAAGGTATTTTCTGTGTTTTTAGTTGGAACTCTATATTTTCAGTCCATGCGCTGATTGAATCACCTACAGTGTATGGTTTAATGAGGCCTTTGTACTTACTGAATTTGTTCTGTTCTTCTTGGCTCTTTTGTCTGCTAGAGGCTATTTGTATGTTAGAATCTACCTCCATTTCCTTCATCTTTAGTTTAGTATCTGAATCTACGTGTATTTGCTTTTGTTTGGTAGCCTCCTCGATCTCTTTCATTTCTTTTTGATGTTGTCTTTCTAATGCTCTTTCATCTCTGTCAAGAGCAGCTTTTCTTTCTGATTCTTCTTTCTGTCGAGCTATTTCTTCTTTATACTTTTGATCTGCCCATTTTTCTAGCTTATCTCCAGTGTGACCCATGGCGATGCCCGCCTGGATACATTCATTTAGTGACGCCATTTTGTGGCGTAATGTTAATTCACCATGATAATATCGTAATATGCACAGAATAGTATACAATAATGTGTTAGTACATGTACATCATTTGCTGGAAAAGAAGATGCATGATTACGTTAGAGCATATCGAAATATTCGGAAAATATACTCATCTAATTTGTTGGACAGTGCGGTACTTGGGATGTTCCACCGCAGTCTTTCACACTACACACTGGTTTGATTTGCTGACACACGGCTGCGTTCTGGTTGGTAGAGCAGCAAAAATTAGACACACGCTTACGTTGTAAATACAAGCTCACAATTAATCATATTCTATTAAATATTTCATATTTCATAACGATGTTACTATAATTTCCTATTTCATGCGATTGGTGAATGAGAATGTGATAAATAGTGATAGATGGTGTTAATGATGAATGATATGATCGTCTGAATGATTGTTAGATGATAAGTGAGATGATTAGTCGTATGGTCGTCAATGTCGTCTTGTCTTCGCCGTTTGACTCTGGCGTACCTTCGTTCTAGGCTGCAGTTCGTCGCCACTCTATTTAATGATTTCGTAGAATGGTGACATTGATGGCTGTATCACACGCAATGAAATGTACACGGTGGTTACGATGCTGATGTTCACTGATAATTTTATACATTTCAATTGCTTTTAATTTAATAACATACTTTCAAAATAATATTGGTAGAATTTCACACTTTACCGATCAAATTTGACTTAATTGTGGTTCACACTCCACAAATTGGGCGATCGTATAATTCACCACAAGAAAAAACTTAATTTATAGCATGTAAACTGATCAGAGACATTAGACGTAGACAGTCACAATTTTTTGGGCATGTTATGAGAAGAAATGATTTGGAGAACTTGGTGACAACTGGTAAGATCGAGGGGAACAGACCAAGGGGAAGACCTAGAAACAAGTATCTGGATGGCTTGGCCTTGTGGCATGGTCGAGACAGAAACACGGAACTGATCCACGACTCTGTTGATCGAGTGAGATGGCAGAACATGACCGCCCACGCTTACCGGCATGGCACATGATGGATGGATGGATCACAATAATATTTGTATTACTTTGCAATATATCATACATCACAAATGTCGAAACGTGCATTGAACTAATTCTGGCACAGAACTTTGTAATATTAATCGATAGTTAGCGTTCGTTTAGTGGTTTATAATACCACTTGCATGTTGGCGTTAACTGCTCGTCGAATATTACTACAACTGCCTGCTATGGCTGTTCAGAAAACGTTCACTGAAATCTGACAGTAATTGTACTGCTGGCGTTCGTTCAATGTGTTCTGACCTTAATTCGCAGCTGGCGTTGGTTCTTTGACCATTCTGACACCAATTCGGGGTCTTACTATGGTGTTGGTTCATAACTTCTGCCATCAATTCGCAGTTAGCGTTGGTCCACAACTTCTGACACCAATTCGGGGTCTAGCCTGTCAGCGACCTGTGCGCTGCAGCTTTCAAGACTCCGCTACTTTCGCACTGCACGAAAGAACAATTCATGACATTTGCGAAAGGAATGCAATTTATTCAGAGCCGACATGTGAATGGCTCTACAAGCATTAGGCTTCATCATTGTTACACAATATGCATATATCAACGTGATGATAGATGATGCTAGCATTACACAATCTAAATGATATAGCCCTAAGTTTGCCTATGGCCTAGAAAGCTATCGTATTGGTCAAGAATACGTCCGACCTCTCTACCGTCTCCAGTCAGTCTGTCCCGCTACACCTAGCGTGGACCAGCACGGGCACTTTTACCCTCCGTGCAGTTGCTATTATTGCGTGCCTGGACTTGCCAGCACGCTGGCTGGTGAGTTTGAGTAACCTGGCCTATCACGGTTACCAGCAACCCAATTGCTTGGGGAAAACCCTCGCTCATCCGTACTCTTTGCCCTCTGGTCTGACACAAATGTGTCTCCCTGCGAGGTTATTATTAGTAGTCGGTGTCTTCCCTGTCTGGGTGTCTCTCTACTAGCCTAGTGTTAACTCCTTACTCCTGTAAGGGCTTATTGGGGATGCTGACACTTGGCAAGTTTTACTTTCAGTAGTTTGCCATTTTACCGGTCTCCGTGGCGAAGGCGTTACGATTCGTAATCCCGTATACCCGGGTTCGAAACACAGCGGTGCTGGTTTGTTCGAAAATAGTATAGGTGCCGGTCGTTCAGAAAGCAATGGCAAACTACTGAACGTAAAACTTGCCCAGGAATCATGAACAGCCAAGATGCTAGGGGTCCTGTGAAGGACGTGCAACTAAATTTTAAAGAAAGTTTGCCATTGCTTTCTGAACGACCATACCAACACGTTAAAACCAGCGCGACAGGGTCTGCTGCCAAATCGGCCATCGCTGTGTTTCGAACGCGGGTAAGCTTACCTTATAAGCAGTATCCCTCGCCATCATGCGAACCCACTCCGACTTCTGATTTCAAAAGCGTCTATGTGCATATCTAAAGGCGCATTATGTACCTTTTCTCTGTATATTATGTACACGCAATTCTTCCTGTGGTCTTCAAATGTCCTGTGTTCTTCATTGTGTTTTCTGGTAGCATCAGACCATTTTCTCAATCATCCCATATCACATGCCTGAGTTTTATTCAGAGGCCGTGTTTGAGACAATTAAAACTGCGATGGTAAAGCGTGATGTCCCTTTTCTTAGTGCTTGTCACTACACATATATTTTAGGCTAGCTTGGATGACAGACACACATAGGTAGTAAATTGCACACATAAAAACTTAAACTCATCAACGGCTAAACATTTGACCCACATTACTGATGAATCAA
This sequence comes from Cepaea hortensis, assembly GCA_963921405.1. Lineage (NCBI taxonomy): Eukaryota > Metazoa > Mollusca > Gastropoda > Stylommatophora > Helicidae > Cepaea > Cepaea hortensis. Next base: position 162,954,269 of record OY992876.1, on the reverse strand, counting down.
ACGCCATCTGAAAACGAATGACAAGAATAGAATCAAACCCACAACAACAACTGATATCACAAGCCATTGCGCACGCAGACATGGCTCTTAAAATAGATATTTTATAACAGGATCCTTGCAAAACGGGGTGATGGTGTGATATTGGATGTCACACTATCGTTTGCGGTATCTGAAAATTAAACATTACTATGTGCACACTGACAAGTGTTGGCAAAAACACCACCAGTACTGCAAACAAAAACGTCTGGTTTTGTGTGCGCGGCAGTTTTATTCGACACATCATTCTCTCACTTCTAAATGCCTCCTACGTGCGGGTTTGGTTCAATGGTCGTGCCTGGCAACATGTCACTTAAGAGTACAAAGTACTGTGTAGGAACAGGGTGAATGTGTGTACCTGATCACGCTAGATAACCAACAGGCGTGGGTTGATTAGTAAACAGGCGAAAAAAATCCACGGAAGGCTTGGAGATGAGGTTTATAGACGAATGCTGAAAATTAATTGGACAGCCAAAATGAGCAATCAGGGCGTTTTAAGGGAAACTGAGTGGCAGAGACAACTTATCACAAACAGAAAGAGGCAGTCATTGTTTTTGGCCACATTATGAGAAGACAACAACTGGAACATGTTGTGACAACCGGAAATATTTGCGGAAAAAGAGATATGGGAAGACAGCGTGAGAAGATTCTTGACAGTCTTGTGTCATGGCACGGAAGGGAGTCAACACATGAATTGATCCATGCCGTCGGAGATCGCAAGTTGTGGAGAGGCATGATCGCCCCCGCCAGCCGACAAGGCACTGAATGATGATGACAACCCGTCCTCCTGATATCTTGGGTAGGGAGATCGGATATCTAGCCTTCTCATATAAGGACGAAAAACAGAAGGTCCCGTGTAGGCCTATAAGCTGTGCAGGGTAGTATTTCCAAAGCAGTTGGAGATCACAAGGAAAGGCTGCCAGGCTGGTCCGATATAGGGGATCAAGATTGCAAAGTAAAAAGTAATGTATTTATTCAACGGCTTTTAAGTGATTCAGTGCCAAACAAAAAGTAAGTTTGGACCTAACAAGAAATAGATGGCGGAAAATGGGAAGTAGGGGTGTGTCACAGTTAGGACTTACAAGTTGTTAACCTGGTAGCGGACATGTTGTATTATATATCAAATTAAAGAGGGTTGCTTGGGGAAAAAGTACTGCCCATGGCAGATACGGGAAGTCGCTTAAGACGATTAATCATCCCATGGCAACTTAATCAGTTAATATACTGACAATAGTGAAGATATGTAACATAATATGAATATCGTGTGTCTTTTGTCCATCAAGAATGATGATGACCATTCATTTCATCCAGTGGGGTTGAAAGTATGGAGCCGTGAGTTCTAAGATAGCTGATAAGGCCTATTTTGGCTCGAAATGTTCTTTGACAATGTGGGCAAAGAATGCCTGACATTGCAGGAGGAGGATCTCCTTCAGTGGTTTTTCTGTCCAGTCTTTTCTTCACAGCTCTTGCAGTCCTGGTTGCTTTACAAGTGACACTTATGTAATGATGCACGCCGCGAATTACCGTCTTTAGCAGCAGTCTCCCAGGTGTCAAGATGAATTCCAGGAGAAGGATCTCCTTCAATGGTTTTTCTGTCCAGTATTTTCTTCACAGCTCTTGCAGTCCTGGTTGCTTCACAAGTGACTGAATCCTTATGTAATTATGCACGTCACGGAATTACCGTCTTTAGCAGCAGTCTCCCAGGCGTCAAGATGAATTCCAAAATCTTTCAGTGATATTTTCAGAGTGTCTTTAAAGCGTTTCCTCTGGCCGCCTTGGGAGCGTAACCACAACGGAGCACGCCGTAAAAATAAAAAAAATCGTTTAGGGAGCCTGTGATCTGGCATATGAGTTAAGTGACCAGCCCAGCGAATTTGATTCTTCATTAGTAGAGTGTGGATGGAGGAAATGTTACCCCATGATCTGCCTTTAGCGTTGAAATTGCCACAGAAAATAACATTTCTCTCGTGACCTAGTATGTCACTTAGGCACTGCCACTTCTGGGAATTCACACTCGCGTTGCGGGCATAAACATTAACCAACACTAATGGTAGATCGGATTGAACTCTAACAGCCTGTATTTGTATGTCGTCATTGTCTCAACTGGACATGTCTAGCTCTCAAACCACCATACTGTCGTGAATGAGAATCGCCATTCCCGGGTGTCGCCTGTTGTAGAAACATTTGAAACCGGCAATTTGGGGTAACTGATCACCCAATCTCATCTCCTGGTGCGCTACGATGTTATTCCTGTATACCTAGTTTTCTAGAATAGGCCCCCGTTGTTTTACGCTGGCCCAGTTCCAATATAGAATACGGGTGTTCCTGAGGTCCAGACGTGGACATTTAAGTCTAAAACGTCTTACCCCACCGCGCATTCCTAGCCGTTTGCGGCCACCACGCCGTCCTCGTCGCCTTGCTGGGTTGACAGCCTTCCGCACGGAGCACAAACTTTGATCCGCCACTTTGAAAAACCGAACCCCACAGGGGTAGAAGCTCGATACTGCACTTGAAACCATTGACCTGGTTTGTACCAACAGTGGCTGTGTCACCAGGACAGCAAGCCATCCAGGTGATGAGGAAAGTGCTATTGATCTGGCGCTGGTTTCTCCTTCACTCACTACAGTGTGTAGATGGGGTGTCCTAGGTACCATGGCAGCGACCACCACCCTTGCAGAATATTGGTGGAGAAAGGCAGAACTAGACAGCACAAGTCAACGGTCAAGACTTTCCAGTATAACAGTACAAGACAAGATGTGGTGAGCAAAAATAAGGCACGACAAGCGCAGAAAGCTTCAGGGCAGGAAAAAAAAGCTGGGAGCAGCCATCGTGGTGGAATTTTAAGGTGGAGAAGGCCTGGGTGGATAATCGCAGTGCTGTAAGGAAATGGCAAAAGGCCAAGAAGAACAGAGTTGCCCATCCTAGTCCCTGCAAGCACTTAGAAAGAGAGATGCACACAAAAGTAAGCTATTTCCACACACACACAAAAAATGGTTAAGGAAGTTAAAAGTGAAAAATGGGTAGAGGTATGTCAAAGAGTAAGCACAGACAAGTCACTGAAATTGTTCTGGCGACTACATAAAAGCATGAGTGGGGTAGCCAAGAATAAGAGAATTTCTGACTTCCAAGGTGCTGACCTCATCTGGCAGAAGACTGACGAGAACAAGGGAAAAGCCCGCTTCGAACGCTATATAGAGCAGAGCAACCAGACAGACATGAGAGGCCAAAATCTTGCCAAGGAGGTCACCTCAGACAGATGCAAGGCCCAGAACATTTCGAGCGAAGACACAGTGACAGTGAAAGAAATCAAGGCTGTGCTTCGACGATAAAAGAACAGCGCTTCAGGGCCAGATGGCATAAGATACGATGACATCAATAGGTGGACCGACAACGAGCTAGAGAAACTAGCAGAAATTTACAATAACAGTATAGGGAGCGCTAACATAGAGGAGGAGTGGTTACACACCTATCTGATTCCCTTGCCGAAGCCTGGCAAAGACCACACAAAAATTCAGGGATATGGAGTAATAAACGTGCAGAATACAATAGGCAAGCTGCTGGAGAAGTTAATTGCCAGGAAAATATCAGGTCAGCTAGAGAAGCAAGGGGTTTTCCCACCTACCCTGGGAGGGTACCGTCCAAAAAAAGAAACCTGGACCAATGCAGCAGTTTTTGCCCATGACGTCTATGAAGGTTTCCACTCAGGCATTGAAACCTTTGCTGCAGCGATTGATCTTGAGGATGCGTACAACAGAGTACTATTGGATTTCTTAATGCTTCAGCTTCTTGAACTCAAGATAAGCCCTTTCCTCCTTAGTTGGATCGCCACAGCCCTCTTCCAACGGAAAGTGGTTTTCAGATGTGGCAGTTGGACTTCGGAACCAACGACAACATATCCTGGTCTACCACAGGGATCACCATTATCTCCGGTGCTGTTCAACGCCTATACTGTGAGAATCACCAACGAGCAGATCAATGGACCGGGGAGGACACTATCATATGCCGACGATGTTTTAGTGTATCGTCAGGGTAAGGATAGAGATCAGGTTGCTGTGGAACTACAAACCGAACTCAATCGCATAAGTACTTGGTGTGTTGAAGATGGGGCAATGGTCAACCCAACAAAGGCAACAGTGACATGGTTTTCTTTGAATAACCATATTATTATTGTCAACACTCCAACACCAACGGTAAATCTGCGTTAGAGCGGTGGAAAAAACGCAGGCAATGAATTACCTGGGGATACGTTTTGATCGAAGCTTTGCTTACAATGAGCACAGAGACCAGGTGATAACAAAGGCCAAGCGGGGTTTGGCTGAGATGCGGGTGATGGCGGCAGCAAACTGTGAGAAGCGCCATCTATGTCTCTACACGAGGGGCTGGTCATGTCTGTTTTTGAGTATGCGGTGGCGATCCTGACTGTCAGCCGTAAGCAGACAGTAAGGATGGAAAGGATACAAAATGAAGCTATGCGCATTATTCTTGGATGTACAAGAGGTACAGCGTGCAGGACGATGCGCTACCTTCTTGATTTTCAAACCATTGAAGACAGAATACAAATTTGCAGAGCACGTGCTTACCTCATAGTTAACGCAAACACACAACATCCACTGCATAGTGAAATTAGGAAGGTGAAGGGCAGCAAGTTAAAAAGACGAAGGTCGTGGATGGGTCAAGCCGAAGACATTTTTCAACAGGTATGTGCATTTGAGGACTTGGAACCTGGCGAGGAGTGGGTACAAGTGCCAACAGATTTCTGTACGTCCTTTTCTGTTTGCATCCAACTAAACAGAAAATGCAGAGAAGAAAATCCGGCTGCTGTGGGGGCGGAAGTACAAGCTTTGATTTTCGAGAATTCATTAGACTGTGATGCTGAGATCTACACAGATGGGTCGATCGTCCGACATGTGAGAAGCTCATGGGCCTTTACGGCTCAGGCCGGAGGGAGAATTGTGAAGGAGGACTCTGGTGCTTTTGTTGAGACCACAAGTAGCCTGACTATGGAAGTCATGGCAGTAAGTAAAGCAATAACATGGATTGAGACACAAACATTCACTAGGGCATGTTTCCTTAGTGATTCAATGAGCATGCTCAAGTGGTTAGAGATGGGGTGGATCCGAAAAGAGTGGTTGCTATCTCTGGAGCGGTATCGGCTGGCAAAAATTAGTTTCATCTTCGTGCCAGGGCATGAGGGAGTACAAGGAAATGAGCGGGCTGACAAGCTCGCAGGTAAGGCTACTGTGGAGGGTGGACGCGCCATGGACCAGGCTGACATTCTGAATTCACTACGAGAAGTAGAGCTCTTGCGAGAACCAAGTTATGACTGTGATTCTACAACCATAGCCAGACTGCGAGAACAGCAAATTAAAAGAGGTGTGGCCAAACAAGAACACTACGCAGTAAGCTAAAGAAGATTGATAAACCAACACAGAACAAGGTGTCGTTAGCCGCTACACGCTGCGGCATTTGCTGAGGAGGGGATCCGAGCAATTATGGACTGAATGGTTCCATGTGCAATGAGGATCATCTGTCGACTAAGTAACTAACTAACTAACTAGAGTGTGGATACTGGACATGGACGCTCTTTCTAGAACGTCAGTGTCAGGGATCTTGTCTTGCCATTTAATCTTCAATAGCTTCCTAAGGCAGACTGTGTGGAAGTGGTTTAATTTCCTAGCATGTCACTGATGAACAGTCCATGTTTCACAAGCATATAGCAGTGTGGATAATACAACTGCTTTATAGACTTTCAGCTTTGTTTGCAGGCTTATTCCATTTCTGTCCCATACATTCTTGTACAGTCTGCCAAAGGCTGCGCTGGTCTTGGATATTCTTGCATTCACTTCGTCATCAATTGTGGCAGCTTGAAAATGAATATCACGCTTGTCTAGAAGTCATGCCGGCTCCGTGACGACAAAGTTACAGACGCAGTTCGTGACCCGCATACAGCGTTCGAAACACAGCTACGGGTGATCTGGCAGCAGACCGCCTTGCGTTGGGTTTTTAAAAATAAAATGGTAGGGGTGCCAGTTTTTCAGAAACTTATGGCAAATCGCTGAACGTAAACGTGCCGCCAAGAAATCACAAACAGCCAAAAATGCAGGGGTAGGCTGTCCTGTAAAGGATATGCAACTAACTAGAGGACGTGATTATATAATCTATACCATATGAAATAGCAAAAGCAAAAGTTAGAAAACAGAAACATTCATTACATCAAATGAATTATCATTAAAAACTCCAATTTTAAACCCAGAAGGGTTGAACAGGGTAGTATTGGTATAGATACAATAGCGTTGTGTATGCGTCCCGAAACGGTCTCCTGCTTTCGGTCTGTGAGGCCATAGCGACATCATATTTTATGCTTTCGGTCTGTGAGGCGATAGCGACATCATATTTTATGCTTTCGGTCTGTGAGGCCATAGCGACATCATATTTTATGCTTTCGGTCTGTGAGGCCATAGCGACATCATATTTTATGCTTTCGGTCTGTGAGGCCATAGCGACATCATATTTTATGCTTTGGGTCTGTGAGGCCATAGCGACATCATATTTTATGCTTTGGGTCTGTGAGGCCATAGCGACATCATATTTTATGCTTTCGGTCTGTGAGGCCATAGCGACATCATATTTTATGCTTTCGGTCTGTGAGGCCATAGCGACATCATATTTTATGCTTTGGGTCTGTGAGGCCATAGCGACATCATATTTTATGCTTTGGGTCTGTGAGGCCATAGCGACATCATATTTTATGCTTTCGGTCTGTGAGGCCATAGCGACATCATATTTTATGCTTTGGGTCTGTGAGGCCATAGCGACATCATATTTTATGCTTTCGGTCTGTGAGGCCATAGCGACATCATATTTTATGCTTTGGGTCTGTGAGGCCATAGCGACATCATATTTTATGCTTTCGGTCTGTGAGGCCATAGCGACATCATATTTTATGCTTTGGGTCTGTGAGGCCATAGCGACATCATATTTTATGCTTTCGGTCTGTGAGGCCATAGCGACATCATATTTTATGCTTTCGGTCTGTGAGGCCATAGCGACATCATATTTTATGCTTTGGGTCTGTGAGGCCATAGCGACACCATATTTTATGGGCCTGAATGCGCGGACAATTAGTCGCCAAGTTTTCCTCACCCCCCGCACGGGAGGAACCCTGGCATCGACCCCGTGTCCAATATTGCTTATGACATTATCAGCGCAATTCACTATCAACTTCGCTAACGCCCCCGCTACTAACTTGTAGAATATCAATATTTTGTTACACTACAGCACTAGTTTTACATCTATTTTTGGATGGATTATTTGTCACCATATTTGTTGCTACACCGGCTTCGTGGCCGAGGGGTTAGCAGCTTTCTCCGCTAACCCCGAATACTCTCGTCACGTGACGCGACGAGAATTAGCAGTGGTTCGAATCGCAAAAGTGACTTATGAGAGTATGGAGCCGGTCGCTCAGAAAGTCGTGGCGTGCTGATGAGCGTAATCTAGCCTAGGAATCAACATACAGCTGAAAGATGCTGGTGTTGACCGCAATATCCTGAAACAGGATGGAAACGCGGGGAAAAAAAAAAAAAATATTTGTTGCTATTTGCCTTTCAATCAATCATGTGCCATGCCGGAAAGCGTGGGCGGTCATGATTCGCCATTTCACTCGATCACCAGAGTCGTGGATCAGCTCAGTGTTCCTGTCTCGTCCATGCCATGTGGCCAAGCCATCCAGGTACTTTCCTCTCGGTCTTCCTCTTGGTCTGTTCCCCTCGATCTTGCCAGCTGTCACCAAGTTCTCCAGTCCATTTCTTCTCATAACATGTCCAAAACATTTTGACTGTCTAAGTCTAATTTCTCTAATCAATCTACGATTTTCATTTGCCTTTATCTGCACATTATAGCGGCCGAATGGTTTCTGAGTCGTATTAAGATTTCTCAACTAACAACAGCCTTACAATGGGGGTGCTAGCAGTAACAATGGCACTACGTTGGTTGGAAACCCAGGATACGCATATACAATACATGCGTATTGTGTGAGTCCAGAAAATATCGTCTGGATACAGCTTTAGTTTTTGTGCCAAGCCACGCTGATGTCAAAGTACACGAGAAGACAGATGCATTGGATGGTTCCAAGTCTAGTCTATCATCATCATCATCATCATCATCATCATCATCATCATCATCATCATCATCATCATCATCATCATCATCATCATCATCATCATCATCATCATCATCATCATCATCATCATCATCATCATCATCAATGTCGTCGTCGTCGTCGTCATCATCATCATCATCATCATCATCATCATCATCATCATCATCATCATCATCATCATCATCATCATCATCATCATCATCATCATCATCAATGTCGTCGTCGTTGTCGTCGTCATCATCATCATCATCATCATCATCATCATCATCATCATCATCATCATCATCATCACCATCACCATCATCATCATCATCACCGTTACATGCCCTGCCACCTGGCGCAGGCGTTGATGTCTCTCCACAGATCTCGATCCCTGGTGTTCTGAATAAACTCTGCTGATGATAATCCTTTATACCACAGTCTCAGTTCACCCAGCATAATTTTTTTTTCGGCCTACTCCTGCTTTTCTTCCCCACTGATCTTTCCAGTTTTCACGATGTTTTCTGATGCCTCTCTTCTCATTACAATACCAAAGAATGCTGCTTGTCTTTTTCTTATAATTGATTACAATGTTCTAACTTTAATTAGTCTCTTTTAGGCAATCGTTGTTAGTTGCTCTGCAGCCAAGGTATTCACAATATTCATCTCTGGAACCCCCTCTCCCCCCCCCCCCCCCATGGCTTTGAAGTCTTTCTTGAATTATTCATTCAGTCCAAGATTCACTGCCATACAACAAAACAAGTTCTGTATAACATTTAAGAATTAACATTCAACTATGGTGTCAAATAAGTAACTATACCAACATAATCTATCAACTGTTGGGGAACTCCATAGGCCATAGGCTATTAAAATAGCACTACAAATAAATTCACAAGTTATTGATTAACATTCATAGATGTAGAGGAAATAAATATAGATTAGAGGATATACCAGACAATATACACATTGAAAGCTACAGTGACCACACAGTGATTCGAACCTGTTACTCCCAAATCACAATAGAACATCTCTTAAAGAAACAAGTTAATAAATAACCCCTCCCCTCCCCCCCCCCAAAAAAAAAACGAGAAGTAGACGGTAAGTTTTACTAGTAACAAAATTGACGTTGCGACCACAGCCTTCATCAGCACACAAACAACAAACAACAAAACTGCATGAAAAACACTACATGAAAAGGAATAAGTGTACATGACAGGTTCAAATCCGTGGGAGGCAACTATCCATCCATCCATCATGTACCATGTCGATAAGTATGTGGGCGGTCATGATTCGCCAGAGTCGTGGTTCAGCTCAGTGTTCTTGTCTCGACCATACCACTTGGCCAAGGCATTTACTTCTCTGTCTTCCCTGGTTCTCTTCCCCTCGATCTTGACAGTTGTCATCAAGTTCTCTAATTTATTTCTTCTCATAACATGCCCCAAAAATTTTGATTGTCTACGTCTAATTTCTCTAATGAGTTTACGATTTTAATTTGTATCTTGTAGCACTTGTTTCTTGGTGAGGAGCAGTTGTCCCAGTGGCTAGAATGCCGGATTCTCCTTCGGGAGACCCGGGCTCGAATACTCGGTAAGATGTGGAGTTTTTTTTTTCTGTCGGGGGCAAAAGAAAACACCTGTACAGTTCGCGGCGACTGCACTAGCCAGGCTGCCTTAATTCCTCAGGCTCAAGACCCCCCCCCCCCCCGCCCCTGCCATACACCGCAAGGTACTATATTGGCAGTAAACGACAGTTTTAAATGACTTGGAGTACTTGGTCATTGGTTTTTCTGTCTGTCCATGGTATTCTTTGCATTTCCCCCAGAAACCACATTTCAAATATTTTTCAGCTTGCCATTGTCCACGCTTCATATCCATACAAAAGTACAGGTTCGTCTGCTGCTGCTGCTGCTGCTGCTTCTTCTTCTTCTTCTTCTTCTTCTTCTTCTTCTTCTTCTTCTTCTTCTTCTTCTTCTTCTTCTTCTTCTTCTTCTTCTTCTTCTTCTTCTTCTTCTTCTTCTTCTTCTTCTTCTTCTGCGTTCATCCGGAAAGATTTGTCTGACATGATCGCGTTGTGCCTGTTTACTGCAGAATTGCGTTCTTGCGCCGTTTGGCCGACATATCCGACTTCTGCGGGCATTTTTTGACCGGGTTAACCTTCCCGGAGGTTTCGTAGGAAGCAGAATAAGAGCAGAATAGGGCAAGAAAAATCCTCATTTCAGAAAATGATGAGTATCTTATGCAATAAGTCACTGTCATTGAATGTAAGAAAGAAAGTACTGAAATGCTATGTAGAACCAGTTTTGCTGTATGGTAGTGAATCGTGGAATGTAAATGAACAAATTAAGAAGAAATAAGAAGCAACAGAGATGTGGTTCCTGAGACGAATGTTGCGAATTCCTTGGACTGCCAGAGTAGCTAACAACGACTGCCTGATACAACAATAAGAAAGATACAGCTTTCTTCGGCATATGATGAGAAGAGCGGCATTGGAGAACATCATGACAACTGGAAAGATCGAGGGGAAGAGAGGCAGAGGCAGACCAAGAGAAATGATGCTGGATGGATTGAGACAGTGGCATGGAGGAATACCATCAGCAGAGTTGACCCAGAACACCAAAAACCGAGATCTGTGGAGAGCCATGAACGCCTACGCCAGCTGGCAGGCACTTGATGATAATGATGATGATGATCATCTTTTTTGTGGCCCAGATGCTCTGATTCACATTTAGTTCTATAAGTGCGTTGTACAGGTTCTATGTAGCACTTCAACATTCTTTTACTCTTTGCACATATTTTTATTGGTCAGTACGTTTTTCATCTGGCAAAAGGCTACCTTCGCAATGGCAATTCTTGATCTAATAATCTCTTAACGGCATCTCCCATAAGATTTCAGTTTGTATATTGTCTGAAGTATCCTCTAGTCCACACTGTTTCCCTCTACTTCTGTAAGTGTTTATAAATAAATACCTGTTAATTTGCTTCTAATTTTTAAGCGAACTCACTGCTACCCACATATCACGAACATAAACTCGGGTAATTTTCGTTGACTTGCGGCAGTTAGTCAGAGTTAATATGGCTTCAAATTCAGGAAATTGGTGTTGTTTTGTTGCTACTTGAAATTTGGGCCCAAGTGCGAAATCGACGTTGGGGAAACAACATTATTAATATTATATAATGCTTCGTTCTGTAGTTCTCTATATTGGATATAAGAAGAAGATTGCAAGGTAATGTAGCGTGAGTTTATTTATGCTTATTAATATTATTATATCTGCAATGAAATGGGCGTGCGTGTAAAAAATGTTTTGATTCCAATCCAAGTCTTAGAACTCTGAGATAAAATAAAGTTAAAGTCAAATCAAAGTAATTTAATTTTTCTTCATTGACAAGAGTTCAGTTAGTTACCACTTCTTTACTTTAATTTACTGTAACTTGTTTAACTATCAATTAATAAGTTAATAGTAACAGTAATTTAATCAGACTTCGCTGCATAGTTGTTGTGGAATCTCTGGAGTGGAAGTTTTGTTTACCTCCCTACGCCTGCAGATTTTCTTCGACTGCTATTTTCTTACTTACAGATAGATTTTGTTTGATTGTCAGTATACAACTAGGGTTAGAATTGAACTGTAAGAAGACACAGATTATGGTCATCACTGGGAAGAAGGAAATACTATAATGTAATATATAAAAAAATGTCCACATGATAAGTAAGGATGCTTGAAGATCTACAAATTAGAAAAGACCTTAGAGTAGACTTGTAAAAAACATATTGGAAACAACAAGCTGCTATCAGAATTGATAATTAATGAAGTAGGTCAATATCAGCCTATTAAAAGAGGTGTGAGACAGGGATGTGTATTGTCTCCAGATCTTTTTTCCCTGTACAGTGAAAATATTTTCAGAAATATAGAAGATATGGAAGGAATCAACATTGGGGGACAATACATCAATAACATTACATTAGATATGTAGATACTAGATTAGATGATACAGTCTTGATTGCAGATAATGAACAGGACCTGAAACTTTTAGTAGATGCGGTTGTTGCACACAGTGAACAACTAGAGTTAGAAATGAATAGTAAGAAGACACAGATTATGGTCGTCACTAGGATGAAGGAAATACCACACTGTGATATACGAGTAAATGGGCATATTTTTAAGCAAGTGAATTGATACAGTTATCTCGAAACAGTCATAGCATCTGATGGGAGATGCCTTGAAGAGATTAGAACAAGAATTGCCATTGCGAAGGTAGCCTTTTGCAAGATGAAAAACATACTGACCAATAAAAAGATATTAATTGAAACGAGAAAAAGAGTGTTGAAATGCTACATAGAACGTGTACTTTTGTATGGATGTGAAGCTTGGACAATGAGCAGACAAGCTGAAAAACATCTGATGTGGAAATATGGTTTCTGAGGAAAATACAAAAAATACCATGGACAAACAGAAAAACCAATGAACAAGTCTTTTAAGAAACAAATGAAGATCGTAAATTGATTAGAGACATTAGACGTAGGCAGTCAAAATTTTTTGGGCATGTTATGAAAAGAAATGACTTGGAGAACTTAGTGACAACTGGCAAGATCAAAGGGAAGAGACCAAGGGAAAGACTGAGAAGTAAATACGTGGATGGCTTGGCCACATGGCATGGTCAAGCCAGGGAGATGGAGCTGATCCACGACTCTGGTGATCGAGTGAGATGGCAAAACATGACCGCCCACACTTATCGGCATGGCACATGATAGATGTATGGAAATGGGCATATTCTTAAACAAGTGAATCAGTACAGTTATCTTGGAACAGTAATAACATCTGATGAGAGATGCCTTGAATAGATTAGAACAAGAATTGCCATTGCGAAGGTAGCCTTTTGCAAGATGAAAAACATAGTGACTAATAAAAAGATATCAATTGAAATGAGACAAAGAGTGTTGAAGTGCTACATAGAGCCTGTACTTTTGTATGGATGTGAAGCGTGAACAATAAGCAGACAAGCTTAAAAACATCTGATGGCTGTAGAAATGTGGTTTCTGAGGAAAACGCAAAGAATACCATGAAAAGACAGAAAAACCAATGAACAAGTCCTTCAAGAAACAAATGAAGATCATAAACTGATTAGAGACATTAGACGTAAACAGTCAACATTTTTTGGGCATGTTATGAGAAGAAATGAATTGGAGAACTTGGTGACAACTGGCAAGATTGAAGGGAAGAGACCAAGGGGAAGACCAAGAAGTAAATACCTGGATGGCTTGGCCACATGGCATGGTTGAGACCGAAACACAGAGCTGATCCACGATTCTGTTGATCGAGTGAGATGGCAAAACATGACCGCCCACGCTTATCTGCATGGCACATGATGGATGGATGGATACAACTATGCACCATTAATATTAATATAGACATAAGTCTGTTATTATATGCCACACACCAATGGTTCTACGCAGTTCCCAAAGAAGTCGACAGTATAGGAGCGATAATTAATACAATAATACTATTAGTAATATTAAATAATACTAATACATATATTGATATATCATATGGTTCGTGATAACTTGATTTTTAATTTTGTGTGTGTATAATGTGGGTGTGTATGTATGCTTGCTTGCTTGCTTGCTTGTGTTCATTGGCTTGAGCTCTAATGCGAAGTCCTGTATGTCGGATGAAGGCATCCTGTTGTCCAACATCAGTGTGATGTCATACAGGACCTGAGTTTTGCGTGAGTATCCGTTGTCCCATGTCTGGCTTATTGGTGTGCAGACTGGTGGTCCCTCACCATCAGGCAGACACTCTCCGACTTCGAAGGAATTGGCGATCCTACTGACTTTAGCCAGGACCCCGAAGGGACCTGTTACCTAGGAAACTCGACGAGGACGTGTCAATAGGTCTTGGCCAGTATATAACCCGGCCCTGGTGCCTTGGAAACACCTCTGCATCCCACTATTGTATTAAGTATTTGTGAGTACGTGTGTGATTTAGGTTGCAGTCACTGTTTGATTTATGTTACATAATTACAAGTTAATAATATATTTGCAGATCAGTGATCAGAAGCTATTATATATTTACATATAACGAAGTAATCACTCATATGGTTATTGAAGTGTTTTAAATTGTATCCCGATTATGGTTTATGTCTGGTCCAGTTTGCAGTCATGACTATTAGATGATGACTAATATGAATGGTGGGAATCAACTATGCTGTTATATTTGCACAGAACAAGAAGCAGTGACCTGTAAATATTGACATAATGGAAAGTCTCTCATGCATGCAGTTATAATGTACTGAAGGAGACCTCATTGTATATTCTGTTCTTGTATTTGCCTACATATTTGACTGGCTGTGCTGAGGATGTTTGAGACAGTCCCTTGAACTTTCTTAAGTTTGTGATAATAGTATAGGTAGCTTTGATATGTGTTTTGCAGTAGCTAAGATTTATATCTTTAGTAGTAAGATTTTTATACTCTACTGTATATATATCACAAGAAATCATATTTATACTGTTCATAGATCACAAATGCTTTCAGTCTTTAATTTGCATCTTCTACTTTATAGTTGTATTGGACATTTATGATCTGTCATGCTTTACTTAGATAGATAACAAACTGAAACTGTAGACAAGGGCAGAAAAATCCATGACAGCTGAAAAAAAAATTGTTACCTGAATTTTCAATCATTTTTTCCCCTGTTCATATTTACAAAACAAATATGCTAGCTCCTGAGGAAAAAGGGTGGGTCCCAAGATTTTGTTTAGATTTTTCTACACCTGACATTTGGTAAATATTTTGCAAATTTTATATTGTATATTTATAAAGTAGGATATACACAAACAAACTTGGAAATCATGTGACAAGAGAACCTATAATCAAATAGATCACATTTTAATTAACAACAGAAATGCATCAAACATACAGCAAGTCAGAAGTTATAGAGGAGCTGAGTGCCACAGTGACCACTTCCTCGTTGGAGCAAAATTTAAAATAAAACTTAAGAGAGCTTTCTATACTAAATTACAAAGATTACACCCAACATATAACAGAGAAAAACTGCAAGACATTACAGTCAAAGAGAAATTTACAGATGAAATAAAATGTAAACTTGAAACTCTGCAAAACCCTTTGGAGGAAAGCATTGACCAAACTTGGTTGAACATCAAGAATACAATTCAGTCTACCGCAGAAGAATGTCTCGGTGTGTTAACCACGCATAGAAAGAACAGATGGTTCAATCAAAAATGTGAAGAAGCAGTCATTAGGAAGAAGAATGCCAGACATGTATGGTTAAATGACATCAATAACATCCAAAAGGAAGAGCATTATAGAAATGAATGTAAAGAGGCTACAAAAATAGTCAGACAGCAGAAGCGAGAATATATGAGTAATATAATCAAAGATATGGAAACTAATCACCAGAAAAATGAATCCAGAAAATTTTTTAAAGAACTGAAGTCAATGAAACGAGGGCACCAACAAAACACATATGGTTTAAAAGACAAAAATGGGAATATGATAAATACCAATGAGGAAATGTGCAACACATGGAAAGAATATTTTATTGAATTACTAAATTGTGAAGCTCCAAGTAACATTTTCTCACAGGAAGAGGTTCTAACATGCGAACCACAAATTGAAGAACCTACATTTGAAGAAATCCTATATGTAATCACACGACTTAAAAACAATAAGGCAACTGGGACTGATGGAATTGCTGCTGAATTTATAAAGGCAGGTGGCCATGCATTACATCTAAAGCTATACGAACTAATAATAAAAATCTGGAGGACAGAAGAATTACCCCATGACTGGAAAGAGTCATTATTGATACCTATCTTTAAGAAAGGAGACAAGTTCCAATGTGGAAATTATAGAGGAATATCACTACTGTCCACAAGCTATAAGATACTATCCGCAGTATTACTAAATAGTCTAAAACCATATTCAGAAGACATATTAGGTGACTACCAGGCGGGTTTTAGACAAAACAGATCAACAATAGATCAGATATTTATCTTACGACAAATAGCCGAGAAACATTGGGAATATAAAAGAGATCTCCATAACATTTTTGTGGATTTTAAAAAGGCTTATGATAGTGTCCATAGGAATAGTCTATGGAATGCTATGCAGGAATTTGGAATACCAAGGAAGTTAATCAACATGACCAGACTATGCATGGAAGATACTTATAATATAGTAACATATAAAGGCAGGAAATCAGACCCCTTCCAAATAACATCTGGCTTGAAACAGGGTGATGCACTATCGCCGCTACTCTTCAATCTGGCTCTAGAGAAAGTTGTAAGGAAGGTAAAGGAGGAATGTGATATTGGAGGAACATCCAAGCTGCTTGGTTATGCAGATGATATAGATATTATAGGGCAAAGTGAACAAAAGACATTGGAAATATTGACTCACTTAAAGGAAAAAGCCCAACAGATGGGGCTGGTTATCAACCAAGATAAGACAGAATATATGGTAATTTCAAGAGACGGAATGGCTAGAAACTCTGGCCACATACAAATAGATAATATGACCATTAAAAGAACGGAAACATACAAATACCTGGGTACGATCTTCAACTGCTCCAACATCATAAGGGAAGAAATACAAACTAGAATCAACTCTGGAAATAAGATATACTATGCACTACAACATCTACTAAAATCAAAGGCGCTATCTCGTAACACCAAAATCACAATATACAAAACACTGATCAGACCAGTTGTGCTGTATGGCTCTGAAACCTGGAGTACAATGAAAGGAGATGAAGGCTTGTTACAAACCTTTGAGAACAAAATTTTAAGACGCATCTTTGGACCCATTAGGGGTACACAAAGTGGAGAGTGGAAAAGAAGAAGTAACAAAGACCGCTAATCACTGGTATCATGAAGGCTAATAGACTACAATGGCTGGGACATATAGAAAGAATGGAAGATAATAGGGAAACAAAACTCGCTTACACTCAGGAAATAAATGACCGTAGACCCCGAGGTAGACCAAGAAGGCGGTGGAGAGATAATACATGTACAGACCTACAAGCACTTGGAATCAACGACTGGCAAGAGAAGGTCCACCAGAGAGACGAATGGAGACGGATTGTATTTGCAGCAAAGAACCTCAATGGCTCGGAACGCTGAAGAAGAAGAAGATATTTATAAAGTAATAACTTCTTAGGATAGAATAAGAGAGGAAAAGAGCAAGGGGAAGACAAAGAGATGCATTCAAAACAATTTTTTTCCCATGTGAATTTGAATAACGAAGACACAAACAATAAATTGCACAATTTATTGCTTGGCATATTTCGCTGCATCATGTCAGGTACATAGTTTAAAATTACTGTGGTAGACAATTGAAATTACAGTGCGAAAATGTGTATGTTTCAGCTTGAAGGATTTATCTAATTATGTTATTTTATGTTGTGTGATTTCTGCAGTATTTACCTGACATGATGCAGCAAAATATGACAGGCAATAATTCATGCAATCTATTGTTTGTGTCTTCATTATTCAAAGAGATAAATACCTGGATGGCTTTGGCCACATGTCATAATTTGGGCAAGAGATCAGACCTAATTCAAGACTCTCGTGATTGTTTAAGATGATGAACTTTGACCACCCACACTTATAGAGGACTAGCTGACCCGGCCCGGCTTCGCCCAGGCCCTGGCGGGGATCTATCTATCTATCTATCTATCTGTCTGTCTGTCTGTCTGTCTGTCTGTCTGTCTGTCTGTCTGTCTGTCTGCTTGTCTGTCTGGCCCGGCCCGGCTTCGTCCAGCTCCTGGTGGGGAGCATCTAATTTAATTCATGTAAGTAGTCATATAAGCTCCCGTTCCCGACTATCTGTCTGTCTGTCTGTCTGACCCGGCCCGGCTTCACCCAGTCCCTGGTTGGGAGCATCTCATTTAATTCATGTAAGTAGTCATATAAGTTCCCGTTCCCGACTGTCTGTCTGTCTGTCTGTCTGTCGACCCGGCTGTCTGTCTGTCTATCTATCTGTCTGTCTGCCTGCCCGTCCGTCCGTCCGTCTCTCCCCCCGTCTATCCCAATCTATCTATCTATCTATCCATCCATCCATCCATCTATCTAGCTATCTATAGCTTTTGATTTGATTTAGCCAGGGGACTTAACCTAAGATATAGCAATGCTACTGAAAGTTATGTCCCTTTATAGAATATTTCTTATGTTAAGTCATGTAATTACAAAATGAAATTTTAGTAAGTAAATAGATTATTGCACCCTAAGAAACTATTACAGTCGGTTGCACAGGAATGAAAAGAAGACGTGTAGAAAATTTCATCTCAATCGGATGGACCGTTCGCGAACTCAGCAAATACATCCCCAACCACACACATACAGTCTCTTTTATATATATAGATTATGATGATATACATATTTCTGTCCTGCGTGCTCACAGCAGTGTAATGGATTCATTTTACACACTGCTCAGTTGGACGTAAATGTTCTCTCGCACATGAGGCAGGAGAAATGGTAAAAGATGGAGAAACTTTTCAGTGGGCTATGATGAGAGCAGTGTTCTGCAGTTGCGGGACTTTTCAGTGGCTATGATGAGAGCAATGTTCTTCAGTTGAAAAACATTTCAGTGGCTATGATGAGAGCAGTGTTCTTTAGTTGAGAAGCTTTTCAGTGGCTATGATGAGAGCAGTGTTCTGCAATTGAGAAACTTTTCACTGGGCTATGATGAGAGAGTGGGCTATGATGAGAGCAATGTTCTGCAATTGAGAAACTTTTCATTAGGCTATGTTGAGAGAGTGGGCTATGATGAGAGCAGTATTCTGCAATTGAGAAACTTTTCAGTGGGCCATGATGAGAGGAATGTTCTGCAATTGAGAAACTGTTCAGTGGGCTATGATGAGAGCAATGTTCTGCAATTGATAAACTTTTTGGGGGCCATGATAGGAATTTTCTGCAATTGAGAAACTTTTCAGTGGGCCATGATGAGAGGAATGCTCTGCAATTGAGAAACACTTTTCATGGGGCCATGATGAGAGGAATATTTTGCAATTGAGAAACTTTAGGGGAGAGGGGGGGGGGCTATGTTGAAAGCAGCATTCTGCAATGAGCCTGCTCTCCTGCAAGAACCTGCAAAGAACCTACATGATGTTTAATAAACTTGTAAAACTATTATGCATATACTACCCTGGGCATGCAGGAGTATGTGGTAATGAGAGGGCAATATAGCTTGCATCTAGTTTATTGAATAATTTTCAGTGGCTAACATCTGTTTTGCGTTTGTTGAACGATTTTTAACTGCTAACATCTGTTTCACCATTCTTGAACAGCTTTTAAAGGGTAGTGTCTAGTTCGCCTGTTATTGTACAATTTTATAAAAAGACCCATCTTCAATAGTATTAGCAATCAGATAAAGACTTCTGCATACAGCATGCAGTGAGACAACAATATACATTATATACATATTGATTGAGTGTAAATGTTCAATTGCAACCAGTTAGTGAGTGACAGGGAGTAGTTAGCATCCATAAGCTTTTATGTCTACTAAGGGAGACTGCTCACTTACAGGCAGATCATGAGTGCCATGGTGTCGCTTCTGGTAAGCAGTAAAGATAATCCTTTAGCAGAATGAACGAACGAATAAATTTTATTTTCAAAGGGTTAAGAATTAGGCATGCAAGTCCGTCTGACATTCTGTCCTTCTTCTCTCTTTCCTTTGATACGTTATTTCATTCATACATCACTTAGAAGCTAATCTTAGACAACAACAGAACAATATGCATTAAAATACATGAAAAATAATCAGTAATACTTGACTCACTAAGGCAATTTTTAACATGCCCATTATAACACCATAGCAGATAATACCATTGTGGTGTAACCTTGAGTCTGACTGATTAGAAAAAAATAATCAGTAATACTTGACTCACTGAGGCAATTTTTAACATGCCCATTATAACACCATAGCAGATAATACCATTGTGGTGTAACCTTGAGTCTGACTGATTAGAAAAAAATAATCCTGCCGCTGCTGAGTATTGAACCTGGATCACTGGCTTGGCGGGCAGGAAAACAGTAAGAGATCTACAGATAAACATGACATTACTTGCTAGTTTACTACAGAAGAGCGGCTGGCCAAGTGGCTAGAATGCCGGACTCTCCTTCGGGAGACCCGGGTTCGATCCCTCGGTAAGGTGTCAGATTTTTTTCTGTCGGAGGCAAAAAGAAAATCCTAACCTGTACAGTTCGCGGGGACTGCACTAGCCAGGCGGCCTTAATTCCTCAGGCTCAAAGACCCCTCTGCCATACACCTCAAGGTACTATGTTGGCAGTATATGGCAGTTTTTAGTTTAAACATGAGATTACTTGCTATTTAACTACAGATAAACATGAGATTACTTGCTATTTTACTACAGATAAACATGAGATTACTTGCTAGTTTACTACAGATAAACATGAGATTACTTACTAGTTTACTACAGATAAACATGAGATTACTTACTAGTTTACTACAGATAAACATGAGATTACTTGGTAGTTTACTACAGATAAACATGAAATTACTTGGTAGTTTACTACATATAAACATGGGATTACTTGGTAGTTTACTACAGATAAACATGAGATTACTTACTAGTTTACTACAGATAAACATGAGATTACTTGGTAGTTTACAACAGATAAACATGGGATTACTTGGTAGTTTACTACAGATAAACAGGAGATTACTTGGTAGTTTACTACAGATAAACATGGGATTACTTGGTAGTTTACTACAGATAAACATGGGATTACTTACTAGTTTACTACAGATAAACATGAGATTACTTGCTAGTTTACTACAGATAAACATGAAATTACTTACTAGTTTACTTTCTTTAAAGCTGCTGAAAAGCATGCTTAACAAAAGTCAAAGTTAAAGTTGGGTCTGATTGACAATCGACACTCCTCTGTCTATCCCCTTAAAAGACTTAGTTAGGTCTTACTGGTCATCTCAGAACCTACACTAGGACTGGCAGATAACATTGTGATGCTCTTCAACAGAGAAGGACAAACAACTAATTTGTTGCTGTTCTTCTATTCCGAGATGTAGAGGCCCTATATAGAGGTCCTATGTGGAGATCCAATGTAGAAATCCTATGGAGAGTTTTGTAGACAACCCAGTGAGCATCATTCTGTGCAGCTTGAGTCGTCTCATGTTTATTCACTTAATGACTGCTTGATATTGTTGCTTCTGCACTCTTGGATTATGGGACATATTGCTCTTTGGCTTTTGGTCCCCTAAACTTGTTGTGGCTGCTAAATTTTCTTCTTCTTTCTACTCCTCCTGCCCTCCTCCCCAATAGTGATGAGAGAGCACCAGCGATCAAAATCTGTGAGGATGCATGAATGAGCAAAGCTGGTTGGCCAGCACATGATAATGATGATACAAGGTGGAGTTTTGTAGCAGCAGATCCTACCATTATTGTGATGGGTGTCAAATGTATAACACCACTAATATTTACAAAGAGAGATAGAAGACAGAGCATAGAAGGAAGTGAAATGAAGCTTCTAATGAGACCTTGAAACCTGAAGTGTTTTATGTGTAAACTGTGCCATGTCATTCTTTCTGTCAGTTTTTTTGTTTACCTTCCTAGTTACTCTTTTGCATTAGAAACTTGTGTTACTTAACTGAAAGAGCTGGTTGAAGGCCTCTTCTCCGTTGGGGGATTGGTGGTTGGTGTTTGTGAATCCTCCGGAAGACTGTAAGTTTTAACTCTTTAAGTCTGATACATTGGCTTTCAGGTCGTCTGAGCTCTGAAAAGGTATTGCATGTTATGATATGCTATGTTATGTTATCACAGTTTACATCCCCGCACATTGGGTATTCGCGTGCTCATTCCTCTGATGCAGCAGCCATCTCAAATTATCTCTACTCACTGTACCCATGAGGAGTTGATTGTAATGCCTCCTCTCTCACCATCGAGGACGGCATTGATGTGCTTGGCCAGGCTTCACTCCAAATTTGTGTAATCGAACTAGCATCAGGGACGTGTCACTATCGGCCATCTGGGTCTGTACTGCATTGATATCGACCCTGTCCATGCAACTTCCTGCATGTATTTGTGCATTGTTTGCCAGCTGGTCTGCGTGTTCATTGCTTTTTTTGCTGGTGTTCTCGGGTGCGTACATCCAGGTAAGTGATGTGGGGTGCGACTTTCAAATGCTGTCTACCCATTCAGCACAAAGACATTTGCAGTTGTCTGTAGCATGTTCATGGAGTCTGAAATGATGATCAAGTGTGTGGCTTCTTGTCCTACTGCCCATGCAAGAGCTCTAGAGGCAGCGATGATCTCAATAACCATGCTTGATGTAGTTGTCAGGTAATCATCGCTATCCTCTTTGTCTTTGGCTGTTTTCCCCATCATTTGTGCTGTGTATGCACATTCTGACCTTGACTCGTGCTTCTTTTGTGTAGATGATGATGTGTTCAGAATGCAAATTTTGTTTGACCAATTTCTTTATCTCAGTGTTGACCAATGCAGGCCTTTGACCTCGGCAGTATCTCCCTACTGTGATGACTACCTTAGAATGATTATGCATGTCAATGTATGTGTTGGTCCATTCTTCTCCGTGTTGGAGCTCATCCATGTTGCAGGCCTGCTTAATTACTTCCTCCGCCTCGGCCATTCAGGAGCAGCCTCTTTCTGATATTAATGGCACAGTGCAGAGGGTGTGTTTTGTCTGTGGATGCTCTCATATAAACTTTAATCTGGGCAACTTAGTACCTAGTGGTCGTTGTTGGCAAATCAACGATATCTCACAGGGCCTTGCACGAGGTATCTTTTCTTAGCCAAGTTTTGCACTCTATTCAACCTTTCTAGTTGCATTCTGCTGAATGTGAGCTGATCCAGACCGTAATGTTTGACATTTAGCTCGAGTCCTTGGTAATGGAGGAAGAACAGCCAGCGAGTCCCAATACTAATGGTATCAGTAACAGTCTGATTATATGTGTCAGTCTGGCCTTTCCTCAGAGTTCTGAGTATCAGCCAAGATCATTCAGCCAAATCATTCTAACTAGTAACAAACCAAAAAATGTTAACCAGTAACAAACCAAATCATTGTAACTAGTAACAAACCATACTGTTCTAACTAGTAACAAACCAAATCAGTCTAACTAGTTAGAAACCAAATCATTCTAACTAGTAAGAAACCAAATCATTTTAACTAGTAACAAACCAAATCATTTTAACCAGTAACAAACCAAATCATTCTGACTAGTAACGAACCAGATTAGTTTAACCAGTAACAAATCAAACTGTTCTAACTAGTAACAAACAAAATCATTCTAACTAGTAATTTTACTACAATATGTATGTGATGTGTTTCCATACAGATGACTATACAGGTGGGAGACTATGTGAAGGCAAGCTATGACTTCCCAGGAGAGTCACCATCAGATCTGCCACTCAAGTGTGGAGATGTTGTCAGAGTTACAGATGTAGTAGACAGAAATTGGGCTGTTGGTTGGAGAATTGGAGCACAAGCCAAGACTGGCAGCTTTCCTCTAGCCTTTGTTGAGGTGCTGACAGTACCATCCATCCGCACTGGGCAGAAAGTGTTCCTGGCTATTGAAGATTTTCCATCGGAGCAGTCTGGGGATTTGGAGCTTACTAAAGGTAACTGGAAAACCACAAGCTAAAAGATTATATTGTTGTTGTTGTTGCATGAACCCCATCTTCTGATTTGTACACTCTTGAACTACTTCTTCCTACAACTTCAAATGTTAGCCTGAATATATTTAAAAAAAGCAGCAATGAACTTGTCATCTCCATAGAGTTTGTACCTTAAAAAAATCGCAAAAATAATCACTTAACTGATGTCCTGGAGATGCCTAAATCCCTGGGCTTTTGTGAACTTGAGTGTAATATTGATGCCTGGTTGAGTACTTCCACCTATTTTACTGGTAGACTTCTGGTTTCCTGTTCTGGAACAAGATCTAGCTGTTTGCCTACACGCTGGATCCTTGATGGACTGTCTTTGGTTCTTTGGGTCACTTCTGCATCAGGATCAAGGTGTTGGGTTGGAACTAGATATGTTTTTAGGACAGGAATTAGGGTAAGGATCTGGCTGTCTCTTTACATTGGGATCTGCTTCTTTATGAGGCTTTGTTATTGAGGCTGCTAACACAGATTGGTTGTCGCAGTCGGTGTTTATTACTGAATACCTAATTTAAGAATTGACATCACTGCACTCTGGAAATTCCAACAACATGCTCTGTCCCTCTTTTCAAAAGCCACTAAAGAGTTTACAGGCTGATTATTCCAGTAACAATTGATGAAAAGCTTGCCTGGCTTTTCCTCAGCCGTTTGCATATTCTTCAGATCCTCTACTGAGTCACTCTTCCCAGATATGGAAACTCCATCTGTTCAGCCGCACTCTACACCCTTTGTCCGAGAGTTGTCACCACATCACCTTTATAATTAAATAGCTCTCCATCCAGAGGAGCAGCAGCAGCAGCCAGTCTATTGCTGACCACTCTGTCTGGAACATGTTAGTTTCTACTTTCTTAAGCATATACTATGTGTGTCTGTTAGAAACACATCATGTCCGGCTTTGCTGTCCTCCAGCAAGGATGTTTCTACAGCCTCAACTTCCATTCTCATGCTATGTGTGGTAGTAGCATATGCAAAACTGCCTTTTTATACAGTGTCCATTTGTCTTTGCAATAAAACTCCACCCACTCTTTTTCTTCCACACAAATATAGATTAAAGTTTTCCTTGTGTTCTATCATGGTCCTATGTGTGGGTGCCATGTGGTCTACGTAGAGCTCCAAAAAACCTCCACTATTTCTTGCACTAAGATGAGAATTACTTTTAACAAAATTATTTCCTCGTTTGCGTTTGCAATTCTATGCGGAAATACTGAGCATCACAATATGATTAATCTAATACAAATAATTGAAATATGAATATTATGAAATGTCACTATATATACTATGAAATATCACTCTGTCAGTGGACTTGGAAACCTGTTACAATTTTCTAAATCTTTTTTTTAAAAACATGTTGCATATCCCTTACAGCAGTGGTTCTCAACCTTTTTTGGCCCTAACCCCCTTCACCATATTTTCAGAACGTCATTCCCCCCCCCCCCCCCCCCCCCCTCCAGCTTTCCAAAAACATGCCTATAATAAATAGTGAAAATACTTATTTTCTTCCATAGTTGTACATAACCTTCACATGTAAAGATACATTTTATAGTGTAGTTTTCTACAGTTAATAGCAAATGAATATGCTGATGGATATTAAAACTTAAATAGAAGCATTTTTACATTCGCAATATTTTATTAAAACACCACATTAATCATACTACAATAAACAAACTGTTAAAACGTCAAAGAATTGTAGCTTAATATACGACACCAGGATGCCAGAAAATTGTGCTTCATCAAACAAAACGCTCATTACAAAACCTGGATATTGTAGATTCGTAATTTAAATGAAAATTGTAATCAATGAGAACACTGTGATTGTTTTTCCCGCAGCAATTCTGAAATACGCGGAGGAGTGCTTGAAAGGGGACAACGGAGATCGTTTTCAACATCTAATCTGTTGCGTCGTTTCGTTTTAATTTCTAGCAGAGCTGAAAAGCCTGACTCACAAAGATATGTTGACGCAAATGGAAGCAATGCACGAATTGCTTTTTCTGCCACTTATGGATATGAACCGCACATTAAAGGCCAAAATTCCATGATTGGTTTCTCACTGAACACATCCCTTGCCCCCGAATCATTTTTCAGCTCCAGAAATTCATCTTGACAATCATCAGAAACTTTTTCAACTGATAATTTGAATGGGTTTCGCACCAAATCCAGCTCATCATCACTAAGTTCAGGAAAATATCGCTGAAATTCATTTTCTAGCGCTGTCAAATGCTGCTCAATTTTATTTTTTGCAAATTGTGGAAGTACTTGGTCTTTACCATCAACAACGAGAACGGATGACAGCTTCTCAAACATTGCAACATTTGTCATATTGACCTTTCTTTTCCAGTTTTCCAGCTTGCTCATAAAAGCTCTCAAAGCATCCACAAATTGTATGATATTTGTATTCCTTCCTTGCATCTGAAGATTGAGTTTATTCAACTGCTCAAAAATATCAACTAAATAGGCAAGGCGCATGATCCATTCCTCATTATCCAGCCAGGCGAAAAAGTCCATCTTACCCTGAACTTCAAAAAATAATTTGAGCTCGTCTCTCAGCTCATATACTCGCGCAGTTACATTTCCTCTAGACAGCCATCGAACATTTGTGTGGAAAAGAAGCAAATGGTGGCCTGCATCCATGTCAACGCATAACTGCTTAAAAAGCCGTGAGTTGAGAGCTCCTCCTTTGATAAAATTCACTATCTGAACGGTTTGATCCAAAACCTTCCCCAAAGGAGCTGGAAGTGTTTTGGAGGCCAGTGCTTGACGATGGATCATGCAATGAATGCCTTTCACTTTTGGGGCACGTTTCTTTGGTCCCCAACATAGCTGGTGCTCCATCTGTACAGCACCCACACATATTATCCCATAAAAGATTTTCTGATTCAAGGAAAGATGAAACCTTTTCCAAAATATCAGAGGCCATGGTAGTTGTTTCAAGAGGAGAACAAAAAAGAAGTTCTTCTTTAAATGATCCTGAATGCACATACCTTGCAAACACTATCAACTGAGAACACGATGCCACATCAATCGATTCATCAATTTGAATTGAATAGAGCCCAAATGCTGCAGACTTGATCTCTTGCACAACTTGATCCTTGATGTCATCTGCCATATCGCTGATCCTCCTTTGAACAGTGTCGTTTGATAGTGAAACCGCTGCAAGTTTTTTCTCTGATTCATTTCCCAACACAATTTCCACCATCTTGAGGCAACAAGGTTTGATCAAAGATTCCCCGATTGTATGTGGTTTTTTCTGCTTCGCTATCTCCAGTGCTACGACATAGGAAGCTTCAGTAATCTTTTGGTTTGTTTCTTGGAATACCCCTGTTAAATCCTGTCTCATCCTTTTGACAGCATTGCCAAGACGTTCAAAATAGGTTTTGTCCTTGTCCTTGTATTGGGGATGAACATTCAACAAATGATTCCTCAACTGTGTCGGTTTCATAGAATCATTTGACAAACTTTTACTACAAATAACACACTAATGTCGTTCTTCTCCGTTGATGACAATATTTGTGAATCCATAATTCAAATAAGACAGGTCATACTTTCGTTTCTTGACACTCATCATAGGCTTCAGATTCTATAAATATAAAACGATAAAGTCAAGATCAACACACATAAACACCCACAGACGTGTATACACACCCACATGCACATATATACGTACACACACACACAAAATTATATTGCATATCCTATTTACAGTACATCGCTGTCAGCACCAGCATTTTACTGCTGTTGATGTCTGGGCAAGTTTTACGTTCAGTAGTTTGTCATTGGTTGTGCAAGGTTGTGTACTAGCTCCCACCCTCTTTGGAATATACTTTTCACTTCTACTGAAATATGCATTTCGTGATCAGGATGGTGGTATATACATTCACTCACGCTCAGATGGCGGCCTCTACAATGCTCAGAGATTGAAGGCTAAGACCAAAATTAGGAGGGTACTGATCAGAGAGTTGCTTTTTGCAGATGATGCTGCAGTTACGACCCACTCTGAGGAAGAATTGCAATGTCTACTATCTGCATTCTCCAATGCTTGTTCTGAATTTGGTTTAACAATTAGCAAAAAGAAGACACAGATTATGTCACAAGGTGCACATGGGGTACCATCAATCTTTATTGACGACGCCGAACTAGAGATAGTAGACCATTTTACATATCTAGGATCAGTGGTAAATAGCAAATTATCCCTAGATCAGGAAATCAACATCCGGATTGGTAAGGCAGCAACAACAATGAACAGGTTAAGAAAAAGAGTCTGGGAGAACAGGAAGCTTACTGCCAAAACAAAAGTCCTTGTCTATCAAGCCTGTGTCCTTAGTACTCTTCTCTATGGCAGTGAAACCTGGACAACTTACTCACACCAAGAGAACAATTTAAACAGCTTTCATATGCGGTGTCTGCGAAGAATTCTTGGTATTAAGTGGCAAGACAAAATCACAAATACTGAAGTATTGGAAAGATCAGGTTGTGTGACAGTTTATTCCATGCTCAGTCTTCGTAGACTTAGATGGATAGGACATCTTAGGAGGATGGATGATGGTAGAATACCAAAGGATATCTTTTTTGGTGAATTACAGATGGGTAAGAGATCTCAGGGTCGGCCTCCACTACGATACAAAGATGTGTGTAAGCGGGACATGATTGATACAGGCATTGATAATGCACATTGGAAGCAAGTCGCCGCTGAACGTGTTGCATGGAGGGCAAATATCAGAAATGGAATAAAGTCAAAGGAGAAAATTATTGCAGAAAAGTCACACACCAAGCGTTTGAGACGTAAGATGGTGCATGATGGTGGAAATGACCACGTGTTCACATGCACCCACTGTGAACGGACATTTACAGCGCAAATTGGCCTTATCAGTCACACTCGCTACCGCCATAGTTAAAAGTTATTATGCCTTTTTAAAGCACAAACTATCGTCTGTCAAGACGGCAAGGTGCCAATGATGAGTTTGTCATTGATTTCTGAACGACCGGCTCCAATACCAACACGCTAAAACCCCAGCACAATGTGGTCTGCAGTTAAATCAGTCACCGCTGACAAGCCTTTAGGCCACGGAGATGGTGGTATATATATATATATATATATATATATATATATATATATATATATATATATATATATATATATATATATATATATATATATATATATATGCCAGTCTCCCTGATGAAGGAGTTAAGGACGTTGTTCGTCATCCCGTATACCCAGGTACGAAACACAGCTGCGCGAGATTCGCCAGCGGATCGCGTTGCATCAGTTTCTTATGGAAAAGTATGTGAGCCGAACGTTCAGAAAGCAATAGCAAACCACTGAACATAAAACTTGCCAAGACATCAACAGCAGCTGTAAAATGCTGGTGTTCCCCTCTGCTGTGTGTCCACCGTGACGAGGTAGAGGGGCTTGCGCGTCCCAATGACCCCAAGAGCTATGCCGACGGTAGCACAGCTACTGGTAGGGCCACCCATGTCGGACAGGTCAAGGGAGAGGGACCAGATGAAGAGACACACAAACCTGCTGCCTTGTAGGTAGACTGGGGACAGTCAAAGGCTAGGGAAAGCACCCCGAATACATGCTTGTCGAAATCGGATGTACTGAGCCACAGGATTTGACAAAGCAGTGCAACGTAAAACCTGCTGCCTTGTAGGTAGACTGGGGACAGTCAAAGGCTAGGGAAAGCATCCCGAATAAATGCTTGTCGAAATCGGATGTACTGAGCCACAGGCTTGACAAAGCAGTGCAACGTAACTTAATTCATGATGTCACAAATCAAAATTAATCGTTATGGTGCTAATCTCGTGAAGTCCCATCAGGCGGCGATAGTGCCGGGCCCCCTGCCTCGAGGCGGTCCACCCATGACTACTGGTGGTCACCTTCCCCTGTGCTGTGGAGTCAAGGCACAGAAGAGTAGGTTAAGAGCTATTGACCAAATACCCCGGACAGTCAACATACTACAATGGAATGCCGAAGGAGTTTACAAGAAGAAAGACTCCCTAACACAGCGTCTTCATAAAGATAGAATAGATGTGGCATGCATTCAAGAGACACACCTCAACGCCAATCACAAATTCTCAGTCAGAGGATATCAGGCCACACGTTTCGACCGCGAAGGACACAAAGGAGGAGTTCTAATACTAACACGAAATACAATACCTTGCAGCGAAGTATCTGTGATCTCTGACAACCAAACGGAAATTATAGGTGTTGATATAATGATAAAGGACGTGAAAATAAGAATCTACAATCTGTATAGCCCAGCAGATAAGGACCTTACACTCTCAAACATGAAAATAACTGACACAAATTGCATTATTGTCAGAGACTTTAATAGCTGTTCAGAAAGATGGGGATATCCAGATACTGACAAAAGAGGAGATGAATTGGAGGACTGGGAAATAGATTCAAATCTCCATCTACTCAACAAAGCGGATGACACACCGAGCTTCTACTCCAGAAGATGGCTTACCACTTCTACTCCAGACTTAGCTTTCTGCACAGGAGACATCCTCCACAAAATCGATCGCCATGTACTGGACCAATTAGCAGGTAGTGACCACAGACCAATCAAGCTTGTAATGAATATGGAGTATGTTCCACAGGAGCAAAAGCCCTTGCCCCGCTGGAATTACAAACGAGCAGATTGGGACAGATTTGCCATACTAACAGACAAATATTGTAAAAACATAAATACACGATATGGAAACATAAAGCAAATGGTGGAAAGTCTAAACAGAGCGATAATACAGGCAGCCACTGAGTCTGTTCCAAGAGGAGCAAGAAAAAATTACAAACCATACTGGACTGAAGAATTACAAAGCTTGGAGGACAAAGTTGAAGATGCCAGGAAGACAGCAGAGAGAGAACAAACAATTGAAGCGAACATCTCTCTCAAAGCCATCTCAGCAAAATATAAAAGAACAGTAAATCAAACAACAAGAGATTGTTGGAGGGAAAAAACAGAAAACCTGAATTTTGACAGGAATGGAAACAAACTAGTGAAAGCCATGAACAATGAAGGACCTAGAAACAAACAAATAACAATTAAACAAGGAAATGCCTTGCTTACAGGAAAAAAGGCTGCAAATGCATTAATGGAACACTATGCAAATGCAAACCACATTGATATTACAACCGAACAGAAGAAAGCAATCAAAGACAAACAGATACATCATAGAAATACAGAGACAGCAGCAGAATATATGATGGCAAATCTAACAATGGAAGAAATGGAACAGGCAATGAATACCCTAAAAAAGAAGAAATCTCCAGGAAAGGATGGAATCACAAATGAAATGCTAATAGGACTAGGCACCAAGGCAAAGAAGAAACTACTAGCAGTCCTAAATAACAGCTGGAAAAGAGGAATAGTCCCACAGGCATGGAAGGAAGCTATACTAATACCAGTCCCAAAGAAAGGAAACGACCTGGAAGAACCAAATGGCTATCGACCTATCAGTCTACTTAGCTGTGTAGGAAAATTAATGGAACGCATTATCAATGGCAGGCTAACATGGCATCTGGAAGAAAACCAACTCTTAACACCACTCCAAGCAGGATTTAGAAATAGAAAGTACAGATCCACTGAAGATCAAATAACCTATATAGCTCAGGAAATAGAGGATGCCTTCCAAGAGAAAAAGCACACACTAGCAGTCTGGATAGATTTAGAAAAAGCATTTGATAAAGAATGGAAGGAAGGACTGAAAGTAAAAACTGCAAAAAATGCATGTTTGTGGAAAAATGTATAAATGGATCAGCCACTACCTTGAGAACAGAACTGCCAGGACAAAAGTACAAGGACAAACAAGCAAAATGATGCTGTTGGAGCAAGGTGTCCCCCAAGGAGGAGTTCTTTCACCAACATTATTCCTAGCATATATAAATGACATCACGGAAAACTTTCCAGCCTGAGTACACACATCCTCTTTTGCAGATGACCTAGCCATATGGACATCTGAAGAATATATTAGTACAGCTAACAGCAGAATACAGCAAGCCTTATTAGCGCTAGAGGACTGGTCAAAATCGTATCTAGTGAAGATAAGTGAGGAGAAAACAACATGCACAGTGTTCTCCCTCTCAAATAAACCTCAACAACCTAAGCTGGTATTGAATGGGAAAATATTGCGCCATGAAGAAAATCCAAACTATCTAGGAGTCACCTTTGATCGTCGCCTGACATGGAAGACGCAGGTTGAGAAAAATCGAACAAGAGCAAGGCAAAGAATGGCAATCATGAAAAAGCTTGCTGGTACAACATGGGGAGCAGATGAGAAAGTTCTCAAGAAGTTATATACTGGACGGGTGAGGCCAGTACTGGAATATGGCATTGCAGCTTGGGCAACAGCAGCTAAGTCAAACTTTAACAAAATAAGTAGAGTCCAAAATCAAGGAATGCGAATCATAACTGGAAGCCTGAAGACAACGCCTATTAATGAACTAGAAAAGATCACTTGTTTACAACCAATGCAGGATAGAAGAGATAGCAGAGCCCAGCAACAAGCAGAAAAATTTAGAAGATTGACAGACCACCCTATGTACAAAAGATTTAATGGTTTTGGAAAGGGTAGACTGAAGCGTAGCAACTTTGTAGAAACTGCAAAACGAAGGATTAGGGCAGATCCTATACTTAACATATCAACAGTAAAACCCATTTACAATGCACACAAGTTCCCAGCTTGGAGACAGCAGCAACTGCCTGAGAGGATAGAAAACATTCCTGGTATTGAGAAAAAGAACACTCAGCATGAAACCGAAAGAAGAGAAATAACCCTAAACTACATAAAAGAACATTACCCAAGCAGCAATTGGACCCATGCATATACAGATGGATCAGCCACAAATTCAATAGAGAATGGAGGAGGAGGAATTCTCCTAAATTTAAAAAATGGAGTGAAAAAAAAACATTCAATGGCAACTGGAAAATTTTCAAGTAACTTCAAAGCGGAGGTAGAGGCTCTGAAAACTGCAGCAGAAATGCTCCTGATGGAGGAAAATAAAGTGAAGCAAATAGCTATCTTCACAGATGCAAAGTCAGCTGTCTCATTACTGAAGAGCAATAACAGCACAGAACTAGCTGACCTAAGAGCAGCACTCCATGGTCTATGCCAGAAATCCAAAAAAGTTGTAATACAGTGGATCCCATCACATTGCAGTATACCTGGAAACGAAGAGGCTGACAGACTGGCAAAAGAGGGCGGACAACTACCACAGCCTGACATAGACATAACCTATAATGAGGCAAAGAGGTTGATAAAAAGCACTTATAGAACCAAATGGGAATCAGAGCATCCAGGCCATTAGAAGGATGATGCATATTACAAACTCGGCCGAAGAGAACAAGTAGCAATCTTCAGACTCCGCACAGGACATAACAGGCTGAAATACCACTTGTTCATTAAACTAAAGATAGGAGACACTGATGAATGTAATTGTAGAACTGGAAAAATGACAGCAAAACATTTGCTGCAGGATTGCCCAACATATGCAGAACAGAGAAAGATATTTTGGTCCACACCTGCTTCATTTGAGGACAAGCTCTATGGAGATATCAACAAGCTCAAGTTGACCGCAGCTTACTTTAACTACATACAGGTTGACATTTAAAGGTGTATGAAGAAGTATTCAGACTGCCACACTTCATACCACAGGTATGTCGGTTACAAAAGCCTCCCAAAGGCATGAAATGGAATATTGCTCGGATAGCAAATCCATTACGTGGAAAGTCTGAATCAAAAGCTCACTGTGTGAGCTTAAAAAAAGGTGGAAAAAGTGTCCTAGTGGCACGAAATGGAATAATGCTTGGATATCAAATCTATTCCGTGGAAAGTCCGAATCAAAAGCTCACTGTGTGGGCTTCAAATAAGGTGGAAAAAGTGTCCTAGTGGCACGAAATGGAAAATTGCTCGGATAGCAAATCCATTGCGCGGAAGGTCCGAGTCGAAAGCTCACTGTGTGGATGTCATCTGCACACTGCATTCTTCTGGTTTCCGGAAGAACAGCCTATGGTGAACGGAAGGCCCAATATACGGAAGTGAGGCTAAGCAGCCATGTGCAGGACGTGACGATTCCTTGGGTGAGCCCAGTACCAGAGCGCTGTGTGTCGGCTCTGCAAGTAGGGAAGCCTCCTTGGATGGTGGGGAATGCCCATGGTCTGCCCCTGCCTTCCCTTGAGGGCCGACCAGGATGCCTTTGGCTGCTCTGTATGGGCCAGCTGGGATGGGAGATAACACCACAACAGTGAGAGTCTAACGTCCTAAGAAACCCCCCGGGAAGGTTAACCCGGTCAACAAATGCCCGCAGAAGTCGGATGTGTCGGCCTAACGGCACAAGAACGCAGCTCTGCTGTAAACAGGCACAACGCAATCACATCCGAAAAAAAACTCCGAATGAACGAAGAAGAAGAAGAAATGCTGGTGTTGACTATATATATATATATATATATATATATATATATATATATATATATATATATATATATATATATATATATATCCACGAGTCAACTTACGTCTTAAAAAGACAGTCTCCTTACCTCCGCAAAAATAATAATTTGAACAGATGAGACGTGTAGATTCGTAAACAATGGAGGGATCTCGGTAATCAGTTTCTGTTTTAATGCGATCTTGAAATAATCGGGAAATTTAACATGTTGAGTACTCTAAACCTCATTAAAATGGAGAAGCAATAACAAAAAAATGTAAGTTACCGCAAAAAAAATCTCTGGTAAAATACGGAAACCTAAATCATAGAGGCTAGGTAGAAGGAAAAGAACCGTATATTATGGAGGGAAAACAATATCAAGTAATCGGTTCTTGTATTAACGGGATCTTGAAATAATCGGGGGATTTAACGTCACGAGTACGCTTAATATCCCGATCATGTTTTGTGTGGTCCTGAAGCCAATTTGACAATGTCTTCATTCCCCCTGGAAACCCTCAAATTCCCCCCTGGGGGGGGGAATTCCCCACCGGTTGAGGCCTTACAGGACGTTGCAGTCAACACCAGCAATTTTCAGCTGCTGTTGATGTACTAGGCAAGTTTTACGTTCAGTAGTTTGCCATTGCTTTCTGAACAACCGGCTACCATACCAACATGTTATAACATAACGCAACACGGTCTGCTGCAAAAATCAGCCGCGGCTGCGTTTCGAAAGCCTAGTAAGCGGCTCACGAACCGCGTTTTCAAGTCTTTGGCCACGGATTGTTTCTAAATCTTGGGTTATGCTATAAGCATAAAATAAGACATACAATAAACATATACCAGTGAATAATAAATGATTTTCCTGCCCCTGCGACATCACGATATCCTACATATATCCAAAGTCTTTGTACATGTGTTGTGTATGTATACTGATTCACTCAGAACCAGACATATTTGAACATGTTGTTTCTGGGCTGAGAGCTGTAAAGCAAATGGCTGATGTCTCTGGGGACTCGGAATTTGTAGTTGTGGGCTCCTGATCATCTTATCCACATCTGCAGGGCACATCGATCTGTCTATTCTGTGCATGTGCACAGATAGGCTGTGATTTGTGATGACTGTCCCAGTGTATTTAGGAAACTAATTATTTATTTATCTGCACAAAATTACTTGTCAATAAATTTGCAGGCTCTCACATATATGTGCATTTGAGGAGATGAATGTCTCATCTGCCCTCACACAGCAAGTTGGAACTGTCACAAACTGACGAAGGACTATGTATGAATGACTCCCAGTTGAAGGTGCAGTAACAAATGAAACCAAAAATGTAAATGTTGTTTGAATTTGTATTTAAATGTGGTTCCAGCTAGGAGAGACATATGAGGGGACTGATCCACTGTGTTTTCATTCAGTGTATTACTGGAAGGATCAGCATTTACATTTTATGACATTTGCTGAGGGAGATGGTGCATCTTTGGGCTTGCATAGAGTGCTGTGATATGATTGTGAAAATCAAGAACCTAGAATGTTAGAAACAAATGATGCCAAAATGTGTAGTATGTCCCGCAGATGATTTTCACAGTTTACTGTCTTTACAGGTGATGTCATTCTAGGTTTGGAGCCAGTGAGTGAATTATGGTGGCGAGGCAAGAATGGGCCTTTGAAAGGAATATTTCCCCTGACGATGGTGGCAGAGCTTGAGTTAAATGATGGACCTAGATCCAGGTCAGCCAGTGCGTGTGGTGGGAGTTTGAAGAGGAGGTCAGACAGTATGATCTCTCAGTCAAGCATTGCTGGTGTCACTGGGGTCTCTACAGTGACGGAGACAACGTTTGCAAGAGCTCTGGTGGACGTGACACCTCAGCTGGACGGAGAACTTGCTTTTCAGCTCGGTGATCTTATTGAGATTACTGGAGTTCTGGATGATGACTGGTTTTATGGGAAATGCCACAATAAGGAGGGTTTAGTGTCGTCAGTGTGTGTTGAACTTCTGGTAGAAGATGGGGAAGTTAATTATTCAGACAATAAGCTTCAACAGAGTCAGTCTGGGAGCTGGTCATCTTCAATGCCATTAGTGCAAGAACCAAAGACAACAAAGAGTTTAGGGTCTTTGGAAGTGAGGACTGGGACTACACATGGATCTTTCACCAGTGAAAACACGCGGTCCCATGATGCAGAAGTCACTGCTTATGGTAGAGTTATGTTTCCTTTTGAGGCCCAGATACCAACAGAGCTTTCTTTGACTGAAAACAGTATTGTAACATTAATTCAGCATGTGGATGCAGACTGGACAGAAGGTGAGGTTGATGGCAAAAGAGGAATGTTTCCCACCAGCTTCATTGAAATTATTGTGGATTGTCCTTATGCTTATAGCCAAGACTTGCATGAAGAACAGCCTTCCTCGGAGTTTCTTCCAGTGCTTGATAATGCTGAAAACCTTACTACTGATATCTGTACAGATTTAAAAACTGCTGCTGCTCCAACAAAAGATCATATGGATCATGAAAATGATTCAGTCTCCTGGGCTGCAAGTGAATCCTCAAATAGGGCTCAGGCTGACGTACAAACTGGGTATTCAGCTAGCACTGGTGGTGGTGCCGAAGTTGAGGAGAATCATGAGATAGGCCTGGTCTTGTACAGTTTTACGGCTGAGGTTGCTGGAGATATTTCAGTAAATGAAGGTGATACAGTGGAAGTAATTAGAACACTAGATGAAAATTGGTTAAAAGTTAAAACAGAAGAAGGTAGAGTAGGACAAGTACCCAGAAACCATGTTGAAATTATTGGTCCTTGGCCAAAGTCAAAATCAGATTCTGAAGTCATTGATTCCGCCAGTGTTGCAAGTTCATCTGATTATAGCTTTCAGGAGAAGTTCAGATATGCAGGCTCAGAAAGTTCGAGTGTAGGAGCATCTGCTCCCAGCACCATTGAAGGTTCTACAGAACATAAGAATAGCATAAGAGCACCAGCATTGGCAAGATATCCTGCTCCTGTTCGTACATCAAGCTCACCCTCAAAGTTTAAGCCACCTCTTCATCCTAAACCTACCATATCTCCTAAACCCAGTATTCCTGCAAAACCCTCTTCTGTGGCCACCCCGCAGTCTTTCACCAGAGGCAAACCTGGTTCATTCTCTACAGCTAACACTAAAAGATCTTCATGGGAAAGCAGAACTAATAGTCTGTCATCCTTAGATTCTTTAATTGCAGAAGAAATTTCCAAAGCCAAAAGTGATAGAACTTCACATGATTCTGACATTATTCCTGAGTCTTCATCTGCATCTTATTGTAATTCATTAATGGAGAACTTAGATGAACATCATGTTCCTAATGCTTCCCATACCATTTCTACAGAAACTAATGTTAGTTTGGATTCTTTTCGTAAGCCATCATCTCAGACTGTGAATGCATCTGTTTCATCCTCTTCTTCTAGCACAGTTGTTACACCTCAGAGTGGCCTAAACTCTTCAGATTTAGCTCCTGAAAGTCTAGAAAATAATACTAGAAGTAATGTTTTGGCCAGTTCTCTCAACTACTCCAGAGAAAATGCTTCAGACAGTAGTAATAGAAGAAAATCCACATCTTTTGTTGAACAACAAATGTTTGTTAGACCCGAAGAACCAGCAGAGACTTCAAGTTTCGTCAACAAGGCCTTCCAGATGGATACTGCTGAAGGTGTATTGATTAATGTAACTGATAAAAACACAGTGTCATTTCATCGCTTCCCTTCACGGGCTGCACCGCCAAGACCTGTTAGTGCAGTAGTCTCTTCAACATCTCACACTACCCAGATACCTACAGGAAAAGTCAAAGGTCCACCTCCCCGACCAACAGGGCCTAGAATGGCCTCAGCTCCATCCAAAACTCCATTAGTGCCTGTGAGAGTTGCACCTTCACCCAAGTTAGTTCCAAAGAGATCTGCCCCAATGGCACCTGGCATGCATAGACAAAACAGTACAGATGCAGCTGCTCGAAGAACCCAATTATCTCAACAGCAGTCTCCCAAACCAAACACTGTTGCCACTGCACCTAAAAGACCTCCGCCTCGATCTGCAGATCTCATGTCATTCAGCCCTGACAGACCTGGAGCGGGTAAGTGTCGTGCACACAGTCTGTTACTGATATTCACATCAACTCGTAATGTAAACAATATAAAATGACACAAAGTAGTGCAGCTTTACATAACAGAATTACGACACATACAGGACGTTGCAGGACTAGCCTTCATCAGCAAACAAATACATACACAAAACACAACACATAGCCATGGAGAAGACCCTCCATTAACTACATTGAGGTGTGACGATGGGATGAGAAGAACAAAAAGGATGAAAGCAATGAAGAGAAAATAAAAATTTGAAAAAATGTTCATACTTACCTGGGAATCCGAAGGTGTTTCGCCAAGAATGTCACAGTTATCGCCTTATATACACCACCGAGGGAGAGGGGTGATGTCTGGGTGGTGGGTGTAACGACCCAGTGAGCATCCCAGGTACATGAGGGAAATTGGCACATGAACAGAAAAATAGGGGTGTGGGGTGGGGGTGTGGGGGGAGGGGGAAGGTAAGTCAGGAAACTAGTAGCAATAGAGATGTGATGGTAACCGAGGAGTCCCAGTGAATCTACCCCCAAAGCATGAGGGAGTGCCCGTGAATGGGTTGACCCTAGTGGACGGATATTATAGAGCAATGAAGGGTACACCCAACTATGATGGTGCTACTAACAAAACTCAGATTATGGGCATCTATGTGTTGTTATGAGGCGAGTCCTAAAGTCTGGGCGAACTGATAAGTGTGTGCGCACATACATATATCTACACCGATCAACAAACATTCATACAGTAGTATACATACATATGTGCATGGTATATATGAGAAAGGAGAGAGAGAGGGGGGGGGGGTTGCGAGAGAGAGAGAGAGAGAGAGGTTAGTATCGTTCCTGTGATGTGCCACAAGGGATATGCGGAGTAGGGCGGTCTACAAATATGAGGCTTCACTCATATTGTATCCTATGTATGAAATAGGGTTAGTAAGGTTGATTGTTATACCACGTATTATGTGGAGTAGAATGGTTTACAAATACGAGGCTTCATACTGTTCCTTATGAAATAGGGTCAGTAAGATGGATTGTTATACCACATATTGTATGATCAAATCACCCCATGTTTATGTTATTGGGGTTGTATAAGATCAGACCATCAGTCATACACGTACATCAACTCATACTAAACCATACAAATCACCATGCATTAGGTCTGTTAAAAAAGTACTGGACCTTTGCCCGGGATCAATACAATTACTCACCTGGAGATATGAAATTGTAAACCCCTTCAAAATACTTGCCTTGGGGCTGTACATGTTTCTCCCAGTGGTCCTACCATTGTTTCATTGTTGGAAGCATGTCAGGAAGACTTCAAAGAACGGGCATGTAATGGACTTGTGAGTAGCGGGAACTTGATAGCTCCATCATGACAACAAATCTGCACGTCCTTTGCATCTGATTCAGATTTCTTTAGCCAGACTCAATATTCCTGTGGTTTGCCAGGCTTCCTACTCTACCAGTTCGGCTCCTTGCAATTTTTGGGCAGTGTTCCAAACTGACAATGCCACTGACAGGGACCTGATTTGAGTCACTAGAAGACATTATGTGGAATGCAACCACCTTGCTATACTCCATTGCCAAATAGGCCTGCGTGAAAGGCTTCCAGCAATGGCAGGACTGCTGGGAGAAATGTGTACAGTCCCAAGGAAAGTACTTTGAAGGGAACTGGGGTTTCAGACCTCCAGATGAGCAGCTGTATTTTTCTTGGCCAAAGGTCCAATACTTTTTAAACAGACCTTATATTAACCCATTGAACCCTAATGCTCTCAGCTGTTGCCCAAAGAAATCAACCTGGGGTTGATCAAAATGTCCTACAAAGGACATGCAACATTAGTATTATTAGCAAAAGAAGTCATTCAAACCATAGCCTGCGAAAGCAAAAGCAACATGAAAGAATTTATCACTTTCTCTCTGTGTTACCAAAGCATTTTCAACTTTGTTAAGAGAAGTAGGTAATGTACAACACAACCGGTGATGCAATCTAGAAACCAGTGACTTTCTTGCTACAAAATGAGTGCAGAATCCCAGGTTTTTAAATTCTCTCTCTGCAAAACATTTATGGAAACCTGCTAGAACTGATAGTAGCAAAGAAAGTAATTTTACATCTGGAAAATGTGGACAACCCACCAGATACCTGAGAAAGTTATAAGTAAAGGAAAGGGCTCTGTATTATGCCATGGGGCTTATTGGGTACATGGTGCTAGCCCCATGATTGTATAGACCGGTTGGCAGTAGATAAGGGGTGTGGTCAATACCACACGGTCACCTTTACATTTCAGAACATTTCCTGGTTCCCATTTTAGGCTAGGTCGACCATGGGAGCACAGCTCAGTTAAAAAATAAACCCATCTCAAGGGGGATTTGAATACATGACCAAAAGGCTGACAGGCAAGCCTGCTAACCACTGCTACCCTAGGATGCTATAGGTCAATAAAATAATATGGGATGCTGTCACTT
Organism: Cepaea hortensis; assembly: GCA_963921405.1. NCBI lineage: Eukaryota > Metazoa > Mollusca > Gastropoda > Stylommatophora > Helicidae > Cepaea > Cepaea hortensis. The sequence goes on along the minus strand of OY992876.1, from coordinate 162,913,442 downwards.
TTGCTTATGTTTATAAGGGATTCCAAGGCAATCAGGAAACAGTTGCTTTTGTGTTGACCTAGAGGTTACTTACAACAGTGCAGATTGTGCAAAGTTAATACATTATTGACATAAAGTAAATTGTGTTGCATTTTGTCAAGTCCATGGCTCATTACATCTGAATTTGGGAAGCAGTTTCTCGGGTTTGCAATCCATAGCCTTTGACTGTGCCAAGCCTACCTACAAGGCAGCAGTTTTGTGAGTCTGTTCGTCTGGTTGCCATCTCTTGACCTGCTCAACATGGGAAGCCCTACCAGTAACTGCGCTATCTTCAGCGTAGGTCTTGGGGTTCCTTGGAACACGCAGACCCTTCTACCATAGTAAGGTAGAGATATGACAGAAGAGATATGTTATTCTGGATAGTAGCCGCCATGATGGAGAGATCACTTGTGTCCGATTGAGATTCTGGTTTTCAGAATCAATGCATATATGTCCTGGTCTACCTTAAGGCTGTTACCTGTACTATTTAACATATGTATAGTAAAAGTGCTGGCTCCGTGGCAAAGGGGTTACGGACTCGGTTCGTAATCTCGCATAGCTGCGTTCGAAACACAACTGCAGGCAATTTGGCAGCAGACCGCCTTGTGTTGGTTTTTTACGAAGTGGTATGGGTGCCGGTCATTTCAGAAAGCAATGACAAACTGCTGAAAGTAAACTTGCCAAGAGATCACAACAGAAAAAAAATGCTGGGGTTGACTGCGACATCCTGTAAAGGATATGCAACTAACTCTAACAGTAAAAGTCATCATCATCATTTGCCATGCAGATAAGCGCGGGCAGTCATATTTCACCATCTCACTCGATCACCAGAGTCGTGGATCAGCTCAGTGTTCCTGTCTCGACCATGCCATGTGGCCAAGTCATCCACATATTTACTTCTCTGCCTTTCCCTTGTTCTTTTCTTCTCGATCTTGCCAGTTGTCACCAAGTTCTCCAATTTATTTCTTCTCATAATGTGACCAAAAATTGCTGACTGTCTACGTCTAATTTCTCTAATCAGTTTATGGTTTTCATTTGTTTCTTGTAGGACTTGATCATTGGTTTTTCTGTCTGTCCATAGTATTCATTGCCCCGGGAAGGTTAACCCGGTCAACAAATGCCCGCAGAAGTCGGATGTGTCAGCCTAACGGCGCAAGAATGCAGCTCTGCTGTAAACAGGCACAACGCAATCACATCCGGAAAAAAAAACTCCGGATGAACGCAGAAGAAGAAGTATTCATTGCATTTTCCTTAGAAACCACATTTCCACTGCCATCAAATGTTTTTCAGCCTGTTTGCTCATTGTCCACGCTTCACATCTATACAAAAGTACAGGTTCTAAGTAACACATCAACACTCTTTTTCTTGTTGCAAATGTCATCTTTTTATTGGTCAGTATATTTTCCCATATCGTTATTTTTGGGCATGTTATGAGAAGAAATGACTTGGAAAACTTGGTGACAGCTGGCAAGATCAAAGGCTAGAGACCAAGGGGAAAACCTAGAAGTAAATACCTGGATGGCTTGGCCACATGGCATGGTAGAGACAGGAACACAGAGCTGATTCACAACTCCGGTGATCGAGTGAAATGGCAAAACATGACCGCCCACGCTTATCGGCATGGCACATGATGGATGGATGGATGTTTTCCATCTTGCAATAGGCTACCTTCGCCATGGCGGTTTTCGTTTTAATCTCTTCAAGGCATCTCCCATCAGATTTTATGACTGTTCTGACTGTTTGTACCGATTCACTTGTTTAAGAATATTCCCATTTACTTGTATATTACATTGTGGTATTTCCTCTTTTCTAGTGATGACCATAATCTGTGTCTTCTTACAATTTAATTCTAATCCTAGTTTTTCACTGTGTGTAGCAACCACATCTACTAAATGTTGCAGATCTTGTTCATTATCTGCAATCAAAACTGTATCATCCGCATATCTAATGTTATTGATGTTTCATCCTCCAATGATGATTCCTTTCATATCTTCTACATTTCTGAAAATATTTTCAGCATATATACAGCATTTACTGTACCCTTGATTTCTACAAACCCACATTGTTCTTCTCCTATTTCGAGTTGTATTTTCTTCCTAACTCTTTGTATGATACTTCTGAGCAAAATCTTCATGATGTGACTCATTAAACTAATTGTTCGATGTTGATCACATTCCAAGGAACGAGATTTCTTTGGGATTGCAATAAATATAGAATTACATAATTCAGGAGTTATATCTCCAGTAGCGTGTATTGCGTTCAGCAGTCTGGTGACCTGGTCTATTCCATATTCTTCTAAGGCATTGATAATTTCTGTTGTGATGTTACTGTGCCCTGAGGTCTTGCCAATTTTCATATGGTAAGAGCATTCTGAACTTCCATCCTCAAAATTGATGGTCGTTCATTATTATTCCAAATATCATATTGTTCTTCTCTTGTATTATCATAAAGGTCTTTCACATAATCTGACAACACATGTAAAATTTGATCATTTTCTATTATGATTTTGCGATCTTTTGGTTTTTAGGCAACCTGTTGATGTGTGTGTTCTTTTGTTAGTGATGACATTAATTCTTTTGTGCATTAATTTGGTATTCAGGGTGTTGTGTTGGTTTTCAATTTCCCTGCAATTTTCCTCAAGGCATGTTTCTTTTGTCTCTCTGTTTCCTAATTTTCCTGTGAAAACAGTAAAAGTAGCTCAGGTTCAACTAGGACCTGGACAGATTCTGACATTCACCGATTACATTTTCATTGGAAAAGATTGCAACAATCGTGAAATGTTCACAGATATTCAGGAAACCTTGTAGATGACTTCAGAGTTGTGCGAAATTTAAACCTGACAAGGATGAGTAATGTGGTTTCTGAATAACTTCACAGTAAAAGCTAATCTAATTAACTACAAACATTCATTAAATGTGCAGAATAGAATGAGTAAAATGATGCGACAAAACCATCATTGAGGAGCTAAAAATCTGGCAATGAATCAAGGGGTGAAGAAAAGACTGAAAATAGGATAATTAGAAGAGCCTTTGTCTGGAATCCATAGAGAACATGAAATAGAAGAAGACCTAAAGACACAGAAAAGAGAAGTAGAGACAGAAATGAATAACATGAGACATAGACAGAGCTGCATGGGCTAGCTAAGCATGTGAGGGCTTGGAGTGAGTGGGTTGAGGACCTATGCCCCAAGGGGGGATAAAGGGAAGAAGAAGAAGAGAAGAAGAAGTAGAAGAAGAAAATTTGACTAGCCCATAATCACTTTTAGAGAGGGTAGACCATTGAGTGAAAGGACAGGTTGATGTATATAAAAGACCTTTTTCCCGCACCTTGAGGTGTGTGGGGTATGTGGGTGATGTAGCTCTGAGTAATATTCAATCATAAACTGCCATTCATTAAGTTAGTTAGTTAGTTAGTTAGTCAACAGATCATCCTCACTGCACATCGAACCATTCAGTCCATAAGTGTTTGGATACCCTCCTCACTAAATCCTGCAGCACGTAGTGGCTATCGACACTAATTCTGTGTTGGTTTATTAATCTTCTTTGATTTCTTGCATAGTGTTCTTGTTTGGCCACACTCATTTAACTTGCTGTTCTCGCAGTTTGACCATGGATGTAGATTTACCATTAATTTACCATGTTGAACAAATCCTGCAAAGATACATGTGTGGATTGATGACATTAAAAACAGTGGCTAGAGCAAATTTGGAAATGATATTGTTGGCCATGCTGTATAGTCAGTTGGCCTTGTCTGTCATCAACATTGTATACTCTCATAGCAACTGTTAACCTCTCACTGTGAATGGCTGGAGTATGTTCAGAATGAAGTAGACTGCCTTGCTTTGGTTTTTTATGAAGTGTTATGGTCGTTAGAAAGCAATGGCAAACTGCTGAACGTGAACTTGCCCAGGAATAACAAACAGCCAAAATATGCTGGGGTTGACTGCTACGTCCTGTAAACTAACTTCAGCAGGTACAATCTAAGAGATGGCTGAGTCAGGATGAGCGTAATTATATTTCTGTGAAGATTATAGGTAGTTAAAGTACTTTGAAATATATTACAAAAGTATTAAAGTATCTTAAAGTGTAGTACAAAAGTATTAAAGTATCCTAAAGTGTATGTTCTTCCGGTAAAATGACGATGACCTAACGCTAATCCTTCAGGAGGCGCTGTTTTTAGCCTTTTTCTGTGGATTATGTGTTGTTATTTCATATTCGTTTTTGGAAGTTGTTCACAAGAAACCACAGAAGGCAGGTGGTGGATGAATTTTGAGGGCAGCTGACAGATACTTGTTGGTTATAGTTTCAACTTTCGCGACAGTAGAAGATCTCTTTCACCAGACAATGGCTAGCATCACCGGCCAGTATGGTCACTACCCAGGAAGGAAAGCAAGGCAAACTACCTTCTTTAAAATTGCCTAGTTTATTATGATTCGCCTAATTACAGATCATCACAAGAAAAGGACAGGGACATTGAAATTAGCAACATGGAATTTTTATTTTCTTCAATGCAAAAGTAGGAAATCAAGGTGATGGATACACAGCAGGAAATTATGGTTTGGGAAAGAGACATGAAAGAGGATACAGACTTGTAGAATGGGCAAAAGAGCAGGAAATGATTGTAGGAAACACTTGGTTTAAACAACACCCTAGAAGATTATGGACATGGAGGAGTCCTGATAGCAGGATTAGAAACCAGATTGATTACACTCTGATTAGCAGAAGGTTTCAAAATGCGTTAACAATTGCAAAAACAGTTCCCAGTGCTGATTGTTATAGTAATCACAGATTACATGCAGGTACATTGAGGGTAACGTTAAATAAAGTCAAGTATATAGCAGGAAACAATAAATATGATCTTTGTACATTGAGAAATGACAAGGAAATACAAAACAAATTCAACATAGAAGTACAGAACAGATTTGATATCTTGTCTGATCTAGAGATCCTATTTCAAGATGTGGATGATCAATGGGAAATGTTGGAGAAGCCACTTAGTTTGGCTGCAGAAACAACTGTTCCAAAATTAAAGAAGGTAGGTCATAAGAAATGATTGACTGAAGAAATTTTACAACTAATGGAAAACGAGAAGACTCAACAAAAATAATCCTGATAAATATGAAGAATTTCACAGGCAAGTCAGAATATTATATAAGGAGGCAAAAGAAGCATGGCTTGAGAAAAATTGCTAAGAAATTGAAAAACAACACAACAGTCAAAATACCAAATCAGTGCACAAAAGAATTCAGGAGCTTACTAATAAAAGAACAAGTACAAAGCAGGCTGTCTAAAAACAAAAGATGGCAAAATCATAATAGAAAAAGATCAGATTCTACATGTATGGTCAGATTATGTGAAAAACCTTTATGCTGATAACAGAATTGAACAGTATAATATTCAAATTAATAATGAAGGACCACCAATTTTGAAGATGGAGGTTCAGAATGTTCTTCAACATATGAAAACTGGTAAGACCCCCGGTTCAGACAACATCACAACAGAAATGATTAATGTTTTAGAAGAATATGGAATATATCAAGTCACCAGGCTGCTGAACACAATATTTGATACCAGAGATATACCTTCTGAATTATGTAATTCTGTATTTCTTGCAATCCCAAAGAAATAACGAGCCTTGGAATGTGATCAACATCGAACAATTAGTATAATGAGTCACATCACGAAGATTTTGCTACAAATTATCATGCAAAGAGTGAGGAAGAAACTACAACCTGAAATAGGAGAAGAACAATGTGGGTTTGTAGAAGGCAGGGGTAAAATAAATGCTGTGTACATGCTGTGAACAGTAATTGAACATTCTCTAGAAGTAAACAAAGATATACATCTTTGCTTTATTGACTACACAAAGGCTTTCGATAGAGTAAGACGTGTCAACATGGTAGAGATGCTTGCAGATCTACAAATTGATGAGAAGGACATTAGACTTATAAAAAACATATATTGGAAACAACAAGCTGCCATAAGGATTGATAATGAAGTGGGACAATATCAGCCTATTAAGTGAAGCGTAAGACAGGGATGTGTAATGTCTCCAGATCTTTTTTCCCTATACAGTGAAAATATTTTCAGAAATGTAGAAAATATAAATGGAATCATCATCAGAGGACGAAACATCAATAACATTAGATATGCAGATGACACAGTATTGATTGCAGACAATGAGCAGGATCTGCAACAATTAGTAGAAGCGGTTGTTGCACACAGTGAACAACTAGGGTTAGAATTAAGCTGTGAAAAGACACAGATTATGGTCGGCACTAGGAAGAATGAAATACCACAATGTGATATACAAGTAAATGCAAATATTCTTAAACAAGTGAATGGGTACAGTTATCTCGGAACAGTAATAACATCTGATGGGAGATGCCTTGAAGAGATTAGAACAAGAATCGCCTTGGCGAAAGTAGCCTTTAGCAAGATGGGAGGGTAAGAAATCAAAAAAAGATATCAATTGAAATGAGAAAAAGAGTGTTGAGGTGCTACATAGAATCTGTACTTTTGTGTGGATGTGAAGCGTGGACAATGGACAGTCAAGCTGAAAAACATCTGATGGCTGTGGAAATGTGATTTCTGAGGAGAATGCAAAGAATACCATGGACAAACAGAAAAACTAATGACCAAGTCCTCCAAGAAACAAATGAAAATCGTACACTAATTAGAGGAATTAGACGTAGACAGTCAAGATTTTTTGGTCATGTTATGAGAAGAAATTAGAGAACTTGGTGACAACTGGCAAGATTGAGGAAAAGAGATAAAGGAGAAGACAGAGAAGTAAATACCTGGATGCTTGACCACGTGGCATGGTTTAGACAGGAACACTGAGCTGATCCACGATTCTGGTAATTGAGTGAAATGGAGAATCATTACCGCCCAGGCTTACTGGCATGGCACATGATGGATGGATGGAAAGTGTATTACAAAAGTTAAAGTTAGTTGCATATCCTTTACAGGACATCACAGTCAACACCAGCATTGTTTGCTGTTGTGATCTCTTGGCAAGTTTTACGTTCAGTAGTTTGCCATTGCTTTCGGAATGACTGGCACCCATACCATTTCTTTAAAAACTAACTCGAAGCTGTCTGCTGCCAAATCGCCCGTAGCTGTATTTTGAACGCACGTATGCGGGATTACGAACTGTGTCCGTAACTCCTTCGCCATGGAGCTGATATTACATTGAGTAAATAGAGTAAATTCATATTTACTGGATGGAAGTCTGGCTTCTTACAGTATAGTTTTAAGGACATTGTAAATTTATGAATCCTAGAATACCGAATGGAGTTTTGTTTTCCTGCTTCATTGCATCTTTCTATTGTATTTTCCTTTTTACAGATGTGCCCGAGGAATCTACAGTGGAGCTTGTGGCTGATCTCAAGAGTAAGCTAGAGGAGAACCAAGCCGATATGAAGGTAAATATTATTCATGACCAGCGTTTATTTGGGAGACTTCTGTGGGTCGTCGCTAGAGCTACAGAGTTCGTGCTTTGTGCGATGCTTTCCGCGCTGTGGAAAGAGACCGAGCCATATGGAATAAAACCGTCAACTTTTAAGTGACTTTTTTGAAAATTTATATGGTCTTTACCTTTTCATTGTGTTGTCCACGCTTGGATGCATTAATTTCTTTTGGTTTTTGGCTTTAGGCTTCATCTATTGTTTCTTTATACATCAATTGTTTGTTATCGGAAAGGAAAGTGTTTGCAAGTGTATGTTGTGGAAAGAGATAAGAGTTGCTAGTATGTCTTGTGGAAGAAAGGGATAGCAGTTGTTAGTATGTGTTGTGGAAAGGGATAACAATTTCTAGTATGTCTTGTGGAGAGGGATAGCAGTTGTTAGTATGTGATGTTGAAAGGGATAACAGTTGCTAGTATGTTGTGGAAAGGAATAATAGTCACTTGTATGTTGTAGAAAGGGATAATAGTTGTTAGAATGTGTTGTAGGAAGGGATAACAGTTGCTAGTATGTGTTGTGGAAGAAATGTCTACATTTTAGTCCAACCGTCCGGTGTAGGGGGTTGAACCCCTTACCTCAGCATCAGCACACCGGATGTTTAAGAACACATTTGGCCATGCTGGCCTACCTTGTGTTTTCATCAAGGATAATTTAATTTAAGCAAGCTGGTAAACTTTAGTTTTGGCTGTTTGTTTATGAAGTGCTGTTTGTTTATCAAATGCTTAAGCAGGAGAACTAAAGGCTAGTTTTCAGTCAGTGTTAAGGCCCAATGCTTTGTGTTCAGCAACACCACCTGCTGCCATCAGACTGGTGTGGAGTTCATGGGTTCTCTGTGGTGTGAAAGTGTGTAGTTGTTGTTGGGTTGTTATTAATATAGATTTGGTTTCACTGATGTTTATTTACAAGTGCTATGGCTTGCAGGATAGTGGGACAGGCTATTTTGAAATTGGCCGTCACCGATTCGGGTCAAAATCAGCTTTGGGCGATTTGAAAGCAGACCACTTTGCGTTGATTTTGATGGTATGAGGCATTGACCATTCAGAAAATAACGCCAAACTACTTTTGTGTGTGTGTGGGCCCCTCACTGGCTTTGAACTCAAACGTAGTCCATACACACTACTTCTAGTAGTGCTGGACTGAATTTTGCCTGTGGATTAGCTTTCCCTATTAACAGTGTCCCTCGCCATCAGGCAAACCCACTCCAACTTCAGAGGTACTTGTAATTTTACCTCCAAAAGTCAAGGACGCTAGGTCAACATTTTAGTCCAGCTGTCTGGTGTAGGGGTTGAACTACTTATCTTGGCATCAGCAGACTGGATGTCTAAGAACATGCATTCTTATCCATTCGGCCATGCTGACCTCCTGTCACACTACTAAGCTAACATTGTCTAATAAATCAGAAACAGCCAGTACATGTTGGGGTTGATGGCAACGTCTTGTAATAAAACATGCAGATGATAACTTTTAATGGTTATTTGCATTGCTGTATTTAACTATACTGTTTAATTCTTGTTGCAAAGACATTTTAACATTTCTAAGTTTGCATACACTGTGCAGTCATCTGCAAATTAACCATAGAATGACAAAAAACACACAGGAGGGCCATTTATATAAATTATGTAAGTGGTAAATAACAGAGAGCCACCTACAGAGCGTTGAGGCTCTAACAAATTTAATGTAGTGGTTTGAGATAGAGATTATTGAATGATGCTACTTGTTTTCTCTTTAACATAAATGAGTTTTTTAACCTGTCTGGATAAAAAGCTCACACTGTTTCTAGTTTGCTTATTAGAATAATTTGGTCAATTATCATACCAAATGCTTTTCTAAAACCTATTACCACTGTTCCACATATATTATTGTCATTTATATTCTAATGCCGGTTTCCTCTCATGTTTTTGAGACTGTATGGCAAGAATACTTTGATGGAAACCCTGACTGACTGTCAGATATAAGCTTATTATGAATTAAATATTGAAGTGTTGTTACTTTGGGAGGAGCAGCTGGTCCAGTGGCTAGAATGCCAGGTTCTCCTTCATGAGACCCGGGTTTGCATTTTTGGTGAGGTGTGGATTTGTTTCTGTCTGTGGCAAAAAGAAAACCTCACCTGCACAGTTTGCGACGTCTGCACAAGCTAGGCAGCCTTAATTCCTCAGGCTCAAGACCCACCTGTCCTACACCGCAAGGTACTATAGGCAGTAGAAGACAGTTTATGACAATGTTACTTTGTGAATGTGTTTGTCTAGTGGTTGACCCTGATTGACTGTCAACTATAAGCTTATTGTGAACTAAATACTGTAGTGTTACTTTGTGAATGTGTTTTTCTTATAGTTTTGATAGAAATGATAAGAAGAAGATAGGTCTTTAGTTGCTCAGTACACAATTGTCCAATAACCGCGATGTAAAATGATGAATTTAAAAAAAAATTTTGCATATCCCTTGTAGGTCGTTGCAGTCTACACCAACATTTTTCAGCTGCTGTTGATGTACTAGGCAAATTTTATGTTCAGTAAACGACCGGCTCCCACACCAACACGTTATAACACAATGCGACACAGTCTGCTGCACAAATCGGTCATGGCTGCGTTTCGAACGCCTGGTAAACAGCTCACGAACCGCGTTCGCAAGCCTTTGGTCACGGAGACCGGCAAATGAGGATACATTTGATTAATTTTAAAGGCTGATGGAATGTATCTTTTGGTGAAACATTGGTTATATAAAGAAGGTCAGTGACTCCAGGTCTGTTGAGTTATTGTTTTTTTTTTTTTTTTAGATTATCGAGATAAGTAAATGCTTCAGCAATACTGTCTTTAGAGGTATGTCGACAGGAGTATTTTTGGAGTATGTGTTCTCACAAAATGATGGCAATAAAGATAAACCATGGGGGGCTGAGTGGTCACGAGATATGGTGTCAACCTCGAGTGCTGGAGGTCCAAGGTTCAAGCCCTGGTGAAGGCCGAGATGTTTTTACATGGACTTCTAGTAATAAAATTTCCCCTGGTCTCTGGGTAGTGAGATCGGATGCCCGTGTGTATTGTTGCGCACATAAAAAATGCCCTGGCAGTAGGAAATCGAAAAACAGTAGCCTAACGGCGCTGCCCGGGCAAAATTTTGAGTTAAAAATCTACCCAAAGTATTTCAGGATCCTCGCCGGTGCTACGGAGTTCCTGCACTGAGCTGAGATTCTCCGGACTCAGGTTTGAGTTAGGAGTAGAATGGAGCACTTATGGGTTACACCCTATGGGTTACCATATTTGATAAGGTCTATTTTTATTTGCTCTGTCTCTTAGTATTTCAACCATTTCCTGTGTGATCCATGGCAGTTTAGTGAGATGTTTTACTAAAACTTCTTTAACTGGCACATATTTATCAAACACACCAAGGAAGGTCTTTTGCCAATACATGAGAGCGTTATCCGGGTCAGGAAGTTGATAATCATTGTCCAGAGGTGAACTGAGCAGTTTATAAAAATACACCTTGACTGAGATTTTTATAGTTCCTTAAATTTATACTTGTGTGTTTATGTTTGAGAGTCTGGGTTCTTTACTTAGATCATGTGCAACATATCACATACAAATGGCACAATAAGAGAACAGGGGGACTGTAGACATAACTACCAATGCTGCATTTGCTTACCACTGCCTGGGAGTCTCTGTGGCAAAGTGATTAAGACGTCTGCTTTGCCATCTAAAGGTTAAGGGTTTGATTTTGGCTCCATCATTCTGGTCATGAGTGCAGTTTTTTTCTTGGAGACTCCTGGGGATAGTCACTGGAGCTACAGAGTTCGTGCTCTGTGTGATGCGTTCAGCAGGCTGTACTACAGAAAGAGACTGAGTCATATGGGATAAAACCCGGTGCAATGAAGTCAATCTTCCCAGATTTAAACCACTGCCTACCAGAAGGATCTAGAAGAGTGACTTTTCAGACAATTTTTTTTACAAACGCTAAAGAAAATCAAAGCTTTTGAATATAAATGTTACAAAAAGATTCAGTGAATACATAGCACATACTACATACTGAAACATTCCATGAAGGAGGAACTCTTGTGATGATCTGAAGCATTCTGTCATGCTTGCTCTGTGACAGAGTTTTAATCACTGAAGAATAAAAAAATACTGCAAGATCTGAATGTTGAAAAAAAGACTCGTAAACAGTATCATGTCGCAGAAACTGAAATACTTTGGCTGCACGAAATGTCACTGTGGTTTAGAAAGAACAGTAATAGAAGTATGGTTCCTGGGAGACGAGGCAGGGGCACACCAACACGACTGTCAGTGGGCACACTATATTACAGACACCCTGGACGGGACAATGCATGAGGCAGAGGAACTGACAAAGAATCCAGAGTCTTTTCAATAGGGTGTGATGAGAGTAACTGGCTGGGTGGTAAGATCACCTTGATGTCACTCAGCGTGCAGCATTCAGTGTTTATGACTATTTTGTAAAAAGTAAAGGATTCCTCCATACACCATTAGATGTAGAAGGTATACTGTGCCAGCTCTATATTTTTAGACTAACCGGTGATCGATGGATGATATGACCTTTATTTCCCTAATAAGTTCCTGGTATTAATTGTTTAGACTGGGTCGACTTGGGAGCCCAGGTCAAATTTTTAAAAAAATTGTAGCTTGGAAACACATGACCATCAGACCATCAGAAAATATGCTACCTATGGCAATTCCACAACTCCTACTTGTATTTGATCTCTGATTAATAAAAACCTTAAGTACTTGAGTTTAAACTTGTGCCTGTGGGTGTGAAAGCCCAGTACTCTATCCATTCAACCATTTCTTAGCCCCTTGTGTACTACCACAGTGTGCTATGTTTAACCTCGGCATCTCATTACTTTTAAAAAATAATGCTAATCATAAATGTCACACCATGTGAGGCAACAGATGTTGCAGCAGTAATCAAGCCCAGTGGTTCCCAAAGTTGAATTTCTCTGGGCTATAATTTCAGACAGCATCCTCAAACTAACATATAAATATCATGTCTCCAATGTCAGTAAGCCATGTATCGTCAAACATTGTGTTAGACCACACTGAGGTCAGGTAGCAGTTGTAAAAGTTCACATTCCTGCTGTGGTGTGGATGGTTTCCCCAGGACATGCTGGTGTGTTGGGAAATGAGAAGGTGACAGATTGACTGGGTCTGCACCATTGGGTGGGATACTGGGGCTTAAAATGGGTACTAGGAAATGTCCTGGAAAGTAAAGGTAGCCAATGTTATATTGACCACATTCAGGAATCTCCATGGCGAGTGGTTACACTGCTTACCTCATGCTTTGACAGTGGTAGGTTCTGTTCTGGCCGATGTTGTTCAGTTTTCTAATGCAATTTTCAATTTTCTGAGAAACTCCTGGGGGTTGTCGCTAGAGCTACAGAGTTTGTGCTTTGTGTGAAGCTTTCAGCAGGGCACCCTGTGGAAAGAGATTGAGCGATATGGTATCAAATCCGGTGAAATAAAGCCAACGTTCTTGCCTTTTAAACACTTATTATTAAAAATTTACCTCATTACCACTCGAGTGTCTGTTAGCACGATACACCCAATACTTATCAAGGCATGTGAAAGGGTCTTTTGCTTTTACTTCTATTAACCATACCTCTCAGCTATTGTGACCCATGTAATACTATGCCAGTGTCAGAATAAATAAATTTATGAAGTTTAGATTTAGATTTGGAATATTCATTTCTAGAAAATATTTATAGATGTAGGAAAATACTATGCAAGAGAGGCAGAAGAAGCCAGAAAAAGATGTACGTTGAAACCTGAAATGGGAAAGAAATTATTATACAATCAACATGGTCTTCATAAAAAATATTGGATAACAGAGGACTGAATTCATGACTGCCAGTGTTAACTCCAGACAAAGCGCTTGAAGAGAAGTGGAAGAGGGTGAAGAAAAGATTGAAGAAGAAGTGGGTGGAGAAAAGAATGAAGAGGATGAAGAAGCATATGAAGAAAAAGAAGAAGAAGGGGGTGAAGAAAAGGATGAAGAAGATGAAGAATAAGAAGAAGTGGAGAAGAAAAAGAAGAGGGTGAAGAAAAGGATGAAGACGAAGAAGAAGAAGTAGGTCAGCATGGCCGAATCGATAAGAACACATGGTCTTAAACATCCAGTGTGTTGATGCCGAGGTATGGGGTTCAACCCACACACCGAACAGTTGGACTAAAACTTATTGTCCTTGACTTGGGGATGTAAATTACAAGTACCTCTGAAGTTAGAGTGGTTTCGCTTGATGGTGAGGGTCACTGTCAATAGGGAAAGCTAGCACACATGCAAAAGTCAGTCCAGCACTACTAGCAGGACTACGCTTAAGTTCAAAGTGAGCGAGCGCAAAAAATAAAGAAGAAGAAGAAGAGGAATAAGAATATGAAGTAGAAACAAAAGACAAAAAAGAAGAAGTGGAAGAAGAATGTGAAGAAGAAGAAGATGTAAATTATGAAGACGAGTAATTTCTACTGCTTTGTCCGACACCTTCCAGGTTCCTACTACTGTTGCTTCTGCCACAGTTGAGAACCACTTACATAGCGTGTTGGTAAACTAAATGAACAACCCAGTATAGAAACACTCTCTTAATAGCACACATAGCAAATTAGTCCTTGTTTATTATAACTGAGAGTATGGGGCTGATCAGTTTGGTAAGCCAGCATACTGGGCAGTTTAGTTAGAGAGTTTCATCATATATAATGTATGTTTTGTAGTGAAGTTACATTTTTAGATTGTGCATATGTTTAGCATTGCATGTATAGTGCTGAAGTTAAGTTCTTAGATTGTGTACATTGGGGATGTAGATAAGTTCTTAGATTGTATATATGGTAGTGATGTTAAGGTTTTAGACTGCATATTGTGGTGAAGTTAAATTTTCTGGATTGTCCTTATTGTCCTGAAATTATGGTTCTTTCAGCAATTCAATACATTATGTATATGAGTGTCAAATATGCAAGACTCCTGTGCCTTATTCTTCTCAGAACCATCTAGTATAGCCGGCTCCGTGATGAAGGGGTTACGGGCGCAGTTCGTAATCCCGCACACCCGCATTTGAAACACAGCTGCTAGCAATTTGGTAGGAGACTGCCTTGCGTTGGTGTTTTTGCGAAATGGTATGGGTGCCGATCGTTCAGACAGCAATGGCAAACTACTGAACGTAAACTTGCCTAGAGATCACAACAGCAAAAAATGCTGGTGTTGACTGCGATGTCCTGTAAAGGATAATATACAACTAACTTTTAACCATTTAGTGTAGTACTAATAAAGAAGACCAAAAAACAGTAATGTCATTCTGTACCTTTCTCTTCACATTCCTTTTTTGACATTATGGAGTTGTGGGAAGTACAATCATTTTTGTTAAGGCTCTGGTGTTTGTTTCATACAAATTGATACTACCTGCCTCGGCTCATTGTTTCATTGGTCAGCCTTTTGTTTTTCGTGCAGTTGTAATGAAAGTACATTTCCCCCGAGAGGCCTTTTCTGTTGCTTGCCTCTTACATGATTGAACCTTTGGTAGGTTTATACTACTATACTGGCACCTTTCCTTCTTGACAGACAATATTTTGTTACATTGTGCTTCATGAATAGCACACAGCCTGGGTTGAATTGTAGAGACAATGTGTTGCCCTTGCATTGCCCATGCAGCATGACCCTTCTCTCGGCCTGTCTAGTTTGCTCCAGAGGAATGGTAACACAAATACATCTGGAACAAGACAAGCTGCAGAAGCTGCCAGATCAGCAAAGCAATGCTCTAACTGTCTCCCTGTCGGAGCTTCGATGCTAGACCAGTTGCCAACCAAGGCTTAGGGCCTGGTATGCCCTGCCATGACATTTATTTAGTCTTTAGGTTGCATTTCCTTGCACCAAGATAAGGCTTGTACCCTCCCAATTGTGCTCCTCTGCCCGAAGCCATTGGCACAATGTGGGGTGTTGGGTTTGGTAAGCGCCGCCCAACATTATGCGCTAACAGAAAGCAAGAAGTAATGTCTACTGTCATATGGTAGGTAGCCCAGTCACATATGAATAAGACCTGACTATTGTGATAGGTTTATTATGTATGTAATTAACTGCTACTGTTTTGCTGATTCAGCAGCTTCTGCAGCTTGTCTTGTTCCAGACGTATTGGTGTTATCTTTCCTCTGGAATAAACTAGGCAGGCTGAGAGAGTGATCATGCGGCATGGGCAACACATGGTCTCTGAATTCAGCCCAGGCTTTGGGCTATGGAGAGGTATAACTCCATGTTAAAAACTGTCAAGATGGCAAGGCGCCAGTCAGTCAGTTAACAACTGGTATTGTTCACACTTGTCATCTTATTACTTCTTTTCTGATTTCATTCTCTTCTGGTTACTCTCAATAGTTTGGTTTTACAAACATTACATTTAATTTATTTCTTGTTTCTACTTTTCCATCACTTCAAGCATTGATGTGTGTTTGTATACATATATATATATATATATATATATATATATATATATATATATATATAGAGGGGAAGAACAGTGTGGGTTTGTAGAAGGAAAGGATACAGTAAATGCTGTGTATATGCTGCGAACAGTTGTTGAACATGCTATAGAAGTAAACAAGGATATACATCTTTGCTTTATTGACTACACAAAGGCTTTTGATAGAGTTAGACATGTCAACATGGTGGATATGCTTGCAGATCTACAAATTGATGGGAAAGTCATTTGACTTATAAAAAAACATATATTGGAAGAAACAAGCTGCCATAAGGATTGATAATGAAGTGGGACAATATCAACCTATTAAGAGAGGTGTTAGGCAGGGATGTGTGATGTCTCCAGATCTTTTTTCCCTATATAGTGAAAATATTTTCAGAAATGTAGAAAATATAAATGGAATCAGCATTGGTGGAAGAAACATCAATAACATTAGATATGCAGATGATACAGTATTGATTGCAGACAATGCACAGGATCTGCAACAATTAGTAGACGCGGTTGTTGTACACAGTGAGCAGCTGGGGTTGGAATTAAATTGTAAGAAGACACAGGTTATGGTCGTCACTAGGAAGAACGAAGTACCACAATGTAATATACAAGTAAATGGGAATATTCTACAACAAGTGAATCGATACAATTATCTCGGAACAGTCATAACATCTGATGGGAGATGCCTTGAAGAGATTAGAACAAGAATCGCCATGGCAAAAGTAGCCTTTAGCAAGATGAAAGACATTCTGACCAATAAAAAGATGTCAGTTGAAACGAGAAAAAGAGTGTTGAGGGGATACATAGAACCTGTTCTTTTGTATGGATGTGAAACTTGGACAATGTGCAGTCAAGCTGAAAAACATCTGATGGCTGCAGAAATGTGGTTTCTGAGGAAAATGCAAAGAATACCACGGACAGACAGAAAAACCAATGACCAAGTACTACAGAAGACAAATGAAAATCGTAGACTGATTAGAGAAATTGGACGAAGACAGTCAACATTTTTTGGACATGGTATGAGAAGAAATGGATTGGAGAACTTATTGACAACTGGCAAGATCGAGGGGAACAGACCACGAGGAAGACCGAGAGGAAAATACCTGGATGGCTTGGCCACATGGCATGGACGAGACAGGAACACTGAGCTGATCCACGACTCCAGTGATCGAGTGAAATGGCGAGTCATGACCGCCCACGCTTTCCGGCATGGCACATGATATATATATATATATATATATATATATATATATATATATATATATATATATATATATATATATATATATATATAACTGTAAGACATTGTTTGGTAAAAGCTCCTATGGTGTTGAATAGTTTGAATAGAATGCATCTGTTCTTTAGATTGGGTGAAATCTGGTTAGTTACTTGATTTGACTTGTACAAGTCACCTCAGTATTTAAGTTAAAACTTTCTTTCAATGTGATCAACTTGGGGAATAACAAAACAAATCCAATAACTTTAAGACAGTCTGCATAGAAATGAGGACATAGTTAATTTATTTCTGAATGTCAATGTTTAGTAATATTCACTGAAGTGATTTATACTAGTTTAAAAAAAAAGGGGCTGCGTGGTCTCGTGGTATGGTGTCCGCCTTGAGTGCTGGAGGTCCCGTGTTCAAGTCCCGTTGAGGACCGGGATTTTTTTCAGTGGACTTCTAGTAATAAAATTTCCCCTGGTCTCTGGGTAGTGAGATAAAACGCCCGTGTGTATTGTTGCGCACGTAAAATCCCTTGGCAGATGGAAATCGAAAAAGAGTAGCCTAACGGCATCTGCAGATGTTGCAGGTTGTGGATGCTAATTATCCTAGTGGCACACTTATTATATATGTGCCTGAGCCCTCCTCTTTTGCATCCCCTTCTATCAGCAGTAGGTAAATAAGAATAGCAGGCATGTTGTAAAAGCTTTATCCAAGATTGTTAATTTAATGCTGTGTTATTTAGTGATAGACTTACTTTAGAATTGCCCACTTATCCATAGGGTCATCATGTTCAGATTGAAAGTCCTGTGCAGCATGTCACTGTCATCACGGCCCCACAAGACTCTCAGTCAATTGCCAGTCCTCCTGCCTCATGTATATTCATGCCCAAACTGGCTGCCTGCAATGTTCTGCATCGTCTGTGTGACCCTCTGTTTTCTTCCAGGAACCACATCTTCCATCATTGTTCTGTGCAAACCGCTGTGACATTTAACATGGCCAAAACATCTCAGTTTCCCAGACATGATGCTGCTGTTTATGAACCACTTTTCATATGCTGTAGAATGTTAGTGTTTTTCTGTTTTGGGATCCATGGTGTGCCGGTCTCTGTGGCTAAGGGCTTGCGGACGGGATTTGTGAGCCCGCTTACCTGCGTTCGAAACACAGCTGTGACCGATTTGGCAGCAGACCGCGTCGCGCTGGGTCTTAATATGTTGGTATGGGAGCTGGTCGTTCAGAAAGCAATGGCAAACTACTGAACGTAAACTTGCCAAGACATCAACAACAGCAGTAAAATGCTGGTGTTGACAGCGATGTTCTGTAAATAGGATATGCAACAAAAATAAAGATCCATGGTATTCTAAGAATTTTTCTGTAACTGTGTTCAAAAGCTAGATTTTACTTTCTTAGACTGCAAAATGGTCCATAACCTATATAGGCATGCAAAATTAAAACAGACAGAAAACCCACCTTAAAGCCAAGAAATCATTCCTTTTTTTTCTGGCTTTCCAGTAAATCTGGACAGTACATTCATGTGAATCTCAGTTGTTGTTTTTTTTTATGCTAAGTCTGCTACTTCAGATACCTTCAATGTTATACCTCAATCTTAATACAGAAATCATTTTAGTATGCAATTCACAACTGAGGTTTATATCAAAACTGCCAGTATTAGTAAAGGTATATATTTAATGTTGGAAGAGGAGCGTCTTCATGCGGTTCAGTTCCTCGGCTTAAAATAGTTCATGACTTTGCTATGGGTTAATGAAACAACTCAAACGAACTTTTTGGGAGGTACTTGAGACATGTACAGCTGTCATCATGCCTGCTTCATCCTGTGCTATCCATTCTGTACTGTCAGTAAGTTATTGTTTCTGCCTGCATTTTTCTTGGAGTTTGATGATTGCATTTTGATTCAGTTGTTTGGGAGTATTAATTATTATTACTATAATTTCCTTTTTCATATTTTATGGCATGATGTTTTATTACTTATAGCATTCAATTCTTGTATAATACCATTTATTTATAATATAATTTGATTGCTTCGTATTGCCAGTAGTGTTGACATCTGTGACTAAATTGTAATGCAATTTAATCTAAGCCAGCATCTGTGATGTTGAACTTCTCTGAGGTTGAATGTCTGTGATGTTGAACTTATCGGAGGTTGAATATCTGTGATGTTGAACTTCTGAGGTTGAATATCTGTGATGGTGAACTTATCTGAGGTTGAATATCTGTGATGTTGAACTTCTGAGGTTGAATATCTGTGATGTTGAACGTCTGAGGTTGAATATCTGTGATGTTGAACTTCTGAGGTTGAATATCTGTGATGTTGAACTTCTGAGGTTGAATATCTGTGATGTTGAACTTCTGAGGTTGAACATCTGTGCAGTGCACTTGAACGTTTCTTAGGTTGAACATTTGTGAAGCTGAACATCAGTGAGGTTGAAGATCTGTGAGATTGAATATTTGTGAAGCTGAACATCAGTGAAGTTGAAGATCTGTGAGACTGAACATTTGTGAAGTTGAACATTTGTGAGGTTGAACATTTGTGAAGTTGAATATCTGTGAAGTTGAATATCTGTGAGGTTGAGCATTTGTGAAGTTGAATATCTTTGAAGTTGAATATCTGTGAAGTTGAATATCTGTGAGGTTGAATATCTGTGAGGTTGAAAAACTGAGGTTGAACATCTGTGAAGTTGAACATCAGTGAGATTGATGATCTTTGAGGTGCACTCTATCTTCTGTAACAAAACATTGTTAAATCCTCTTTCACCACAGAGTTTCAGTAATTATAATTTGGTAGACATAATAATGGGAGCCGAGATAGCATAGAGGCTAGACGCCCGCCTGCCAGCCCTGGGGTCATGGGTTCCATCCACTTCAGGATGGATTCAGAGTTTTAAAATTGACCTGAACTCCCAGGTCAACCCAGCCTAAAATGGGTGCCAGGAAATGGCCAGGGAAGTAAAAGCGTCCGGCTTGATACGGACAACATCAACCCTGAATAATGATTGGTCTATAAAACATGGATCTAGCATCATGTGGCCATTGTGTCTTAAGGTGGGTCCTCGACTTTCTTACTACTTACTGTGTAAGCATTCATCATCATCATCATCTCATCTGGTTCCTCTTTCTTACTACTTACTGTGTAAATATTCATCATCATCATCATCATCTCATCTGGTTCCTCTTTCTTACTACTTACTGTGTAATTATTCATCATCATCTCATCTGGTTCCTCTTTCTTACTACATACTGTGTAATTATTCATCATCATCATCTCATCTGGTTCCTCTTGTACCTTGCAGTATCGAAGTGAAGCATAAACAATGGGAGAGTGCCCGTTTATTGGCTTCATGTATCGAGATTCCTATGGACTCTGATATTCCCTCTGTCCATCATTTACATGGTTGGCCTTTACTTCTGGCCCCATTTGGTCAGTACATTATTGCTTGTTGTGGTGTACAATTAGCTGGTAGTCTAGTTATGTGGCCGAACCATTTCTGATTTTCTCTCTTCTTGACACGTTGAGTATTCTCCAAGATCTACTAAATACTTATATGTAAGCATAGTTTAGTTTAGTCGACGGATCAACATCACGGCACACGGGTGCAATCCATAAGTGCTCCGTTATCCTCCTAACTCAAACCTGAGTCTGGAGAAAATATGTAAGCTTTAACAGTGTTAATTCTCTTTTTAACTTTCTCCACCTCCTTGCCATATGCCTTCAGGTTTTGAACATTAATTTGATAGACCAGTATAACGGGTTAATTGTTATTGAGCTGTGATTTAAAAAAAAAAAATACATAGACTTATTATCTAGTTTGGCCTGTCATCCACCCAAACTGACAACTTCATGGAGAGAATGCATATCTAGCCATTGAAAATAGCACCATAAGTTACAGAAATTTTTGAGCCGCAGTAGCTTTGCGACTAGACTCTCGCTTGCCGTATCAGAGGTCTTGTGTTTAATCCACATCAGGGCAGTTTCGATTAATTTAATTGACTTGGGCTCCCAAGTGGATCCAGTCTGAAATGGGTCCAGGAAATGTCTTGGGAAGTAAAGGTGGCCCATGTGATACCGACCACATCACCCACTTAATTGTTTGGTCTAAAAATACGGGTCTAGCTCCACATGCCCTACATGTAATAGAGAACTTTACTTTTAACAACATACATTAAATAACAAACACTCCAGCACATCAGATGATAATTCTTTGCCTAGTTCAGGGTGTTTTTATAATGACTCTGCAGTGTTTGAAAATATTGCCGGTCCAAGTTATGTATTCACCCTCTGTAAAGTTCAGAAAACATAATGGGTAAATACAAAACTTGGACCGGCAATATTTTCAAACACTGCACAGTTATTAAAAATGCACCCTATTACAAATATTTAAAGAAGAGACATGCTCGGATGGTTCCATTGTGTTATATATATGTCAACAGCAGTTTAAATATACATCTCTGAGATATGTATCCCTTACAAAAATTACTTTTTTTGCTAAGAATGGAGGATAATAACATTCAAGATTTTCTGACTCTACAAATTTATCATAACAACAATTCTATCAATCTGCACCACTCAAATAGGGACAATCATCATAATAATCATTTTTCGAAGTCACATCGCTGGCAGGTTAAATCTGCTCGCTCATAAACTTTCAGTGTACTGATGGCGAGGTAGGGGTTCTCTCCCTACTTGGTCAGTCAGACTTCTCGTCCTCGACTTGGGGACGTAAATTACAAGTACCTCGAAGTGAGAGTGGGTTCACCTGATGACTGGTGACACTGGGACTGATGACTGGTGACATTAGGAAACACTGGCCCATGTGCATGAATTAGTCCAGTGTTGACTACATTGGAGTCCATAGTGAGCAAATGAAAACAAAAATAGTTATCTTTCACTTTTGCCATAAAAAACGTTTGAAGATTGGTTGATGTTCCAGTGCCCAATGGGTGGTGCTGGATAGTGTAACTCTGTGTGATTGGCTTAAGACACAGGCCTTCACTTGGGCATGTTTCCTTAGTGACTCAGTGAGTATGCTTAGAAAGATAGAGATGGGTTGGGTCCGAAGACAGTGGTTGATGTCTCTAGGGTGGTCACAGCTGGCAAAGATTAGTTTCATTTTTGTGCCAGGGCATGCAGGTATACAAGGAAATGAGCAGACTGACAGGTGTGCAGGTAAGGCAATTGTGGAGGGTGGATGATCCATGGACCGGGCTGATATACTGAATGCTCTACAAAAAGTAAGTCATTTGCGAGAACCAAGTGATGTCTGTGAATCTACATCCATGGTCAGACTGCGAGAATAGCAAATTAAAAGAGGTGTGGCCAGACAAGAGCACTAAGCAGGAAGCCAAAGAAGATTAATAAACCTACACAGAACTGGTGTCGTGAGCTCTACACTCTGTGAGATTTACTGAGGAGGGGATCCAAGCACTTATGGACTGAATGGTTCGATATGCAGTGAGAATGATCTGTCGACTAACTAACAAACAATATAGTTGATGTTGTCAATGCAATATTTTCTCAGGCACTGGTAACCTGAAAAGAAAGAGGACTTTGAAATTAATAGCAAATGGTACTCTAAACATTTTTTTTTCAACTAAAATTTCCAAGATTCTTGTACATATCTCACATTTATTATAACTTAACAGAAAAATTGCTGTTCAAAGTGGTTAGCTTACCAAGCTAAGAAAGAACATAGCCATAAGTATGTAGGCATTGCATCCAGAAACCTTCATGGGCGTTTGTTTTCATCATGTAGAAGTTTGAGCAGACCAAGTCAGACTTGCAACAAAACTTGAGCCAAGCAAATAGTCAGGAAAAAGAGGCAGAGACTAAAGACCATCTGGAGTTTGTGGAAAGGCAGTTGTGTGGCTTGCAGGAAGAGGAACACAGTCTCAAAGGTGACTGATTCCTTTCCATTTGATCTCAGTGTTACATGTGATACTAACTGTCATTTCCCATTGTTTCTCTTATCATGAAGATCTTCTCTCGCAAATCTGAGAGGGATTCAAATGAGTGTGAGTGTGCGTGCGTGTGCGCGCGTGTGTTTTAAAAAAAAAAATATATTCTGAAAAAGTAAAGAACAAATATATTATTGTTCGATGTAGTCACCATTGCATTCAGTGCAAGTCCTCCAGCACCAATAATGTGCTGGATTCCTTTAGAAAAAAATTCTCTTGGTCTCGTGTGTAACCACTCATGCTCCTTCTTCTGTAGCTCTTCATCAGACCCAAACATTTTGAAACTTCCTACTCCACTCATACACTTGCTGGACTACAGGCATGCATCACCATACTGGACCTTCATTCGTTGATGAATTTCTCTAGGATTCACACCTTCACTGATCAAAAAATGGATAACAATGCTGCTCCTCTTTGGTGCATGTCAAACGAGGGGCGGCCATCTTCCTCTTGACATCCTTAACAACAATATTGACAGGTTACAAGATGGTGGCATGGTTATTGTAATTTCTATCACACTTGTAAGGTTTTCATTTGAAGTCCCCTCGTAATAACAGATCACTAATAATGACAGTCCTTTTCATCGTATGGTCACATAGCTGTATCATCATCATCATCATCATCATCATCATCATCATCATCATCATCATCAACATCATCATCATCATCATCATCATGTGACATGCCTATTAGCGTGAGCAGTCATGTTCCTCAGCTCACATGATCACCCGTCTTGGATCATGTCTTTGCTCTTGTCCCATTTATACTGGGTTGCTAAGCCATCTAGGTATTTGTCTCTTTGCTCTTGTCCCATTTATACTGGGTTGCTAAGTCATCCGGGTATTTGTCTCTGCTCTTGTCCCAGGTTGCTAAGCCATCTAGGTATTTGTCTCTTTGCTCTTGTCCCATTTATACTGGGTTGCTAAGCCATCCGGGTATTTGTCTCTGCTCTTGTCCCAGGTTGCCAAGCCATTTAGGTATTTGTCTCTTTGCTCTTGTCCCATTTATACTGGGTTGCTAAGCCATCCGGGTATTTGTCTCTGCTCTTGTCCCAGGTTGCCAAGCCATCTAGGTATTTGTCTCTTTGCTCTTGTCCCATTTATACTGGGTTGCTAAGCCATCCGGGTATTTGTCTCTGCTCTTGTCCCAGGTTGCCAAGCCATCCAGGTATTTGTCTCTGCTCTTGTCCCATTTATACCAGGTTGCTAAGCTATCCAGGTATTTATCTCTTTGTTCTTGTCCCATTTATATCGGGTTGTCTCTTTGCCTTCCCCTGGCTAATTTCTCACCAATTTTTCCAGCTCTCATTAATTTTTAAAGTTTTTTTCTCTTAGACTGGCAAAGAATCTTGACTGTCAACATCTATTTTCTCTAATCACTTTATGGTTTTCATTGTTCTTGAAAGATGTTCTCATTATTTTTGTTTGTCTGTCCATGCTATTCTTTGCATTTCCCTCAGAAACCACATTTCTACTGCCATTAGATGTTTCCAAGCTTGCCTGCTTATTGTCCATGTTTCAAATACATGCATACATATAACAGTACAGGTTACATAGTCAAAAGGGAAGACAAATTAAATTTATGGGACATAACAACAGAAGATAAGTTATAGAGAATTTAGTCTTATTTGAGAAAATACTAGGCAAGAGAGGCAGTGGAAGACAGAGATAAATGTATGTGGAGAGCTTAAATGGCTCTGCTACATGTAATAATTTAAGCAACATCAACTTCATCAGAATATTACATCAATGATTTTGTTGCTCACCTACCGCATGGAATTAAAGCGGCAATGTACGCCGATGACCTGGTTCTATGGAGCACAAATGAATATGCATCAGTGACCACCAGATTGCTACAAAGAGCTGTAGATACATTTGCTGCATGGGCAAATAGATGGTGTGTCAGCATAAACACTGACAAGTGCAGCACCACCCTATTTACCCTCTCTCCAAAACAAAAGGCAGGGATCATCCAGATAAATGGAACACCCCTAAGAGAAGATAAAGAACCAACATACCTTGGAGTAACATTTGATGGCAAGCTGACATGGAGAAAGCACATCAACAAAGCAGTAGCAAAAGCCAGAAGGAAAATAGCCATCCTGAGAAAGCTAAGTGGAACCACATGGGGAGCCAGTACGAAAATACTTAGCAAAGTTTACCAACAGAGCATACGACCACACCTGGAATATGGGTCAACTGCGTGGTGTTCAGCATCAAATACCACACTACAAGAGCTGGACAAGGTGCAAAATCAAGCACTTAGAGTCACCACAGGAGGGATGAGATCAACCCCTATAGTGGAAATGGAGAAGATGGGGAGGACACAGGCACTGAGTGAGCGCAGAGATACGAAAACGCTAATACAAGCAGAAAAGTTCCTCAGCTTGCCAGGCCACCCTATGAAGAACAGATTTGAAAACCTAGCTATGGGGCGGTTGAAAAGAAGTAGTTTTATCCACCAGGCCAAACGACTCTCAGAGAAACCACTATCTGTCCACAGTTGGTATCTCCCTAACAACTATTCCAGAGCGAACTCCATGGAAAGATGAGCATAGACTATCATTACAAATCCAGACAAAAGTGAGAGGAATATTTGACAAGGAAGAACAGAACAGTGTGCAGCGCAGAACAGCCACTCTCAGCTTCCTTGATGAAGAATACCCACAGGACCTCTGGATCCAAGTCTACACAGATGGGTCAGCACAAAATGCTGTTCGAAATGGAGGAGCGGGAGTGTACATAGAATACCCAAATAATACTAGGGACACAGCCAGAGTACCGACAGGAAAGTACTGCCATAACTATGATGCCGAAATTGAGGCAATCAAGATAGCAACAGAGAAATTACTAAATAACAGCAATGGTACACAACCTGTGGTGCTACTAACAGATGCAAAATCAGTACTCGAGGCGCTCCTCTCTGGGAAATTGCCAGTACTAAGGACACTACTTTCTGAACTTAGCAGTCAGCATAAAGTCACCATACAGTGGATACCATCCCACTGTGGAGTACCCGGAAACGACAGAGCTGATCAATTGGCTAAGGAAGGAGCCAAAGAGGAACAGCCTGATGTGCCCGTTACATACCACCAAAAGAAAAGAATGATCAAATCAGTCAGAAAGCCACCAAAACCTGCTCAAGATGACTACCACATTATGGACAGACCAGAACAAGTCATTATTCTGCGCCTCAGAACAGGACACAATAGATTACGCAACCACATGTATACAAAATTCAAGATTGGTGAAACAGCCATGTGCACATGTGGATTGGCGTCGCAGACAGCAGAGCACATACTCCAAGACTGCCCAAAATATAACATATCTAGGCAAACCTTCTGGCCTAGAGAGACGATGGTGGAAGATAAACTCTATGGACCACTGTGTGAACTGAAAAAAACAGTTCAATTCATGCAAGAGACGACATTGCAGATATAGACATATTTCAAGCGAACGAAAGAAGAAAAAAAAATCAGAATATTAGATGGTATGGTGTCATATTCTCTATCATTATATTACTTATAAACACAACATAATTCATAGACGTGACATTTTGTCTCATATTCTCAGACGTAGACCCAGTGCAATGTATACACACAACTTTAACATTGCATCACACATAGGTCTTGCATCACTTATTATATTAACTTAATATTAAGTCACTCATAGGTTTGATATTAATCTGGCAAGACCTTTGACCTGGCATTCCTTAACATTTTAACACTGACTAATCCTGCATACCTCACACTCAGGAATATTAATTCCATATACCTTCACATTTTCTCATATACCGTCACATTTCTCATATACCTTCACATTTCTCATATACCTTCACATTTTCTCATATACCTTAAGATTTTCTCATATATCTTCATATTTTCTCACATACCTTCACATGTTCTCATAAACCTTCACATTTTCTCATAAACCTTCACATTTTCTCACATACTTTCACATTTTCTCTTATACCTTCACATTTTCTCATATACCTTCACATGTTCTCATATACCTTCACATTTTCTCAGATTATTGTGCCATTCATAGACCTTTTTGCATATTCTTTGGTGATATTGTTATGTCCATTCCACAGACCTCTTTTATCATATTCTTTGATTTTTATATCTGTTAGGATGTTTGTGTTATCTTTTTTAATGCAGGACATTCAAAGCATTCTTCTGCACAGTTGTGATAAAGATGTTGCTTTTTTAACATTGTAGATCACAATCTTTCGGTTCCTTTTTTAATGTCTGTGGAATGGTTCAAGATTTACTTCTGTATAGTGCCATAGGAAAGGTGGATTTCATTTCACTTCCTAGTTTGCTTTGCTTCCAAAGTATTTGAACAAATTGGCTTGTTTGACTTGGTTGTTAAATGGGATTGAATTTCAGGTGATTTTTTTCATTATTTTCCTCATTTATTTGGTTTCTTTATTTACAAATATTATGTGAATATATCAGCTGCTTCATTGCATTTTCGAAAAATTAAAAATATGCCTTGTAATGTTTATGATTCAGTCAATCAGGTGCCGTCTCCACAGTGAAGGTTGGCTGCAATTTGATCTCCAACACTGTCTGCCTCTCGCCCTGACTGTACGTTCGGTTAGATTGATGTTCCCAGTTTTTCCTAGAACCTCTCTATTTGATTGTTTTTGTTTCCATGAAATATGACATATTCGTCTGTATATCCACATCTTCATGACCTCTATTTGACTTTCTAGTTGCTTGTTTAATGTCCTGGCTTCTGCGCCATACGTGGTGTTGAATAAACATAACATTTGATCATTCTCATTTTTAATGCGTTGTGAATCTCTCTAGATGTTAATATTGATTTCATGTTGCTGAAAGCATTTTTGTCATTCCTATTCTCTTTTTTATTTCTATTTCACTTCTGCAATGTTTATGATTAGTTCTCTCTAATATTTTTGGGGACCATATAAATACATGCATCTCTTTCTCTTTGTGTTCACTGTATAAATACATGCATCTCTTTCACTTTGTGTTCACTGTATAAATACATGCATGGAATCCTTGGTTTTGCATGCTACATATTGGAATAGCTATAGAAACATAGCCAGTCTCTCTGGCTGAGGGGTTACAACACTTTCTCCGTAATCCCGTTTATCACGCAGAGTCTCGTAGTGGGAGAGAACTGGGAGCGGTTCGACCCCTGCTGGTGACTTGCGTGATACTGAGCCGGCCGCTCAGAAAGCAATGGCAAACTACTGAGCGTAATCTTGCCAAGAAATCAACAGACAGCTGAAAGATGCTGCTGTTGACAGTGATGTCCTGTAAAGGATATGAAAAAAAAAAAAAATAGAAACATAACTGTTGTTGACAACTTTACACAAATGTTTTTATTCATGAAATGTAAGCGCTTTTATCTGACAGGATTTTTATTGGTTGAGCATGTTTCTCGTCTTGCAAAAGGTTACTTTCATCATGGTGACTTTTATTTGTGTCTCTCCACAATACACTTTAAATGAATAAGCTGTTGCATTAAGTTATGAACATTGTTTTATTGTTAAAACCGAAGAAGAAGAATGGCTGGCCAAGAGATTAGGATACTGGTTTTGTGAATCACAAAACCTTGGTTCTAATCCCTGGTTGGGCCAAGGATTTTTATCTTTCAGAGGTAAAAATAAATGATCTAGAAACCTGAACATTGTGTGGCAACTGCCTGGATAAGCAGCTATTATTTCCTCCTGATGTACATTTTATCTTAAATAATTGTCACATTCATATAAATATCAGATAGAGCATAGTGAAATGTTATATTGATCCTGTTCTGCTATATGTCAAGCTATACTCGGTGGAGAACACTGTCGGATAAGAAGCTCTGGAAACCATCGATCAACAGTCCACCATGCATGCTCTGGATAACAAACCATGCCTCACAGAAATCAGCGAAACACTAGGCATTCTCAAATCAGGCAAGGCACCAGGAAAAGATAGTATTCCACCTGAAATTTTAAAATGTAGCAAAGAAACAATCATCCCAGAACTGTACGCAATATTTCAGTTCTGCTGGAAAGAAAAGACTGCAGTACATGATATGAAATACCACAATGTGATATACGAGTAAATGGGCATACAAGTAAATGGGCATATTCTTAAGCAAGTGAATCAGT
This sequence comes from Cepaea hortensis, assembly GCA_963921405.1. NCBI lineage: Eukaryota > Metazoa > Mollusca > Gastropoda > Stylommatophora > Helicidae > Cepaea > Cepaea hortensis. Next base: position 162,884,198 of record OY992876.1, on the reverse strand, counting down.
ACAGTTATCTCGGCACAGTCGTAACATCTGATAGGAGATGCCCTGAAGAGATTAGAACAAGAATTGCCATTGCGAAGGTAGCCTTTTGCAAGATGAAAAACATACTGACCAGTAAAAAGATATCAATTGAAATGAGAAAAAGAGTGTTGAAGTGCTACATAGAACCTATACTTTTGTATGGATGTGAAGCGTGGACAATAGTGTTTTTTGTTTTACTGAGGACACAACAAATATCTTTCAGCCAGTAAGGTTAACTCGGCCACAAACACCCAAAGAAGTTGGATATGTCAGCCGAAAGGCACAAATATTGCAGTTCTGATGTAAACAGGAACAGTGCAATTGTGTCCATAATAAACATTTTGAATGAATGATGAATAAGAGAAAAATATCTTTTACAAGCCATTTGAAGTAGTCTTCTGCTATGTAGGGCAGAATGCTTTCCACATAAGTGACTACTGCTATTAAAAGAGTTGATTAAGAATGAAAGTTGAGGAGAATTAATTCACTGTCTCTGTGTTTATCAACAGAAAACCTGTTTGCACTGAGCCCTCATGAAGCCCGCCTTGAGAAGGCCAGACTTTTGGCAGTGCAGCAAGTTGAAGAGGAGGAGAAGCGAAAGGAGGAAGAGAAGAAGCGCGAAGCAGAAATGAAAGAGAAAAGACGAGATCAGAGGGCAAAGGTTATTGATGAGATTATTGACACAGAGAAAGATTTTTTACTGAGCCTGCAAATATGTCTAGAGACATTCTTGGATGGGCAGGTTTGTTCGCTGTTTGTGTCATTTTTAAACATGTCCCTAAACACCGCAGATCTTTATAAAAGGAAAACATGTCCCTAAACACCACAGACCTTTATAAAAGGAAAACATGTCCCTAAACACCAAGACCTTTATAAAAGGTATACATGTCCTTAAACACCACATACCTTTATAAAAGGTAAACATGTCCCTAAACACCACAGACCTTTGTAAAAGGATAGCATGTCCCTAAACACCACAGACCTTTGTAAAAGGTAAACATGTCCCTAAACACCACAAACCTTTATAAAAGGTAAACGTGTCCCTAAACACCATTGACCTTTATAAAAGGAAAACATGTCCCTAAACACCACAGACCTTTATAAAAGGTAAACATGTCCCTAAACACCACAGACCTTTATAAAAGGAAAACATGTCCCTAAACACCACATACCTTTATAAAAGGTAAACATGTCCCTAAACACCACATACCTTTAACAAAGGTAAACATGTCCCTATACAACTCCGACCTTTATATAAGGAAAACAAAAAGGATCCTTTTACATAAGTAAGGTTCATTGGGCTTATGATGCTAGATCCATATTTGTATAGACCAATCAGACTCAGTAGGTCATGTGATCAGCGTCTTGCTAGCCGCCTGTACTTCCAAAGACATTTTGATAGTACCCAGTTTAGGCTGGCTCAACCTGGGATTGCAGATCAGTTTTTAAAATCTGCCCAGTGTGGATTTGAATCAGTGACCACTGGGCTGGCAGGCGAGTGTCTAGCACTACATTACCACAGCCTCCACAGACTTATGTATCGGACCATGAATAAGAGGAAACAGAAGAGGGTTAGTGTGAGACTGACAAACTCATCCCATTGAAAACTAGTTGCAAATTTCAACCAATTATGATCAAGTTTACAAGAGAATTAGCATGAGTTAGTTGAGGGTCTGTGCTTCATGGGGAGATGAAAGGCAGCATAAGAAGAAAAAGAAGTAGATAAAAAAAGACTGCCCATATTTTGCCAGATTGCCACATATAGAAAAGAAATCTGTCCCACAGGAGCAACCCTACAAGGTAAAGCGAGGAAGACTGTTGAAAGCCTATCCTGTGGACACCCATTCCAGAAGAGACACACAGAAAGATTTGATACTGAAGGAATACCAGTTAAAAGTGATTCCATGGCAAACACTACTGTTGAGGTGTGAAATAATAAGCATTCACACATACTAAGTCACAGAATTATGAAGTGAGGCAAACAGCTTCCTTTGTGGTTTTCCCTTGCAGAAAATGTTAGTACATTTAAAAAAAAAAGTTTTGCGAACCCGAAAGCAGTGTTGTAAAAACAATTTACAGAATCCTGTTACATGCCTTGAGGTACAGGGTTTATTTTTGCAGTATTTGAAAATACTGCCAGTCCAAGTTTTGTATTTACCTGTTATGTTGTATGAACTTTGTAGAGGGTGAATACAAAACTTGGACCGGCAATATTTTCAAACACTGCACGGTCATTAAAAATGCACCCTATATATAGGGTATATGGTGCTAGCCCCACATTTTCATAGACCCACTGGCACTGGATGGATGATGTGGTCAATATCAGACCAGCTGCCTTTACTTCCCAGGATATCTTCTTGTACCCATTTTAGACTGGGTTGACATTAGCGGGCATTCAAACACGTGACCACTGGGCCAGCAGGCCAGCATGCTAACCACTGCACTATCATGGTTGCCACGAGTAATATTGGTCAGGAGGTCGGCGTGGCCAAATGGATAAGAACACGCAGTCTTAAATATCCGGTCTGTTGATGCCGAGGTAAGGGGTTCAACCCCTATACCAGACAGTTGGACTAAAATGTTGACTTTTCGTCCTTGACTTGGGGACGTAAATTACAAGTACCTCTGAAGTCGGAGTGGGTTCGCCTGATGGCTAGGGACACTGGTTATAGGGAAAGCTAATCCACATGCATAATTTAGTCTAGTGCTACTAGAAGTAGTGTGTATGGACTATACTTGAGTTCATAGCGAGCGAGCGCAAACAAAATATTGGTCAGACAAACAAATTTGGTCACTTCCTGGGTATTGAACTCTAGACCCCCGGGAAGGTTAACCCGGTCAACAAATGTCCGCAGAAGTCGTGTATGTTGGCCTAACAGCGCAAGAACGAAGCTCTGCTGTAAACAGGCACAACGCAATCACGTCCGGAAAAAAAACGTTCCGGATGAACGAAGAAGAAGAAGAAGAACTCTAGACCATTATGTAAATAAGCCAATGCACTATAAGCATACTCTTGAAACTAATTCTTTTCATCCCAAGCTTCTCTAGTACCTCTATGGCTGTTTGCTTTTGCTTCCAGGAAATGCATCCTATTCTTCTGTAGCTGTTATGTCCACATTTCTGTGGCTTTTATTCAATGGTAGTCACTTGTTTTTTAAAATTCGTTTAAGAAACCCCCTGCAGGCGTGGATGTGACCTTTCTACTGGGAAATATGGAAGAAATAGCAGACGTCAGTCAGAAAATGGTGGTCCACTTGGAGACTTGCATAAGCGGCAAGAGTTTTACAGAGCAGTGCGTGGGTAAGTAGCAGTGGAGTGGTTTCTGGGTTTTAAGAATTGACATCATAGCATCCCAGGCAAAACCTCAGGTGCTCTGTATCTGTCAGCACATGTTATGAGATGTAGGTGCTGAGTTGTGTTGTGTTAAGTTGAGTTGAGCTGTGTTAAGTTGAATTGTGTTTAGTTGAGCTGTGTTAAGTTGAATTGTGTTTAGTTGAGCTGAGTTGAGTTGTCTTGACTTGAGCTGTGTTGAATTGAGTTCAGCTGAGTTAAACTGTATTGAGTTGAGTTTAGCTCTCTTGAGTTGAGTTGAGCTGTGTTAAGTTGATTTTAGTTAAGTTGAGCAGTCTTAAGTTGAGTTGTCTTGAGTTGAGTTGAGCTGTGTTGAGTTGAGTTGTCTTGAGTTGAGCTGTGTTGAGCTCTCTTGAGTTGAGTTGACCCGTGTTAAGTTGATTTGAGTTAAGTTGATCTGCCTTGAGTTGAGTTGAGCTGACTTGAGTTGAGTTGAGCTGACTTGAGTTGAGTTGAGCTGACTTGAGTTGAGTTGAGCTGTCTTGATTTGAATTGAGCTGTCTTGAGTTGTGTTGTCTTGAGTTGAGTTGAATTGAGCTGTCTTAAGTTGAGTTGAGCTGCCTTGATTTGAGTTGAGCTGTCTTGAGTTGAGTTGTGTTGCATTGAGTTGAGCTGCCTTGAGTTGAGTTGAGCTGTCTTGAGTTGAGCTGAGCTGTCTTGAGTTGAGTTGTGTTGCATTAAGTTGAGCTATGTTGAGTTGAGTTGAGCTGTCTTGATTTGAGTTGACCTGTCTTGATTTGAGTTGAGCTGTCTTGAGTTGAGTTAATCTGTCTTGAGTTGAGTTGTGCTGCATTGAGCTGTGTTGAGTTGCACTGAGTTGAGCTGTGTTGAGTTGAGTCAAGAACCAACATTACAGCACTCAAGACATTCCCATATGTGCTCCACCCTCATCTTCAACAACCATGAAGAGTCCATATATTCATGGCACCAGTTGCAGTCTGTTTATGTGTCTGCCTGAGTTTCCTCAGAGTTCTGAGTGTAGGCCACTACCTGCCTGCCGCAATATTCCTCTCCATGTAGTGATGGTGTATCTGTTCTTCAACTTTATACACGTGATCCCAGAGAGTGCTAGCTGCATCTGCCTTATCGTGCATCAGTATCTCACCCAGTGGTTGAGACCCAGCCAGTTAGTCCTTCTGATCATTTCCCAACACACCAGCAAGCTCTGGGGAAAGATCCAATGGATGCTTCCTGTCTTTGATTGTTTAATTGAAGCATGCCACTCTGCACAAAGCATGCCTGACTTCTCTGTGAGTCCGTTACGGTGTGTGTGCTATTTCCAGCCAGCAGAACACTGCAGTGACTGCCTCTGCCTCCATTCTTAGTCTAGATTGCAGGTGCTGATTGTTCCAGTAACACACTTGTTATAAACAGGTCACATTCATCCCGTCATATGTTCCTCCTTTCTAAAAAGTACGCTTAAATAGAAACTTCAACATCCTTTAAATATGTTGTTTCATCGGATATTGTGTCCTCAACTAGAAGTCATTGTAGATAGTCTTCAAAATATCTCCCTTGTCCATCGTGAGTGGTCTAACTACTGACACTCTTCAAGCAGTGGAGTCTGTCTTCAATAAAAAAAAAATCCAGGTCTGAATGCAGTGATGGGCAGTTGTTACAAATAATAACTGGAGGATATTATACCCAGAATCTAATTTAGATTCACACATTTAATTTATCTCTCTCTATCATAGACAGTTTTTACTTTATCACTTTCTATGCAAGACAGTTGTTACTTTATCTCTTTCTGTTATAGACAGATCTTACTTTACCTCTTTCTATCCAAGGCACTTGTTACTTTATTTCTTTCTGTTGTAGACAGTTCTTACTTTACCTCTTTCTATCCAAGACAGTTGTTACTTTACCTCTTTCTATCCAAGACAGTTGTTACTTTGTCTCTTTCTATCACAGGCAGATATTACTTTACCTCTTTTTATCATAAACAGCTGTTACTTTACCTCTTTTTATCCAAGACAGTTGTTACTTTACCTCTTTCTATCATAGACATTTCTTACTTTATCATTTTCTATTCAAGACAGTTGTTACTTTACCTCTTTCTATCACAGGCAGATCTTACTTTATCTCTTTTTATTGAGCTAGCTAAGACTTCATCTCATATTACAGGCTGTTGTTACTGTAAAGAAAAACTGCTCGGCAGCAAAACAAGTCAGTAATAATGTATGCACTATTTCTAGCGTTAAAATAACCCAGGTAAAGTTACATGCCAGGCAAGAAATGGTGCAGTATATTGTTTATGGCTGCTGTGTTTAAATGGTAATCTTTTCCTTACAGGAAAATGCTTCACCCATTTTGCCGAAGATATGAAAAACACGTATGCCCCATACTGTAGAAATCACGACGATGTTCTGACAGCCATGGAGAGGTACATAGAGAGCTCCGAAATCAATGATTACTTCAACACAAAGATTGAAAAAATGAGAGAGCAGATGAATGTGTTTGATGTTGCTGGCGTCCTAATAAAGCCAGTGCAACGAATACTGAAGTATCCTCTCTTACTGAATGAGTTACTGAAGGTAAGTTTTCTACAGAACTGAGAGAAGTAGAATATATATATATATACTAATAACTAACTAACTAGCTAACTATATCTATATATATATCTTAGGGTTAGTGTTTATATTCTGATAGCTATTCTGTGTTATAAAAGATCTTTGTTTTGAGTTCTCAAAGTGTTGCTACATTTTCTTTTTCCATTCAGGCTTATCAGCCGGCATTATCTTTACATATAAGTAGCACTCCCAGCTATACAGATAAGGCAAAAAGATAAAACCAGATGTCAGAATTAGTACTCTTACAATACACACAGCAACACATTACTAGAAACACCAATAGATAACATATTCCCCTCTTATCTGCTGTGTCTTGAGTCAGCGCTCTATACAAACCAGCATAACAGCTCATTGACACAGTGCAATAGTACATGGGAAATGCTGCACATGTTCAACAGGAATAGCCATTAGAAAGTTCACAAACATTTGCAATGTTTTTAATGGTAAAATAAAATCCTGGAAAAATAGCCATATATGAAGATAATTAAAATTAGTAAAAATGTACAGCTTGAAAAATGGATAACTGGAGCTTGTCTAAGTTGTTAGCTTTGTGAATTTTTAATACAGGCTTGAAAAATCTGGCCTGTTCAGTTACAGCATGATTCAAAGTAAATGTTAGGTGTAAGATGTTTTGATAATCTGGCTTATCCAGTTACAATGTGATTAAGACTAAATGTTAGGTTTTAGATATTTTGATGAATAATATCTAGGTAGACAGAATATCAAAAGAAGCTAGTCTTGACAGAACCGATTCAGAAAATTTTGAACTCTTCAGATGAAACAACAGCTGCAAAATGAACTTTTATTTGCAGACGATAAGTGCCTGTTTTATAGTGACGAGGATAGACTGCAAAATCATATTAATAATCCGTGTTCAGCATGCAGCAGATACAATATGAATATACGTACAGCCAAAACTGAAATTATGCAAGTTAGTAGATCACCTGGTTCACTAAGTATACAGATAAATAGCACAACTCTGAAACAAGTTAAACAATTCAAATATCTAGGAAATATGAACAGAGAAGGTGGCAGAATAGACAGAAATTGAAATCAGATGATAAAAAGCATGTGCTCTTATATATCAACTATCACCCATACTGAAACATCCAAATATACCTATGTTCGCAAAACAACAGATAATAAATAGCATATTCAAACCAAACGTATGCTACCAACGTCGAACTTGGACATTATCCAAATCACACTTAAGAAAATTAACACCTGTGAGATGAGATGCTCGAGGAGAGCTGAATCAAATGGTTTGGCCATCTCGTTAGAATGCAACACCATCAATTATCAGCACTAGCCCTACATCAAAGAAGATCTGCTACGAGAGCAAGTGTACACCAGAGAAGAAAATGTATTGATGACATCAAAGACATTGTACATTCACACAGAATAGCACTATTAAGTGGGACCCATCGGGTGCTGAAGCGGCAATTATTCCTCCCCCATGACACTTAACAGCAAAAGTGGAAGATGATGATGGTGATGAAGTTTCAAGACAGGTTGAACAAATCTGGTTTATGCAGTCACAATGTGTTTCAGTCTAAATGTCCAGCATCAGATAATTTGATGAAGATCTGGACTATCCAGTCATAGTGTGGTTCAGACTAAATGTTAGCTGTAAGATGTTTGGATTAAGACATAGCCTATCCAGTCACAGAGTGATTCAAACTAAATGTTAGACATAAGATGTTTTGATGATCACATCAGATCGTCTTCATTTAGCACAGGGGATCTGAGCATGGCTTAATAGTCTCATACAGGAGAGGAAGATGTAACTGATTGTTTGGAGTATAGGCTTCTTCCGCAAAACATGAAGTATAGGCTTCTTAATGAACACTTGGAGTATGGGCTTCTTCATGAGAATATGGAGTATGGGCTTCTTCATGAAAATATGGAGATCAGCGTCTTCGTCAAAATATAGTGATAGACTTCTTCATCAAAATATGGAGGTAGGCTTGTTCATCAGATTATGGAGATGACTTGTTCACCAAAACAACTTGCATTATCACACTCGACAGACGGTGCAGAGAGCAGAATCCTGCCGCTGTCAATGCAGAGGTTAACGCGCTCATCTATGAACACTCAGATAGCCCCGGAGTGCTCATCTATACAGATGGATCTGTTGTAAAGTAGCAGAGAAGTGCGTGGGCATTTACAGCCCGTTCAGCGGGCCGAACCGTTCTAGAATCCAGTGGTGCCCACTCTATTACCACGAGCAGCTTGACGATGGAGGTGATGGCAGTTACACAGGCTTTCATATGGCTGGAATCACAGCATTATACCAACGTGTGTGTACTAAGTGATTCAATGAGCATGATTCAGAAGGTCGAAGCTGGATCTGTACGTAGACAGTGGACTGAGTCGCTGCGGAAGTCTGTTGTCCGTAAAGTCACCTTCATCTTCGTCCCGGGACTTGGGGGAGTCGAAGGAAATGAATGAGCTGATAAACTGGCTGGCTCTGCACCCCCTGTAGATGGCCAGCCCATGGATCGTGCCGATGTTATTAATGTCCTCAAAGATATGGCGAGAACAGAGGACTTTGACGTCAGTGATTCCACATTGCTGTCCAGGATGAAAGACTTGGGAGTAAGAATCGGCACAGCCAGATGCGAGAGGTACATCGGGAAAACAAAGCGCCTCGTCAACCAACACAGAACTGGCACTATTAGCCACCGGACGCTGATGCATATGCTGGGGGGAGGATCTGAGCACCTATGGACATGTCCAGAGTGCAATGAAGATACCCCAACTGATAACTGAATAACTGATAACTGAATGGAGATGGGCTTCTTTATCAAAATATGGAGGTGGGCTTGTTCATCAATACATGGAGTATGGGCTTCTTCTTGAGGATATGGAGATAGGCCTTTTCAAAATATGGAGATGGGTGACTTCATCAAAATATGGAGATAAACTTTTTCATCAAAATATGGAGATGGGCGACTTCAAAACATGGAGATCTCATCTCATATCATCATGTTCCTCTTGTACCTTGCAGTGTCGAGGTGAAGTATAAACATCGTGAGAGTGCCCGATTATGGGCTTCATGTATCGATATTCCCATGGGCTCTGCTATTCCCTCCGTCCAATGTTTACGTGGTCGGCCTCTTCCTCTGTTTCCATCTGGTCTGTACATCATTGCTTGTTGTGGTACGCTGTTGACTGGTAACCTACTTGCATGGCCAAACCATTTGACTTGCTGCTTTCTAATAAAATCTAGTGCTGCTATAACCCCCACTTTAGTCCTGATTTCTTCATTTCTGATCTTATCTCTTCTTGATACATTGAGTATTCTTCTCAGGAATCTCATTTCTGTTGTTGTGATTTTTCTTTTCTATTTTTCTGTCATTGTCCAGGTTTGGCATTGGTAGCATAGAGGTGGTAGGAAGATTGTATTGTAAAGTGCTTTCTTAGTAGTTATTGATACATGTTTGTTATTTAGTATTGGTGCCATTTGTCCAAGGGGTTGGTTTGCCTTATTGCATCTGTTTTCGATCTCGTCTTCTGATCTGCCATTTGATGATATTATACTTCCTAGGTACTTGAAACTCTTTACTTGTTTCAAGGGATGTTCGTTTAGGTGAATTGTTGTTGTTTTTTCTTCTTTAGTTATAGTCATTACCTCTGTTTTGCTTGTGCTAATTTTCATGTTATGTTCCCTACACATTTCGTTTAGAATATTTATGTGGTCTTATAATTCAGCTTCTGATTTTGCTATTAGCGCTTGGTTGCCCGCAAACAGGAGTTCTCTAATGGTTAGAAATGCAGATGGTTCTTGTTCTGTGTTCTCACTTGCGGTCTCTGTTTGGTTGGTTTCTTTACATGTGCTGTCTATATATGTTATGAACAAGAGAGGGGGCAGGACACAACCTTGTCGTACTCCAGATCTTATGGTGAAGGGTTCTGAGTGTCCTCCAGTTGCTGTCACTATGCATTCACTGTTGTTATATAAGCTTCTACATAGGTTTGTTAGATGTGTACTTACACCATATTGTTTAAGGATTTCCCACAGCTTGTTTCTATCTACTCTATCAAATGCCTTTTCTTGGTCGACAAAGGCTAAGTAGAGTGTTTCATTGAATTCGATTAATTTTTCTATAAGTTGTCTAAGAGCAAAAATGGCATCTGTGCATCCTTTGTTTTTCCTAAATCCAAGTTGTGTTTTGTTTAGCTGGGGTTCTATAGTAGTTTGTAGTCTTTTCTCAAGAATTTTGCAAAATATTTTCCCGGTATGACTCAACAGTGAAATGCCTCTGTATTGTGTGCAATCCCTTTTGCTGCCTTTGTTTTTCCAAATTGGGATAATTATGGCGTTTCCCCAATCTCGTGGTGTCTGTTGTTCTGCCCAAACATGGTTGAATAGTCTATGTAGCCATGCTGTTCCTACTTCTCTTGCTGCTTTAATTAGTTCATTTGGTATTTCATCTTGTCCCTGTGAACATGGAGATGGTAGCTTCAAAACATGAAGATGAACTTCTTCATCAAAATATGGAGATGGGCTTTTTCATCAAAACATGAAGTATGGGTGTCATCAATAAAACGTGGATTGCTGGCTGCTTATTCAAAAACGGAGGTGGGCTTCATAAAAATTAACACAGAGATGGTATTGAGATGCAATACAGAATCTGAACTGGTCTATGCCTGGGATACTGGGACAATAAGCAGACAGGCTGAGAAATACCTAGAGGTAGCGGAGGTGCAGATTGTGGGGGGGGGATGCAAGAAATACCATGGATTTACAGAAAAACAAAAGAGGCTGTCCTTTGAGCAGCAGATGGAAGCTGCAAATTGATCAGAGAATCTGATGTCAGCAGACCAGATATTTTAAACACCATTTGAGGAAAAACAAACCTAAAACACTCAGTGACAACTTGCAAACGATGAAGACTTAGATGGTTTGGCCATATCACTTAACAGGAAAAAAACTATTGACCTGTTTTAAAACTAATGCTTGCCATATTTACCAGCATGAAACATGAAATTATGAGTTTAATTTTGTGCTTTAATTTTAAGAAGTTAAGATGTCTATGGAGGGCTTTGTGTACACATGAGTAAAATGAATGGATCATTCTTTTATCCACCTATTTTTATCCTGTGGACTAGCTGATGCTATCTTTCGGCTAATGTTCTAATTATCTAGGCTCTTCACTAAGACACAACAGGGCTGTCCCTACAGTTTAAAACTTCACAAATAACATTGATATGAACAGACAAGTGGAACCACAGATCCATCAGTAACATTTATACAAGTGCAGCAGAACGACAGTTAGTTACATGCATATCTTTTATAGGACATCACAGTCAACCTCAGCATTTTTTGGCTGTTTGTGATTTCTTGACAAGTTTACATTCAGTTGCTTGCCATTGCTTTTTGAATGACCGGCACTCATACTATTTTATGAAAACCATTGCAAGGCGGTCTGCTGGCAAATCATATGTGGGATTTCTAATTGCGTCCATAACTCTTTGACTACAGAGAACGACAGTATGTTTTCCTATCTTCCTAATGGTTCTTTTCTGGTTAAAAGTGCACAATGTATTTCATAAGCTAACTTCAACTACTTTTTCCTGACTATACCAACTTAAATCGGCTCCCTGGTTGAGGGGTTAGCAGCTTTCTCCGTTAACCCTGAATACTCTTGTGGTTGACGTGAGCGCACGAGAATTAGAAGTGGTTCAAGTCGCGACAGTGACTTATGAGAGTATGGAGCCGGTCGCTCAGAAAGTCGTGGCGTGCTGATGAGCGTAATCTTGCCTAGGAATCAACATACAGCTGAAAATTGATGAACCAAAGTCAATATTTAAGTCCAATTGACCAGTGTAGGGAATGATCCTGCTGCCATGTCATCAGAGTACCAGAAGCTCTTGTCCATTTGGCCACATTGGCCTCTCTATGCCAACTATATTATCTATATTGCAAATATTGGACCACAACATGAGCGGAACCGCCACATTATTCCAGGTGGGACTGCTCCATTATTCCAGGCGGGACATTGTTGTGGCAAGATGTTCATCTCAGTCTCAGGAACTATGTGTTCCCTATTTGGCTTAACCCATGCGATGGTCACATGTCTCACATGACCACCATGTTTTCCTGCCTCAGAAATTCTCTGTTCAAGTTCAGTCACTTTTGCCATGGTTAGTAACATGGACCATGACATAGAATTGTCATATTGAAGATGTTATTCTGCTGTTATGTATAACTATTGACATGTGTGTTTCTTACGTCTCTGCAAGAACACAACCCACCCATTGTGTTTTACCATCTCCCTCTATGGATGTTGCCTTTATTGTCCTCAGAACACTGAAGCTGATCATCCAGACAGAGAAGATATTGTGGCTGCCATCACGGCCATAACGGATGTGGCCAAAGCCATCAATGAGTACAAGCGGCGGAAAGATCTTGGTGGGTATCGTGCTGTTTTACTTCATTTCCTTCTGTGCTAGAAGAACAGAGCGCTGTGATAGTATTATAGTTAGGTCATTTGTCTAACAAGCCAGCACTTTGGCAAAGGGACAGTGAAAACATTTTAAAATCAGCTGCACATGATTTGGAAACACTCTCTTGCGTTGATTTTGACCTGTCTCCGTGGCGAAGAGGTTATGGACACGATTCATAATCCCGAATTCCTGGGTTCGAAACAACGGTGCTGGTTTTTTCAAAAGAGGCATTGGTGCTGGTTGTTCAAAAAGCAATGGCAAACTACTGAACGTAAAACTTGCCCAGGAATCATGAACAGCCAAATTGCTGGGATTGACTGCTACGTCCTGTGAAGGATATGCAACTAATTTAAGGTCAGCATGGCCAAATGGATAAGAAGATGTGTTCTTAACCACCCTGTGTCCCTGGGAAGGTTAACCCGGTCAACAAATGCCCGCAGAAGTCGGATGTGTCGGCCTAACGGCGCAAGAACGCAGCTCTGCTGTAAACAGGCACAACGCAATCACGTCCGGAAAAAAAACTCCGGATGAACGAAGAAGAAGAAACACCCTGTGTGCTGATGCTGAGGTAAGGGGTTCAACCCCTGCACCGGACAGTTTGACTAAAATGTTGACCTATCGTCCTTGACTTGGGGATGTAAATTACAAGTCCTCTGAAGTCAGAATGGGTTTATTTGATGGCGAGGGACACTGTTACTAGGGAAAGCTAACCCACACGCAAAATTCAGTCCAGCACTACTAGAAGTGCCGGTCTCTCTGGCTGTGGGGTTACAACACTTTCTCTCTGTAATCCCGTTTATCACGCAGAGTCTCATAGCGGAGCGAGAGCTGAGGCGGTTCGACCCTCGCTCGTGACTTGCGGGATACTGAGCCGGCCGCTCAGAAAGCAATGGCAAACTACTGAGCGTAATCTTGCCAAGAGATCAACATACAGCTGAAAGATGCTGCTGTTGACAGCGATGTCCTGTAAAAAGGATATGCTAAAAAAAAAAAAAAAAAAACTACTAGAAGTAGTGTGTATGGACTAGGCTTGAGTTCAAAGCTAGCAAGTTCCAGTAACCAGCTGATTCCACATGCATCTGCTATCCTCTACCATGTTCCTTGGTGCCAGATTGGACCCTCTCTCTCCCTCTCCATCCCTGTCTCCCTCCCCCTGACTTCCACCTCTGTCTCTCTCATAAAGTAAAGTAAAGGAACCATTTATACGTGTTGTGGCATATTGGGTATCCTGTGATAACCCTATATTTTAATATTTGTATTGACCAGTGGGATCTCTATAGAGCAGTTGTGGTATAGTAGTTATTACATTTGCCTGCTAAGACAGTGGTCAGGGTTCAATTCCCTGCAGAAGCAGGATACTTGTCTTCTGATCAGTACTGCTCTCAAGTTGACTCAGCCTTATAAACATGGGGACCAGGGACAATCTTCTGGGAAGAGAAGGTGATGAGGATTGGAACTAGCCACTCCATCTGATATGTCATGTCCTAGAGTACGTGAAGGGCCTAACACTTTACACCCCAGCAGCAGTGTCTGCTATGGGATGACCATTTTGTATAAAGAGTAAAACTTTGATTAACCGTCACCGTTCGGACCAGGCTGTGACGGATAACTGAATAGACGGATAACATACAACTCTTCATACATAAGTACAGTAACGTGATTTCACTGCAGGCTTGGGATGAACATGAAAATAAAATCCTTTAAAAGTGTATAATACATACATATTGTATTTAATTTTACAAAACGATCAATATAAACTTCAGTATAAAAGTAGTAATGTACAGAAGTGTATTGTAATACTAGAAACCTATGTTACTTTAAAATAATCTGTCATCTCCTTCTGCGTCTTTGTCATATATTTTTGAAGGGAGTGGGAGATCACTGTAGTGCATGCCCCATCTCTAACAAAAGAAGTAGAGCCCCATCCTCTTCTATTTTCAATAACCCCAGAATATGAACCTTGAGTTATCTGCAGGCCTCGTTCTATTAAGTATGTCTAGGAGATATAGATTATGGCCCTGGTGAGAATGGTAATTACTAACTGGGAATCTGCCCCTTCTCCAATGATTCTGATAGCTCTGGAGCCCCCTTATTGGTTATCAAATCTGAGGAAAGTCTGGAGAATTTTCTCAGCCTGATTTAGATGAAGAAAACATGGATGTTGAGCAGTTGATAGATCTAGAGTCTTCTCTCCCCCATTTTTAGTAAGTCATTATGAGTTAATTTATTTTTAAACAATCAAACACATAATCAATCGCATTAGATTCTGAAAACATGATGTACAAAGAAGTTGTTGACTCACAGATAGGTTTGAACTGATAAATTAACAGAAGGTCAATTCATGTTAATCATTTATTGACTGGGCATGAGCCTTCTGGCCAGTACATACATCTCTTTTGTGATTTACACAAGATAATAGAAAAGTTGCACATTGGACCATTGTCCCAGACAATCAATCAAGCATCAATATATGAGATGTCAACAAGTGTGAAACATAGTAAACATTTTGATGTTGTACATATTAAGTGTGATGGTGATGAATCAACAATTAACTATCAGTTTCCTGAAATTGGGTGTGGTGTGTACCAATGAGAAAAGTAACCTGGTGACTGGAAGATTAGGTAAGCCAAGGTCCATTGACTGATGGATCCACTTCAGGTATGCCCGTATAGCTCCACTGAAGGCCTCCCCATGCTCTGCTCATGGCCAAGTCATCCTCCATCTCACTTGTGGTTCATCTCTCTCTCTCGGCTTCCCTCTCTCAGGTCTGATTTAGGTGGTTAGTTTGCTGATGTGTTGGGTGGTTGTTGGTATGTAGCCACCAAGATCACTGATGAATATTCACATAAATATATACAATCTTACCAATACAATAATAAGAAGTAGGTTGGAAGAATCTAAATTCCTGAAGTAGGAACTAGTCCCCCTCCCCTCCTTTTCTCTCTAAGCTAGTGTTGGGTTAATTTGGGGTGGTCAGAGTTTATCACACGGTGTACGCCTTGTCTCAGTTGGTACCTGCTGTATGTAAGTTCTCATTTGACCTGGGGTCAGTGAACGTGTACAGTAAGACAGTGACAAAAGTGAGAATATGTCAAGATGCATGTAAATAAATGACATACATTTATAACATTTCTTCCACTAAATGGTGTTTATAATATGTATAAATAATTATCTGTGTTTTCCCAATTAACCAACTTCTTCTTCTTCTTCTTCTGTGTCTAATAACTCTCTCCCATTATCTGTTGTTGTTGTGATGTTGAGTGTTGGGTTGTGTGGTGATGAGTGGTGTTGAGTTTTAAGTTATGTTGAGTAATGAGTTAAGTTCACTGCGCGTGATGGTGTTCCGCGAAGCACAACTTTCTCATGTAATGCAGTTCATGTGTGCCCTTATGTAATTAAAATTTGACATAAATATAAATATTTATTCCGTCAAACCCTATTGATTCAATAGATGAAGGAGAAAGGAAAGATTGATTTCTCTTTCAGCTTTCTAGATTGTAAATAGGCATAGATAAGTCTGTTTTAGAACAAGGCACTTATTCTAGTACACGAACTGTCATTTCAGCTGTAGGTAGTGATAGCATCTTTTATCAGTGTTTCTGGTGAAATGCACAAGATTGCTTTAGAATCATCACTCCTCACAGTTGTTTAGAATAGAATGTAGTAGTATAATGCACTTCTTAAAGTTAATAATTATCTCTAAGAATATCAGAGATTGCAATCGAAGAGAGTATTGTAGAGTCATTTTGCCCGGGAACGGCTCTGCGTCGTTAGAATCCACAGTCGAGCATTTTTATATTTCAGAGGTTTTAATTAATAATAATACATTTCAATTGACATTACAAACACGGGTTACCATTACTTGATACTTGATACATCGGGTTCTTAGTCTAATCTCGGGACTAACAAGCTCACCTGGAATTCAGACATTCTGCCTCCTCTATTTGAAAATTTGGTCACACAATTTTTGACGTCTGTTCGCCAGGCATGTTTTTGCAAGAGTGCGCTGCTTATCATAATCTATACCGAAAGCCGTGTCACGTGTCTGTCCCGTCCAATGGTTTTTTAAGCCTAGGCTGATGAAATCTTTCTAAGAATCCACGTCATCTGTCACTTGTTCAGTTCCAGTTTCGATGTTAAGTTTTAAGTCCTAGTCTCCGTTTGCGGTTGTGAAGTCAATTTCTTTTAATGTTGTTTCCTCTTTTTGCGGCAGGTGTTGGTAAATGAATAATGGTGGTTAGCGTTATGCTACAGTCTTTGAGGCTCAAGCTTTCTGCGCGGCGATTTCCGTATCTTGCGCAGAAGTAGCATAAAGGTCGCTTAAAAGTCGACAGGGTCGACTTCATTGCACCAGGTTTTATCCCATATGGCTCGGTCTCTTTCCACAGTGTGGAAAGCGTCGCACCCAGCACGAACTCCGTAGCTCTAGCGACGACCCACATGAGTCTCTGAGAAGTTTAACTCATGAGCAGAAGGATGCGGCCCGGAATCAGACCCACAACCTTTGGAGCCCGAGTCAAACGGCTTGACCACTTCACCACAGAGACTCCCAGAAGAAGTAGCATCTGGGTTGCATTTTCCTCCTCTTGCATTTCAAGCCAGTTGATGCACTTTGACAATATTGTTTCTGCTTCTGAGTGGCTAGTTGTGGGTTTTTGGTTAAGAACTGACCCTTCATTGTCATCAATTTCTTCTTCTTCAGTGGTAGTCACACTAAAAACAATTTCATCATCGTACAAAATTTCAAAGCCTCCATCCAATTTTGCCACATTCCAACCAATCTGCTACTTCTTCTGGCGTAATGTTTTCACTGTTTAGTCCTACATTGTTTCACAGTTGCATAATTTTGTCAACACTAACAGTCTCAGTTCCTTTAGTTTCATCAATAGGTTCAGGCAAGAGTTTATTCCACCCATTCTTTAGGTTAGACACTGTAAGGTCAGCCCAGGCAGTGGCGACATTGAAAATAGAGTCCTGTATGTTGTATCTCTTTTTGTTTAAAGACGAAGATGAATAACATAAACTGATGGTTAAACGAGTGACTGTCAATCAAAGTTTTACTTTATGTATATGTGTGTGTATATGTATATATATATGTATATATAATACACATAATATTTTGTATTAACGCGATCTTGAAATAATCTTGAGGACATAGAACCTGGTGCCAACAGAGGATACAGGCACCAACAGGGTGTGGTACATCCATTTCAGTATGCATCAGGCTGGATAGTGGATAGAGAACAAAACCTGATGATTGTGACCATTTATTCTGGAGACGGAAGTTATTTCTTGATATTTGAGGACTCTTCTAAGTGATGTTATCTACACAGATGGGTCTTTTGTACGACATATAAGGAGCTCATGGGCTTCTACAACTCAGGTGGGAAAGAGAACTGTGAAGGAACACTGCAGTGCCATTGCTTGACAAGTGGCCTGACTATGGAGATTAAGGCAGTAACTAAAGCAGTAGCTTGGCTGGAGACCCAGACATCCACCCTAGCATGCTTTTAAAGTGATTTTTGTGTGTGTGGGCACTCACTTGCTTTGAACTCAAGCTTAGTCCATACACACTACTTCTAGTAGCACAGGACTGCATTTTGCGTGTGGATTAGTTTTCCCTATTAACAGTGACCCTTGCCATCAGGCGAATTCACTTCGACTTCACAGGTACTTGTAATTTACGTCCCCAAGTTGAGAACGAGAAGTCAACATTTTAGTCCAACTGCCTGGTGTAGATTTAATTTGTATGCTCAAGAAGATGAAGAAAACAACCTGCATACCGTATGGCAGTGGTTCTCAACCGGTGGGGAATTTTAGGGTTTCGGGGGAGGGGGGGGGGGATTAAGATTATTTCAAGATCGCGTTAATACAAGAATCTATTACTTGATATTGTTTTTCCCTTCATACTGTACGGTTCTGTACGTCTCACCCTTCTAAAATTCAATTGATAAAGTAAGTAGACTCACAAATCATGTTTTATGTGGACGTCTAGACTTGTTTTAGTATGTGCTATTAAATTTTGCTTCCATTATTACATATACTGTGTAGGGGCGGGTGCGGGATTTTTAGGTAGGAAATACGAAAGGGGGGAATGACGTTCTGAAAATATGGTGAAGGGGGGCACTGGCCCAATTTTTAGGTAGGAAATACGAAAGGGGGGAGGGGAATGACGTTCTGAAAATATGGTGATGGGGGGCACGGGCCAAAAAAGGTTGAGAACCACTGCTGTATGGAGACATCAGGGAAACATAACCTTTTAAACTCCTGGTGGACACTAACAGTGGTACATACATGACATAACAACATTTTTATTTTTAGTTTCTAACTCTTGGTTTGCTGTGTTTTTTCACTCATAGTCTACAAATATAAGAAGTTGCAAGACCAGACTTTCAGTGACAAGATATCCAAGTTAAACATGCACTCTATCAGGAAGAAGTCGAGTCGAATCAGAGGCAGACTCAGTACCAACTTTGGAATAGCATTGCAAGTATGTGGGTGATTGTAGTTGTATCTTACTTGTCAGATCTCTAGAACTTTGGAATCACATTGCAAGTATGTGGGTGTTTGTGGTTGAAGTATCTTACTTGTATGATCTCTAGAACTTTGGAATAGCATTACAAGTATGTGGGCTTTTGTGGTTGAAGTATCTTTGTAAAATCTTTAGAACTTTGGAAGAAAAGTATATATTGATGTTTGTGCTTAAAGTATCTTACTTGTCAGATCTCTAGAACTTTGTAATAGCATTATGTTGTGATGTTTGTTTTTTAAGCATCTTACTTTTGGTCTCTAGAGCTTTGAAAAAGCATCGTACATGGATGTTTGTGGTTTAAACATCATACTTTTAATATCTAGAACTGTATGATTGTATAATTTATTGATTTTTTTGGTTGTTATGTTTGATCTCTAGAACTTTGGGAGAGCATTGCCAGTATTTTGAACATTTGTTTGTAGAGCAACCTTCTTACTTGTAAGATCTCTAGAACTTTGAGATAGCATTTCAAGATGTTGGTGTTTGTGGTGAGCTATCTTACTTGTAGATGGTGCTCTTGCTCTATAACTGTCTTCTCTCTGTTTTATGTCATATAATCCAGTACTTCCATCTCTTCTGTGTCTTATCCTTGAAGTTGATGATTTTGTGCATTCATTAGACTCCCAAGACCTTTGAGATCAGAGCAACTTAAATATGTGAATTTGGACTTAATGTGAATTTAGACTTAATTATGTGAATTTAGACTTAAATATGGTCTTGCTGCTGGAGATAGAGTGGTATACCACTCTAAGAAATGATTTTCAGACCAAATGGAACCAGAAGAAATGGCTGACCATGTAAACAATGGACAGAGAGAATAAAAGAGTCTGTATGAATCTCGGTATATGAAGCCATTAAACGGGCACTCTCCCACTGTTTATGCTTGACCTTGACACTGCAAGGTACAAAAGGAACAAGATGAGATGTTGAGATAGAGCATCTCTGAGTTTTTATTCATACATCAATCAATCAATCAATCAATCAATGAATCAATCAATCAACCAATCAATCAACCAATCAATCAATTAATTCCATTCATAAAGTTGCCTTCTCCTTGAAAGTTAGCAGCAGTGAATCTCTGATCACCTCATGTCCTTTTGCTTGTAGAGTACACTTTGATAGCCTTTTTCCCATTTTTCTCTTAAATATCTTCCCATTTGTAACATTTCCTTCCCCATGGTTACCTTCCCTTTTCTTTTCCCATTGTTATAATTTTTACCTAGGTAGCATGTTTCACTAAATGTTCTCTATATTTCGTCTGTTTGACTTTGATGTTGTAAATTATTAAGTATGTTTTTCATTTTTCCAGATGAGAGATGAAAATTTTGAGAAAGAGGAAGCCAAGTTTCGCCATCTGGAAAGAGCGGTGAAAGTTTTTCTTCGTGATGTCATTCAATTTTTGGATCAAAGCCAGGTTTGTATAATATTATTTTCAGCCTTCTTCCTATTTAATTTCCATAAATATATTTTAGAGCAGGAATATACAGCAAAACTTTGACTTCTATGTGCGTACCAAGAACTGAACTTTACAGTCCCAGATTGTGACAGCTGGGGAGTGAGATTCCTGTGAAAAATACTCAGCGTATCAAGAAGAGAGAAAATCTGAAATTATGAAATCAAGACTAAAGTGGAGTTAAAGTAGTAGATTTCATTAGAAAACAGCAAGCGAAATAGTTCAGCTACATAATTAGGCTACCAACTAATAGTATACCACAACAAGCAATGATGATGAGGAATAACAGAGTCCATGGGAATTACGATATATGAAACCCTTTAACGGGCACTCTCCTGCTGTTTATGCTTCACCTCGACACCACAAGGTACAAAATTAGATGAGATAATGAAATGAGATGTGATATGATATGACGTGATGAGATGAGATGAAATAATAAGATGATATGATGAGATGAGATGAGATGGAGGAAGCCTCTAAAATGATATAGAAAGAAGAGGTTGATTTGCTGCTGAGCTGTTACTGAAGTATGAATGAAAACACAATATAACTAAGAAGTAATTAAGAAGCTTGAATAATGGAAAATACACATCAATACAGATAAATGTTTTGATCAAAGTCTTTATTAATTAATGAACAAGAAAAATAAAGCAGTTTAAAAACAGATAGAAAATTAACTAAGAAGCTTGGCAAATAGAAAAAAAAAACACAGATACCAACGAACATTTTGACTGAAGTCGTTATCAACAATAAAAAAAAACAGACAAAATAAGGGATAATACTTATATCGACATTTAAGAATTAGTCCAATCAACAAAACTGAGAACCAGAGTATATTAATTGAACTTGTGTTTTTGACCAATGAGCATCCACTATTTCCAGTATATATTTATACATGTATCTACTTTAGAAACCATGCAGTGCTAGGAGATTGTAGCAGACATTGAAAGCCGTTAATATGCTCATTGAACTTGATGTTTTTGACCAACGAGCATCCAGCATATATTTATGCTTGTACATTCTTTAGGAAACCATGCAGTGCCAGGAGATTGTGGCAGAAGGCATTAAAGATTTTTACACGGGCAAGGAGTGTGAGGAGGCAACAAAGCTTCACCAGATAACACTCAAACTACAAGTATTGTTTGATGTCATGGTAAGTACTTGTGCGGAACAATTAAACCGTAGGTCATAAAGTGAACTATTTACAAGCCCTTTATGCATATTGGAGAAAGGCTGGGCACCTTTTTGAACTCAAAACAATGTATTCCCTTTGTGAATGTAAACACAGAAGCGTAGGTCAGCATGGCCGAATGGATAAGATCGTGTGGTCTTAAATATTCTGTGTGTTGATGCTGAGGTAAGGTGTTCAACCCCCACACACAACAGTTGGACTAACATGTTGATCTATCGTCCTTGATTTGGTGACATAAATTATAAGTACCTCTGAAGTCGGAGTGGAAAAACACTTAATAAGGAAAGCTAATCCACACACAAACATTCAGTCCAGCACTACTAGAAGTAGTGTGTGTGGACTACGCTTGAGTTCAAAGCAAGTGAGTGCCCCCCCCCCCCCCAAAAAAAAAAAAAAAACAAACAAACAAACAAACAAACAAACACACACACACACACACACACAGACAGTAGCCATAAACAATATATTGCCCGATTTCTTGCCTGGCATTTTTCGCCACATCTCATCAGGTGCTTAGTTGTATATCATGAAGAGAGTAAAAGATAATACTTCGGCTGAAATACTAAATACATAGTCACTGATATTGTTTGAATGTGGAGTATGTTATCCCCACGGTAGTCTAAGATTTAAAAGGAAGTCCTTCTGTATATATGTTTCAATATATTTGAGCAATTTGCTTATATAACCAGATATCACTTGAACTGCTGGAATAGCTTGATGTCATGGTGAATGCATGTGCTGAAAAATTAAACCATAGGTCGTAAAGTTAACCATTTACATATCTTAATGCATATTGGAGAAATGCTGAACTGATATTTTTGAGTACAGTAAAACCAGATCATAAAATGTGTATTGATGCACTAGGAATGTGGAGCTAGGCCAGTATCTCAGAACAATAAAACAATCTGGGAAGATTAACCCGGTCAACAAACCCCACAGAAGTCAGATGTGTCGGCCTAAAGGCGCAAGTAAACAGGCACAACGCAATTACGTATGAAAAAACACTTCGGATGAATGCAGAAGAAGAAGAAAAAAAGTCAATGAGTATGTATTACAATCTCATTCATTCAGTAGCATATCCTTTGCAGAACCTCGCTCCCATAACAACCGCCCGGAAAACTTCTCGGTCATAATCAAGATGCTCAGCGTCCAATACACCCATCTGGAGATCATCTGCGACATCCTGCACTCATCTTTTCTTTGGCCTTTCTCTTCCTCTCATTTTCACTAGACTTTAACCCAGTGTCCAGTGGCTTTCTAGTTGTTTCATTGTATGTTGAAATTTCATAACCACTGCTTTGAGTTGTACTTGTCAGGTGATTTTTTAACATAGTCTTTGTTGTGCTTGTGCTCTCACTTAACCTGAAAATCTTCCTGTAGATGGAGACCTCGCTACTATTACTGCAACTGCAAGACTATCTGGTGCCCTGCTGAGCACCTTATTTTTTCCATTCCTTTGTCATTTTTTCTCCCAGTTTGTCTGTATATTTGTTTGATTACAAAGTGATATTATGATACAAAGAGTATGTTTGTGGTTGTCAGTGCCACTCCCGGGCAACAGGTTTAGCTGGCTGGTGGTTAAACTACATCCAGCAAAATAAAATTCAATAATGCACGCAACTACAAGTGGATGTAGTGGAGGATCAACTATTGGACACACCAGGGACCAGAGCTAGTGTTTGGCCAGAACCATCCAAAAAGCAATTTAAAGCTTGAAGTACACTTGTCATGATACTAATCACACATCATACTAATCATGGTTTATTCACTCCATTGTAAGTCATCATATGCGCTGATCGTTTAAAATTTATCCCGCCACAACAAGGATACAGATAAGTATCCTGTATATTTATATTTTCATGTAGTGTGTTTCATGTAGTTGTGTCGGTTTGTGTTTGTTTATTCTGTGCTGACGAAGGCTTTAGCCGCGACATCTATTGTGTTACTTGTAATTGTGTTCTGTAAAGCTCACAATCTACTTCTCGTGTTCTCGCGATTCATTCGTTACTAATCACACAATACGTTGAACACATCCTGGCTACCTCATATGTCCTGGTGGCCTAGAATGTCTGAAGGTCCACCTTCATGTCATGTGATAGTATCTGCTATGAGACTATCATTTATAGTATCTTAAATTTGTATCATTGTACATCTGTAGGACTTCAGCTAGCTCTATTTGTTACATGCCTTGACAGATGGTTATGTTTTCTTTCATCTGACAGAAAGAGACACTGGAAAATATGGTCGTATCGTTGAATACTCTAGTTGGCTTGTTCATTGGCCCAGCCAAAGTTATCGAGAAGACATTTGACAAGCTGCTGGATTACAACAATCTTCTAGGCAAGGGCGAAAATGATAAGGTAATCTTCAATAGCTGGGTAGTAGACTAGGTAGTGTTGTTTGTAAATCCTCTAAGACCAGCGTCATTAAGTTAGTCATCAGACTGTTCATTTCAGAAGTCCTCGGATCCACTCTCCTGTATCTCAAGCATGTAGTGGTCAATGACACCAGTTGTGTATTGGTTGACTATTTTTATTTTCATCACCTGCATATTGTTCCTGACTGGCTTCACCCCTTTTCACTTGATTTCCTTGCAGTCTGGTCAAAGCTGCAGGTTCGCAGTAATTTCTTGATTCATTTATCATCATCAACAGTCGTCTCTTGATTCATTCATCATCATTATCAAGTGCCTAGCCAACTGACATGGGTGATTATGCTTCTCAACATCTTGCAATCTCCAACACCATGTTTCAGCATTATTAAGATGTAACAAGGGCATGAGTTTTATATTTTACTGACTTATTGTAGCCTTATCTAACTTACATTCTTCTTGTTCGGGAACAGGAGCTACAAGCAGCTAAGAGTGATTATGAAGCAATGAATGCCCAGTTGCTGGATGAACTGCCTAAATTCTACGACCTGGCATTGAAGATTTTAAGGCATAGCATTGCTGTCTTTGTGTTTGCCCGACGGGATTTCATGGAGAAATCACTGAAGGAGAGCTGTGCTTTAGTAGAGGTATGTCAGTCAAATAACTTTAATTATTTAAGTTTGTTAATAATGAGTACTGATTTTATATGTGCAAACACAAGAACGTCCACCTGCAAAATAGGAAGTTATATGCTTCAGGCATTCTTGGAATAACATAAAGATCATAAATGCAAAGTCAGTCTGAATTGTGAAAAAAGCATGGTTTACAAAGGAGATGCATAAGGTTGTTTTCCTTTGACTTCTGCCAGTTTGTTTATTGTTTAATTTCACTAGCCTTTGTTTTGTTTTGTTTAAAAATACAGACATTGCAAGGCAGCATGGTTGAATAGGTGATGTATTGTGTCCCTTTCCCACTGATGGCCTTGCCACAGAGTTATACCGTATTTTATGGAGTTATCTGCCCTAATCATGTAACTCTTCTCGTCACAGTGACGGCCGGCTGTGTTGATTCAAGGGTGCTTACTGAATATATTCACCGTTAACCTCTACACATAGAGGCCACTTTTTCACCTGGTGTACTTGTCTAGAAGTAGGACATGTAATTAGCTACAGGGATAACATGAGATGTGAGATGTATCACAGAAATAAATAACGGACAGGCAAAACCTACTTTCATAGAATTAAAAAAACATATGAGAAAAAATGTTCTGGTAATTCAGTCTGAAAACAGATATGACATTTGTTACTTCATATGTAACTCCACATGTTATTCCACATGTTACTCCACATGTAATTCCACATGTTACCTCGCATGTAATTCCACATGTTACTCCACATGTAATTCCACATGTAACTCCGCATGTAATTCCACATGTAACTCCGCATGTAATTCCACATGTAACTCCGCATGTAATTCCACATATGGCTCTTGGGAAAACTTGCAGTTTCCCTTTAACTTCCACATCAACACAGAGATTTAAATTCTTCAAATATTCTCTTGTTGGTTTAAGGTGAAAGCAGTCCCCCAGCAGATAGTGCCTCTGATATGAGAAGTGTTCAGCTCTCACATATTTTAATCCATGACATATGAGATAAGGTACCCGGTTCCCTTTCCCACCATCTTTCATCCCAGACAGTACCCTGAGAATTCTAAAAATTGTCTGGTACCCATGTCTATGAGCCTGGGTTGACCACAGAGCCGTACTGATCGGAAACAATAATCCCGTCTCCTTTGAGGATTGAACCCAGACCACTGTCTTGGCAGGCAAGGAAGTGTGTTAACCATTGTGCCATCATTCATTCATTCATTTATTCAGTAGCATTTCCTTTGCAGAACCTCACTCCCACAAGAACCCTCTTGAAAAACCTCTTGATCATAAGCAAGATGTCCCGCATTTGATACACCCGTATGGAGATCATCTGCCACATCCCGCATCCATCTTCTCTTTGGCCTTCCTCTTTACTCTTCCCAGGCATATACCCCTTCATTATTGTTCTCCCCAAACTTTTGTGGCATTTAAAATGACCAAAATATTTCAATTTTATTTGTTTTATTGCCTTTAATAGCCAACCTTCTTCAGTATTCAGCTCTTGAAGTATGGATACATTTGTTCTTTTCTTTATCCAAGATATTCTTAGAACTCGTCTATAATACTTATATTCAAAGGCATTTATGCACTGTTTACCTTGTTTAGTAAATGTTTTGTGCCATCACAGCTTTCAAATGTAGGTAGATTGTAACATGTTGCCAAATTTGCCAGAATGGATGCCACTTACAGGAAAGGGGATCACAGCAGTGTGGAGTATAATAGGTTTTTTATGTTCCTTATTTATTATTTGTTTTAAAAAATCATTTTAGTTTGAGCCCAGCACTTTGTGAGCTAAAAACAGGCATTAAACCTTTAAGCAACTTAAAGAGTTTAAAAGGCAAGAGAATCAACTTCATTGCAATGGGTTTTATCCCATGTGGCTTGGTCTCTTTGTGGAGGGCAGCCTGCCGAAAGCGTTGCACAAAGCACAAACTCTGTAGCTCGAGCGACGACCCCCAGGATTCTCCAAGAAAATTGCATTAGCGAAATGAACGACGTGGACCGGAATCGAATCCTCAACCCTCAGAGCATGTGGCAGGCTACGTGACAGAGACTCCCGACCTTTAAGCCACTGTGCCCCTCTCATTTTAAAAGCATTCTGTGTATTAAAAGAGATAAGTCAACCACATGATTTGATTCTTTGCAGCTGCCATTCATGGCAAACAACATGCCTCTGATGGAATCCTTCAAGACTCGCCATATGACAGCGTTTGATCACCTGTCCTTGCTTAGCTTCATCCCCAAGGGCTTTAACCCCAGAGTGGACACTATCAAGGCCGATCGAGCCAGGCAGAAAGGTCGTGCCACAACAGAAAGTGCCTCACAGCAGCAGGGTGTATGTTAATGTTTTCATTGCTGTTATTGTGTACATTTTAAAAATAGTCTATAGTGTTGGTTGTCACACATGTTTACATCTTCCTGTCTCATGTGTTGCCAAGCATTTCCAGTAAAGACATGATGTCAAGCTGTCTAGCATCTTCTTTCAATAGGTCTTCTCCTATTTCTCTTCCTCTTCAATAAGTCTTCTCCTGTATCTCCTCTTCCCCAATAGGTCTTATCCTATCTCTTTTCCTCTCCAATATGTCTTTTCCTATCTCTCTACATCTCTTATCTAATGTTCTAGAGCAAGTTCATTATGGATAGAAGGACATGGAAATTGCCAAAAGTGGACAGATGTGGCATGGGCGGGCACCAGGCGTAGGCACTTCTCTTGTACAAAGATTAACATGGGCGTACCCTTCAGGCCATGCCGGAGTGTGAGGTATCACAAGTGAATGCATCTGTTGGCTTCAAGAGCATCAGTAGTTAGAACGTTCCCGATGGACACAGCAGACATTCTGAAGATTGCTCATTGAAGATTCAAAAACACATCAAACAACATATTTAAGAATACTTGAATTTGGATTTGAGCTTGGTTCCAGCAAGGAAAGACATATGAATTTGAATTTGAGCATGGTTCCAGCAAAGAAAGACATATGTATTTGGATTTGAGCATGGTTCCAGCAAAGAAAGACATATGTATTTGGATTTGAGCATGTATCCAACAAGGAAAGACATGAATTTGGATTTGAGCTTGGTTCCAACAAGGAGAGACATATGAATTTGGATTTGAGCATGTTTCCAGCAAAGAAAGACATATGTATTTGGATTTGAGCTTGGTTCCAACAAGGAGAGGCATACATATTTGGATTTGAGCATGGTTCCAGCAAGGAGAGACATATGTATTTGGATTTGAGCATGGTTCCAGCAAGGAGAGACATGGATTTGGATTTGAGCATGGTTCCAACAAGGAGAGACATATGTATTTGGATTTGAGCATGGTTCCAGCAAGGAGAGACATGAATTTAGATTTGAGCATGGTTCCAGCAAGGAAAGACATGAATTTGGATTTGAGCTTGGTTCCAGCAAGGAGAGACATATGGATTTGGATTTGAGCATGGTTCCAGCAAAGAAAGACATATGTATTTGGATTTGAGCATGGTTCCAGCAAGGAGAGACATATGAGAGAATGAATGTTTATAACCTATGTGTTACAGGACCTGTCAGCATCTACACCTTTCAACATTTGCTGAGAGCGAAGGAGCATCAATGGGTATGCCTGGAATGCTATAATTTTGATTTTTATGTATCAAGATATGAAGAAAAAGTCTGACAGCCTTATGAATGTAAGCAATATAAAATAACACAAAGTAATACAGCTTTACAGAACACAAGAATGGAGAACACAGGCCGTTGCATCGACTAGCCTTCATCAGCAAACAAATACATACACAAAGCATAACATATAATCACGGAGAAGACCCTCCAAACCACAACATTGAGGCATAAGGATAGGATGAGAAGAATGAATGGATGAAAAAAAAATGAGAACAATGAAGAGAAAATGAAAATTTGAAAAAAAATTGTGCTACTTATCTGAGAATCTCAGGCTGTGATACTGAGTGTCACAGGGAGAAAATGATTAGGTGATCATCAACAACTGGGCAATAGACGAGGTAGTATTGTTGTTGTTTGTGGATCCTCTAAGACCATCATCAAGTTAGTTTGTTAGTCATTAAATTATCCTCACTGCACATTGGACTATTCAGTCCATTATAGTATTCTGAGGATCACAGCCTGGGATTGTGAGATAAGTAGCACATTTTTTTTCAAATGTTCATTTTGTCTTCATTGTTCTCATTGTTTCATCCTTTCATTCTTCTCATCTCGTTCTTATGCCATAATGTAGTCACTGGAGGGTCTTCTCCGTGATTATATCTTGTGTTTTGTGTATGTATTTGTTTGCTGATGAAGGCTAATGGTCGCAACTTCCTGTGTTTACTGTAATTGTGTTCTGCAAAGCTGCATTACTTTGTGTTATTTCATATCGTTTACATTTCCACAACTTTAACGAAGATCCACTAATTTTATTCATACTATAATTATCAACTTAACAAGTGGAATAATGCCGGTCTCCCTTGCGAAGGATTTAATGACTTTCTCTGTAATCCCGTATATCCATGTGAAGAACACAGCTGTGCGAGATTTGGCAGCGGATCGCGTCACGTTGGTTACTTACGGGGTATGTGAGCTGGTCGCTCAGAAAGCAATGGCAAACTACTGAGCATAATCTTGCCAAGAACATCAACAACAGCTGAAAAATGCTGGTGTTGACTGCAACGTCCTGTTAGGGATATGCAACTTAAAACAAAATAAGAAGACACTGACATATATAAACCCTTCTAAGATAATATTGTATTGTTTTTGTACGTCACATCAACAGGCATCCCCAAGCTGTCAGACAGAGACTCAGAAACTGTCCTTGTATAAACAGTACCCAGCCAACAAACTGTATCTGGTGACCTCTGCATACACCGCAGCCGATGCCATGGACATCTCACTGACAGAAGGCACTCTAGTGGGCGTCATCAAGGAGCTGGATCCCATGGGCCACAAGGATCGATGGTTTATTGATGATGGAGGTCAGAATGAAACAGAAACATTTACATCCCATTTCTTTAGTTTGTTAAGTAGTTGAATGTTTGAATGGTAGCTTGAGGTGTGATCTTTTCTCGGATGATAGTAGTCACTCAATTCTATTCTAATAGTGACCATCTAACGTGATTAAAATTCAAGAAATGTGTTGACTTTTAGAACTCTTAGCTTATTTCAAGCTTTGCATGGTTCTGATCAACCCTGTCTCATGTCAGGCCTCACATGGACGTTATATCACATTTCATGCCTTTCATAGTTCTGACAAACTATATCTTATATCAGGCCTCATATGATCCCGGTGAAGCTTGTCTCATTTTAGGCTTTACATAGTCCTGATGGACCGTCTCATTTGGTCCTGGGTCTCATGTTTGGCCTCACAGGGTTCTGATGTCTCAATTCAAGCCCCACAGGGTTCTATGCCTCACTACAGTTCTCAAGGGTTCTAATGTCTCATTTTAGGCTTTACATAGTCCTGATGGACCGTCTCATTTGGTCCTGGGTCTCATGTTTGGCCTCACAGGGTTCTGATGTCTCAATTCAAGCCCCACAGGGTTCTGATGTCTCAATTCAAGCCCCACAGGGTTCTGATGTCTCAATTCAAGCCCCACAGGGTTCTGATGTCTCAATTCAAGCCCCACAGGGTTCTGATGTCTCATTTCAAGCCCCACAGGGTTCTGATGTCTCAATTCAAGCCCCACAGGGTTCTGATGCCTCATTACAGTTCTCAAGGGTTCTAATGTCTCATTTCAGGCCTCAAGAGTTCTGATGTCTCATTTTAAGCCTCACAGGGTTCTGATTTCTCATTTCAAGTCTCTAGAGTTCTGATGTCTTATTTCAAGCCTTTGTTTGCCCTGTTATCATCTCACTTATACCTTCCCTATAAAAATTGATCATCCTTCATAACTTTGTTATGCCTTTGCTTAAACTTTCCAAACTGTATTACTTTCTGTCATCTAACTTACATAGTTCATGGCACACAGTTTGATTTGTGTGCCCTAGGGTATAGATGTCTCAAAGACTCATGCTTGGCAAGTTAACAGACTTATTTTTTGTTGTTTGTTACTTATAGCAATGACTTTTTGAATGTGTGCTGTTGAAGCCTTCTTAGCTGCAGCGTCCATTCTGCCACTTGTGGATGTGTTCTTGTTAAACTGATCAATTCCACTTTCCATTTTTAGTGTATTTACTCCTGAAATTTTTACAGCGGTACTGCAGTTCAACCCTTTTCATTTTTCAACATTGGGTGTAGGTGGATAGTATCAGAGGAATACAGCCAGAGAACATTCTTGATAGTTTGAGTTATGGCATGAAATGGTGTCGGCACATGAACTGATACACACCATTGGAGATTGCTAGATGTGGAGAAGCATGATTGCCCATGCCAGTCGGCAAGGCTCTTGATGATGATGATGGATACCATCAGAAGACGGACTGGAATAGGTTTGTATGAGTGCAGCATGTAAATGTAAGATTAGGGTGTTGTACTAACTGTTAAATCTGTACTGCTTTATGGAGCAGAAACATGGAGAACGGCAAAAACTATTTCAAATAAACTACAAATATCAACTTACTGGTGCCTGCACAAAATAGATAGAATAAAATGGTATGACAGAATCACCAGCGTGGAGCTCATGGAGAGAACTAGACAAATACCAGTGAACCAAGAGGTGAAGAGAAGACATTGATGCTGGTTAGGACATACGCTGAGAAAATATCTGAGAATAGCATAACTAGAAAGACCCGTGTCTTGAATTCACAAGGCAAAACTAACAGAGGAAAACCTAAAAACTCATGGAGACGAGCAGTAGAAACAGAAATGAATAATATGGGGAGGACATGGTCAGACCTGCGTGGGAGAGTTCAGGAATAGAGGGCTGGCAGTGAGTTTGTGTGGTCACCTATGCCCCAGTGGGGGATGACAGATAACAGAAGTAGAGTGTGGAGACTTATGGGGGGTATTTTTAATGCCTGTCCAATGTTTGAAAATATTGCTGGTCCAACTTTTGTATTCACCTTGTGTAAAGTTCATGCAACATAATAAGTAAATACAAAACTTGGTCCGGCAATATTTTCAAACACTGCACAGTCATTAAAAATACATTCTGTATTACAGTTGACCTGAATGCAAAGATGGCACTTAATGATGATAATGAGTGGGAAGCCATGGTTTTTTACCACATCATTCCCTATTTTGTCCACAGTTAAGAAAGGATTTGCCCCCTGCAACATCCTGGTTCCACTAGACTCTGTCCCTGCCGATGCTAGCAGCACTACTGGCGAAGAGGATGACCTCATTTCTGTCTTGAGCGTTGACAGTGGTGATGCTGTCTTCACCGGCAATGATGAGAGAGTTGAGTTCCTTGAGGGAGGCTCATTGGGAGATTCAGCTTCACAGTCGCAGGAGCAGCCGCAGCAAGAGGTGGGTTTTGCCTGATGGTCTGACTTCTGAGTCCTATATTGGCTTGGTGGGTTTTTGAGGGGGGGGGGGGGCGGGGGAGGAGAATGGAAGGAATGGATGAGCGACTTTATTTTAAAATTGTTAAGAGTTGGATGAATAAGCCTGTCTACATTTTGCCTTCTGTCTCAACCAGCATGGTAGCCTTGATGGCATACTAGTAAATGTGTTTGCCTGCCTGGGTTGTGGCTTGGGTTTGATGGCAAGATTATTTTTTTCTGATCAGTATGGTTCTTGGGTTGACCTACTCACATACAATTGTTCTGATCAGTACGGTTCTTGGGTTGACCCAGTTACACACAGTTGGTATCAAACAGCTTTCAAAATGTTCTGGGAAAGAAAGACAGCAAGGAAGAGAACTGGCCACCCCACCTCATCATGGCCTAGAATACATGAAGCCCTAACACTTGACACCCCATTGGGATCTCTGTGGCAAAGTGGTTATGCCGCCTGCCTCTCGCTTCAAAGGGCTGATATCACAGTACTTAGGGCATCCCCCACAGACTTCCAATCCAATATGGTGGATAGGCGGTTGAGCTGTTAAGGCCTTGGGAGTGTTTTTGCTTCTGGCTATGGTTTGCTTATGAATTTTCCTCATGTTGGACTGGTAGTACTTGGTTCCGTTGCACAGCTACTGAGTTGAGTGCTTGGAGCGACACTGTGAGCTGTCAATTTTGTGTGGAGTGCTTTTACATCTGACCGCAATGTTTTGTTTTGTGAACTGCATGTTCAGAAAATGGCGACAGCCGGTTGCTGAACTAGCTAGATTTGCATTATGCAGTAATGTGTGTGAAGCTGCTGTATTTCTAGTGACTGCCGCTTCCATAAGCTGTAATTTTCGTGGTGGACTGTTGTGTTGGCATTCTGGCAGTGGCCTTATGCATGTACTTGCCTGTGCATGCTGTTGGTTTTTTTTTTTTTTTGGTACTGCTGTCTGTTTCACTTTTCACATGGAACAGTGGGGGGCATTTTGTGTGATATTCACTGTCAGAGGAACGGAGCATTATGGAGGTGAACCTTTGCCATGAAGTTGGAACCACGACTAACTGATGACTAACTAGGACATTCCCACATGTGCTCCATCTCCATCTTCAACAACCAGTGAAGAGTCGTCCTAATACTAATGGTACCAGATGCAGTCTGATCATGTGTCTGTCTGGCCTTTCCTCAGAGTAATGAATGTCAGCCAGTGTAAGAATCTCACTTGTATATACTTCTGGCTCGCGTTACAGGACAGAGGCGAAACAATTACACTCACTCAATGACCACACTTTCACGCACGGCAACATGAAGTAAACCCTTTTAATTACGTAAACTATTTACATGGGTCAATTACATGGAAGTTGTGCTCATAACAAATCGCAACTCATACATCATCATGTCAGAATATACAGGCATCATACATCATATAGATTAGCACAAATAGCTGTCTCAACTCAAGCACATCTCAGTCAGGCTATCAATCACTACAGTCATCTCACAACGATCATGAAACACTCTCACAGTCCTATCTGTCCGTCCGTCTTGAAGTCCTTAACCCGTCTGCCCAACACGGGTACGTGTGGTTAGTCCCTTGCTTCTCACAGTTCGTGAGACCCGTGCGGGGTAGTGTGGTACAATGGCCACGGGCTTCGCCTGTGTGGCGGTTGACTTGCACTCGGTGACACCAGGCTGTCTGTCCTGTTCTGCTGTTGTGAACTGTCTTCTATTAATTCCTGTCATAAGTATTTGGTTCCTGACTGCCAGATCCTCTGGTCACCCCCAGCCACACCATTCTCTCCAGGCTGTGATGATTTATCTGTTCATTCACACTATTCAATCAATCAGTTAATCAAGTGCCGTCTCCACAATGAAGGGTGGCTGCAATGGATCTCCAACACTGTCTCTCGCCTTAATGTACATTCTGTCAGATTGATGTTCATCCATCTCTTGATGTTATTTTCCCACTTGTATTGTTGTCTACCTCTTGCTTGCTTGCCCTCAACCTTGCCCTCCAATATGGTTTTTATAAGAGTATTATGTCCGTCAAGGATGTGTGCTGTCCCCATATTTGTTTAACCTGTACGCCGAAAATATAATGAGAAATGTAAGAGATGATATAAATAGGGACCTATATAATGCCCTAAATATCGGTGGTCTTGACATACCAGCAATTCGGTATGCTGATGATGCAGTATTGCAATCCACAACACAGACTGGTATATAAAACCTAATAGCCTCAACCCAATTGAATAGTGAAAATCACAACTTGTATT
Source organism: Cepaea hortensis (assembly GCA_963921405.1). Lineage (NCBI taxonomy): Eukaryota > Metazoa > Mollusca > Gastropoda > Stylommatophora > Helicidae > Cepaea > Cepaea hortensis. The sequence continues at coordinate 162,849,925 of OY992876.1, read as the reverse complement.
TTAACATTGCAAAAACAAAGATAATGCATACAGATAAAGCCACTATGGAGAAAGAAATATATGTTAACCCTTTGCCAGCCAGAATGGTCATTTGCGGCTGATGCCTTTAACGGGCAGAGCGGCCGATTCCATCCGATACTATTATGCATTGTAAAAACGCGATTTATCAGCCTTACGATACTTCCGACGGCTACTTTCACTTTCGCCAAGAGCTTGACAATGTGGCCGCCATTTGTAAGCGCCGACTATGAATTTGAACGGACTTTTACGGGAGCTTTTTGATAGTTTTCGGGGTTTTTACGCTTAGTTTTTCAAAACGGATTTCGGCGATTCTTCAAGTGATAGCCGAGATTTCGCTAGGTTCAATTTAAGTGACATTAAAGGGCACGAAGTTGACTATTAATTGGAGCTAGATATCAGTCACAAAGCGTTACTTTGCATTAGCAGTCTGAGTCGGACTTTAAAGAAAGTGATTATGATTCTGAAAATGTGTTTGTAAATTGCCGTATAGATGACGGAAAATCGCAAACAACATGCTGTATTTCGTAAATATTTGTGTTCATATATGGATTACCGGCAACAATCACATGAGTAACATATTCTGCATGCTTTTCCCTCCATTGTGTTGTTTATTTAACTAAAATCAATTGACTAACATCTTATTTATGATGTTTTTACTAACGCAACCCAAAATTTTACCGAACCTGAAAAAAATCTTGCCCGTTCAGGACTAAAAAACAGACAAGCGTCTGCCCTGTAAAGGGTTAATGAGGAAAAATTGGAGGTGGTGGACAATTTTGAATATCTTGGGTCATTGATTACCAACAACGGTGACACAATGAAAGAAATTAAATGACGACTATCAATTGCTCTTCAAAGACTAAAACAACTGAATAAATTATGGAATGGGACTGACAGAACTACAAAAATTAGATTTTTAAGAGCATGCATCTTTCCCATTGCAACATACACCTGTGAGACCTGGACACTTACTAAACCAGTAGTTCTCAACCTTTTTTGGTCCATGCCCCCCCCCCCCCCCCCCCCCCTACCATATGTTCAGAACGTCATTCCCCCCCTCTCTTTTCGAATTTCCTCCCTATAAATCCCCCCACCCCCACCCTTACACAGTATACATAAAAATTTAAGCTAAATTTAATAACACATACTAGAACAAGTCTAGACATCTACATAAAATGTGATTTGCGGGTCTACTTGTGTTATCAAACGAATTTCATTAGGGCTAGAAGTACAGAGCTATAAAATTTAGAGGGAAAAACTATCAAGTAACTGGTTCTTGTATTAATGAGATCTTAAAATAATCTTAATTCCCCCCTTGGAAACCCTAAAATCTCTCCCCCCCCCCCCCCCCCCCCAGGCAGGAATTCTCCACCGGTTGAGAACCACTGTATTAAACAACATAAATGCCTTTGAATATAAATGTTATAGACGAGTTCTAAGAATATCTTGGGTAAAGAAAAGAGCAAATGCATCAATACTTCAAGAGCTGAATATTGAAGAAGGTTGGCTATTAAAAACGATAAAATAAAGAAAATTGAAATATTTTGGTCACTTGAAACGTCACAAAAGTTTGGAGAGAACAATAATGGAGGGGTATATGCCTGGGAAGAGAGGAAGAGGAAGGCCAAAGGGAAGATGGGTGCAGGATATGGCGGATGATCTCCAGATGCATGTTTTGGACGCAGACATCTTGCTTATGATCGAGAGGTTTTCCGGAAGGTTGTTATGGGAGCGAGGTTCTGCAAAGGACATGCTACTGAATGAATGAGTGAATTAACATGGCCAAAATATTTCACTTGCCTCTTTTTTTATTTCTTTCATCAACTCTCTTTTCATTCCCAGTGTTTCTAGAACTTCTGTATTTGATTGTTTTCGCTTCAAGAAATACAACATATTCTTTTGTATATCGACTCCAGGGCCTTTATTCGACACACTATTTGCATGATTCCACATCATGCCTTATTGTGCACTTCTTAGAGAGCATAAAGTAGATCAGAGATTATGGCGTCTGCCGCTGGCTCAAGCCAGAGATAATAAACTCATGGTGTTGACTGTTTGGATTTTTACACAATAAGACAAAGGATGCCGGCCGGCTGCCTGGCCGAGTGGGTAGCAGCGTTCTCCGTTAATGCCGAATACTCTCGTGGTCAACGTGAGCGGACGAGAATTGGAAGTGGTTCGAGTCACGCTAGTGACTTATGAGAGTATGGAGCCAGTCGCTCAGAAAGTCGTGGCGTGCTGATGAGCGTAATCTAGCCTAGGAATCAGCATACAGCTGAAAGATGCTGGTGTTGACCGCAATATCCTGAAACAGGATGGAAACGGGGAAAAAAAAAAAAAGACAAAGGATGGTATACTAAACACTGAACCCTGGGGTAGTGGATCGGATATATACCCTTCTCAGATAAGGGTGAAGAACAAGTCATTATTCTGCGCCTCAGAACAGGACACAATAGATTACGCAACCACATGTATACAAAATTCAAGATTGGGGAAACAGCCATGTGCACATGTGGATTGGCGTCGCAGACAGCAGAGCACATACTCCAAGACTGCCCAAAATATAACATATCTAGGCAAACCTTCTGGCCTAGAGAGACGACAGTGGAAGATAAACTCTATGGACCACTGTGTGAACTGAAAAAAACAGTTCAATTCATGCAAGAGACGACATTGCAGATATAGACATATTTCAAGCGAACAAAAGAAGAAGAAGAAGAAGATAAGGGTGAAACATTCGTAGGGATTGGTGTGCATGTTGCTCAGATTAAAAATCCTTTGTCAGTTGAAAATTGAAAAGTCGGCCAAATAGGCCGCTTTTTTTTTTTTTTAAGCATATCCTTTACAGGAATTAGCTGTGAACACCAGCATCTTTCAGCTGTATGTTGATCTCTTGGCAAGATTACGCTCAGTAGTTTGCCATTGCTTTCTGAGCGGCCGGCTCAGTATCCCGCAAGTCACGAGCGGGGGTCGAACCGCCTCAGCTCTCGCTCCGCTACGAGACTCGGCGTGATAAACGGGATTACAGAGAGAAAGTGTTGTAACCCCACAGCCAGAGAGACCGGCAATAGGCCGCTACTTAGGTTAAATTTCCAAATTAGATGAATTACCCACAAAATATTTGTAATGTATGATCCTGATGTATGCATATTTGGATTTTCGCTGGTGTTATGGAGTTTGTGCTGTGTACTGAGATTCTCTGGGAGGAGGCTGAACCACTTATGGGGTATCTATCTTTGATGAAAATTATCCTTAACAAACCAAATTTCTCAGGTAACTAACAGGTAAAAGAAAAACAAAGCAACAGCAGTTAAAATCAACAAGATGGTTTTGTGGTAAATTCTAAACAATGTTTAATCATCTCTACACTTTTTGTTTTTCATTTACTGGCTTTGAAGTCAAGCATTGTCCATATAGTGCTACTACTTCTAGTGCACTTGACTGATCGTTGCAGGTGGATTAGCTTTCCTTGTTACCAGTGTCCATCGCCATCAGGTGAAGCCAATCCGACTTCTGAGGTACTTGTAATTTATGTCTCCAAGTCAGGACGAGAAGTCAACATTTTAGTCCCAACTGATTGGTGTAGGGGGTGAATCCACTACCTTGACATAGCACAGTTAACGTGATTATTCATTCTGCCATGCTGACCTCCTCTCCACTGTGTCCCTTGTAAGAGGTTCGTTGTTGTCATCTTGTCTTCTGATCAATGTCTCTTGTATTTTACAGTATTACTACGCACTGTACGACTTCACATCACGACATCCCAATGAAACATCTTTAGTGGCTGGTCATCCTGTCACAGTTCTAGCCTTCCATGATGTCAATGGCAACTCGGAATGGTGGTTGGTGGAATCGGAAGGGAATCGTGGCTACGCCCCCGCAAATTACATGGCTCCTATGCCCTACAGTTAGCAGATAAATGATTGGGGAAGATTGAGTATTGTTTGCAGTATTCGAGTTGGCAGAAATTATGTGATGATTGTTATGTTTAGTTTTGTGTGTTCGTACTTCTATTTGTGTTAATTTGTATTTTTAGTTGAAATATGAGCGTTAAGTGAAGTAGTAATAACCAGCAACACGATAATCGATCTAACATCCAGCTTGTCACCTGAATTTGAAATGAGATGTAGGACTCAATGTAATGAGAGGTTGGCACAGACAGTTATTATACTATGGGGACAGTCAGACAACCTTTCTATGCTTGTACACAAGACTAATCACCCGTGAATGTGCCTAAAGTGCAGTAATATTAGTTTATTTAACAAGTAACATATACATATATGGTTGTATATGTTACACCTTTGTTATGCCTGTGGAAAGAGAATTAGAGGAAGATTATTCATTCAGTAGCATGTCCTTTGCAGAACCTTCTCCCATAACAACCTTCCAGAAAACTTGATCATAAGCAAGATGTCCCATGTCGGATAAACCCATCTGGAGATCATTTGCTACATCCTGCACTCATCTTCTATTTGGCATTCATCTTCCTCTCTTCCCGGGCATATACCCCTCCATGATTGTTCTCTCCAAACTTTCATGACGTTTCAAGTGACCAAAATATTTCAATTTTCTTTGTTTTATCGTCTTTAGTAGCCAACCTTCTTCAATATTTGGATGCATTTGTTCTGTTCTGTATCCAAGATATTCTTAGAAACAGTCCCATAGAACCTGTCAAATGTCAAAGAAATATAGACAGTTTTACACACTTATAACGGTTCTCTAGACATTTAATAAAGAACTTGTTCGTAATGGTAGAATATCATAGACTAGTAGATGTGTGCAAACTTACAGCGGTTCCTTAGACATTTAATACAGAACTTGTTTATTATACTTGTAGAATATCACAGAAATATAGACTACTAAACATGTTCCTACACGTAGAAAATCATAAAAATATAGACAAGTTTAAAAACTAGAAGTGTTCTCTGAACATTTAATACAGAACATGTTCATACTTGTAGAATGTGACAAAAATGTAGATATGTTTACAAACTTCATGCATTTCTTTAGACATTTATTATAGAACATGTTTATATCAAACACTCATATTCTTTGTGATCTCCTGTAGTATTTCCATGCCTTTCCTATATTATTTATCTGTTCCTATATGACTTATGTGTTCCTATATTACTTATGTGTTCCCATATTACTTATCTGTTCCTATATTACTTATCTGTTACTAATCCTCTGTATTTTCTTAGGTGTGCCTGTAATTCTAAATATTTGAAAGAAGTTAAGGCACAAAGACAATTTATTACATACATCAGAAAAAGGCAGTCAATATTTTGTTGATCACATGATGAACTGAGAAAACTGGAACATATAGTAGCAATTGGTAAGATCTATGGGAAGAGAGATAGTGGAAAACAGCGATTAGAAATTATTGACCACCTCTCATCATGACATGGTAAAGTGTCAGCACACAAATTGATACATTCTGTTGGAGATCATAATATGTGGAAACGCATGATCACCAGTGCCTGTCAGCTAGGAACTATATGATGATGATAATCTTTGTGCCTTGTAGATTCCAGAAGAAGTACTGTTTATCTGATGTTACCTGGTTAGTTCAGTGTGTGTACTATCAAGCACCAGCTTTCTCTCATTATAAATGACGCAGGTCAGCATGGTCAAATGGATAAGAACGTGTGTTAAACATTCGGTGTGCTGATGCCAAGGTTAGCGGTTCAACCCCTACACTGGACAGCTGGACTAAAATGTTGACTTGTCGTCCTTGACTTGGGGACGTAAATTACAAGTACCTCTGAAGTTGGAGTGGGTTCGCCTGATGGTGAGGGACACTATTCATATGGAAAGCTAATCCACACACAAAATTCAGTCCATCACTACTATAAATAGTGTGTATGGACTACGCTTGAGTTCAAAGCAAGGGCCCCCCCCCCCCCCCCCCCCACCCCCCCCAAAGAAAAATTATAAATGACTTTGCATGTAAGATGTCTTTGACATTGCATGGTACTACAGAAAAACAGATTTCCATCAAGCATTTTTCTAGAGTGCAAAAAAATCAAGAAAACAGAAACAATGGGCATATCAAAGAAAAAGTTGACAACAAAATTGAGATAACATTAGTAGGGAAAATGTTGAACCAAGCCGATAAATTTCAATACCTAGGGACAAATATAACATCAGATGGACGATGCATGACAGAGATTAAAAGAAAAATAGGTCAAACAAAAATTGTATTTCAGAAAATGAACAGTATCTTTTGCAGTAAGTCGCCATCATTTAATGTAAGAAAGAAAATGATGATTTGTTATATAGAATTGTTTTGCTGTATGGCAGTGAAACATGGAACATGAATGAACAAATCAAGAATAGCTTAGAAGCAACAGATGTGTTCCTGTGTTGTGAATACCTTGGACTACCTGTATAAGTAATAACAATTGCCTGGAAAAGGCTAATGAAAGTAGAACATTATATACAACTATGGGAAAGAGACAAACAGATGTGATAAGAAGAAAGGCATTGGACAACATTGTGACAACTGGAATGATCAATGGGAACAAAGGCAGAGGCCAAGAGAAATGATGCTAAATGGACCGAGATGGAGGAATATCAGCAGCAGAGTTGATCCAGAACATCAAGGACCAAGATCTGTGGAGAGACCTGAATGCCTATTCAAGTTTGCAGGGCACAAAATGTCGATGATGATATTTCAAGGCTCGATGCTGGAACCAGTACCATTTGAACTAAAGATGGACACTATACCTCCAAATAACTGAAACATTTAAGTTTTTATTACAATATTGACAGATGAGGAAAAGACATTGGTGCTGGACTGGACATAACATTGAGAAAACCTGAGAATAGTATAGAGAATTATGTATCTGGTACCCTACAGGGCAAATGAAACAGAAGGACCTAAAATATATGGAGAAGAGAATTAAAGATAGAAATGAATAATATGGGGAGGGCATGGATAGAGCAGCGTGATATAGCAAAAGATAGGATCGCTTGGAGTGAGTTAGTTGAAGACCTAAACCCAAATGAGGAGTAAAGGTAAAAGAAGGAACAGAATTGACAGATCTGATCACTTAACATACCGAGTATGATGATATACTTTGATTGCTTCTGCTTTGTTTGGGTTAGTATTCTCTTCACATTGTTCTTCACACTTCATTCCAGATATAGATAGTAGTATATTTATTGACTGGCTGCCTTTAGTTAGTGTATGTGTATATATTGGTGATCATGTTTATTTCGACTTATTGGCCCCTGGGTTTCATATTTTTGGTAGCTGTTGCTTACTTGAGCCATGGTCATGCAGTGGCTAGCATGTTTGGCTGGTGGTCATGTGTTCAAAACCTCTTTGAGGCTGATATTTTTTCACTGTCCTGAGCTTTCAGGTCAACCCAAGTTTTCAGATCAACCCAGTATAAAATGAGTACTAGGAAATTTTGTGGAAAGTAAAGGTAACAACCATGGTATTCACTATATCATCCATCAAGTGTCGATTGGTCTAAACATGTGGGGCTAACACCATATACCCAATAGCCTCGTGGCATGGAAAGGGGTCAGACTTCACCAACTTTGTATACTTCAGATGTTACCACTGAAATTAACTTTTCTATGTGATGTTTTCTTTAATCTGGGCAGAATTAATTTGCTGTTACTATAATATTTTGCAGACTGTGTGTTAAATTAATATAGAATTTTATTATCCTGTTGTTGTCTTTATATTATCTAAAATGAGAGTTTTGTTATTGATGCAGTCAATATGGATTTTCTGCCTAGAGCATGCGGGTGTGCGGGGAAATGAACAGGCTGATAGACTGGATGGTGCGGCCCCTTTGGGCAGTCAGCTACATTATAACAAGGCTAGTTTGTTAGTCAACAGATCATCCTCATTGCACATTGAACCATTCAGTCCATAAGTGCTCAGATCCCCTCCTCAGTAAATCCTGCAGTGTGTAGTGGCTCACGACACCAGTTTTGTTTTGGTTTATTAATCTTCTTTTGTTTCCTTCTTAGTGTTCTTGTTTGGCCACGCCCCTTTTAACTTGCTGTTCTTGCAGTCTGACTATGGGTGTAGATTCACAGTCATCACTTGGTTCTCGCAAACGGCTTACTTTTTGTAGAGCATTCAGTATATCAGCCTGGTCCATGGCGCATCCACCCTCCACAGTAGCCTTACCTGCAAGCCTGTCAGTCTGCTCATTTCCTTGGACACCCGCAAGCCCTGACACAAAAATGAAACTAATCTTTGCGAGCTGTGACCGCTACAAAGACAACAACCACTGTCTTCCGGCCCACCCCATCGCTATCTTCCTGAGCATTCTCATTAAGTCACTAAGGAAACATGCCAGAGTGAAGGTCTGTGTCTCGAGCCATGTAATTGCTTTACTTACTGCCATTCTTCTTCTTCTTCTTTCGTTCGCCTGAAACATGTCTACAACTGCAATGTCGTCTCTTGTATGAATCTAACAGTCTTTTTTAGTTCATTCAGCGGTCCATAGAGTTTATCTTCCACTGTTGTCTCTCTTACTGCCATGACTTCCATAGTCAGACTACTTGTGGTCAAGGCATAAGCACCAGAATCTTCCTTCACAATTCTCCCTCCAGCTTGAACCGTAAAGGCCCATGAACTTCTCACGCATCGAACGACCGACCCATCTGTGTAAATGACAGCATCACCCTCTAAAGAATTCCCAAAGATCAAAGCCTCCACAGCAGCCGGATTTTCCTGTCTAAATTTTCTGTCTAGTTGGATGCAAACTGAAAAGGACGTACAGAACTCTGCTGGCACTTGTACCCATTCCTCGCCAGGTTCTAAGTTCTCAAGTGAACACACTTGACCAGGCTGATGTGGTGAAGGCTCTCCAGGATTGAGTGGAAGGTGCAGTAAAACAGAGGATCCACATCCGGAGAGGCTTATTCAGCAACAGCTCAGCCGAGAGCTTAGATGACACTTAACACATCAGGGAAAACGCAGCCGGACTCTCAATCAGACTGCCACTGAAACCATCAACATGGAAACTTTTCATTGGCTACTGAAGAAGGGGCCGGAGCATGTGTGGAAATTTCTCAAGTGCAATGATGTTCATTCTTGATTTCATATTCAAAATGTAATATATTCTTTGCCCTGGGGTAAAATAGCTATTATGTTTTATTGTACGGGTATTTCTTAAACATTTGCAGTAAATTGTGTTTAGGTTTGTTACTATAATGTACTATTTTTCTGTGTTGTATTGGGCTGCTTTTTTTTCTCCAGAGAATAATTGCTACTTCATTGTCACTTTGTTCCGTTGAATTGTGAATGTTGGTTGGTTAGTTTAGAATACTGTGTTTATCTGTTATGTCCGGAACATTGATGTTCAGATTATCTAAGAGGGCTAGCATCAATTGTAGTGAGGTCCCCAAAAAGGGCTTGCATCTATTGGAGTGAGGTTTGCATACAGACTGTCTTCCCAACCGGTACTGAAGTACCATCTCCATGGGAACTTCTGTAGAGCTCTCCTTCCCCTCTCCGAGCCCAATGACCAGCGGGGTGTGCAAGAATGGTACTGGAGCTTCACATCTTTGGAGAGACATGGTGATCCTTGGAATGTTAGCCAGGTAGAGAACCCAGTCTGTGGATAGACAATACCACATAAGACACAGCCAGCTTCAGAACTAGTCCATGTGACTCAGCAATCCACACTTGGAATGTTATAAAATAATGTTAGATGATTTGTTGCTGTTCTTCTTATGTACATGTTGATGATTATGAATGTTAATGAACCATGTAAGATGATTTGTTATTCTTGTGTACATGTGGAGGATCTTTATGTTGTTATTGGGTTTGTTACTTGTCATGAAGTATTTTTGTGAGTTGTACACTACTTTTGAGGATAACTGTATATGTTGCATAAATCTTAACATATGTCCATTCATTACTTTAATTACATTTAGAGACATAAGAGAAGAGGTTGGTGTGGCTGAGTGGTTTAACACACTCCCACTTAAAGTTTCTCTGCTGACGACTATAGTGAATTCATTCCACACATCGGTCAGCTGGACCTCAGTGTTGACTTCTCATTCAGCTGGACCTCAATGTTGACTTCTCATCCAGCTGGACCTAAATGTTGACTTCTCATTCAGCTGGACCTCAATGTTGACTTCTCATTGAGCTGGACCTAAATGTTGACTTCTCATTCAGCTGGACCTAAATGTTGACTTCTCATTCAGCTGAACCTCAATGTTGACTTCTCATTCAGCTGAACCTCAATGTTGACTTCTCATTCAGCTGGACCTAAATGTTGACTTCTCATTCAGCTGGACCTCAATGTTGACTTCTCATTCAGCTGAACCTCAATGTTGACTTCTCATTCAGAAAGCATTGGTAAACTAATGAGCGTCAACTTGCCTAATAAATCACAAATAGCCAGTAATGGCTGGGGTTGATTGCCACGTCCTGTAAATAGGCATGCAGTTTGTTTTAAGCATAAGAGAATGAGCAGTTCTATGTTGCTGGTAGGTTTTGGTCAGAACATGTATTGTTTGGTCAGACAGTTATGAGATTTTGTTTCAGCTGGTTGCTCTAGAAAATGGCAGTACAGACATTTTGTTAATTGGTGGTTTGCACACAAATATACAGAAAGTACAAGAGCAGACCAAGAAGAAGAAAAATACTGATATGCAGCGAGGGCTATTCCAAAATTAACCTCCAGTTGGCTGTTACAAATTTAAACAAATTGACAGTAACATCTAAATACTACAAAAGTTACATACATCACTGCATTACTGTTCTACATAGTTACCACCTAAATTCAGGCACTTCTTGTACCGTGGCATGAGTTTTTGTTACCCCTCGTCAAGGAACGGCGCCACCTACTAAATGATGCAAGCAATGAATGGTGTCGCTATGGCAGCCAATTTATTTTTATCAGCCAATCGGGGGTTGATTTTGGAATAGCTCTGGTACAATATCTGATTACTGAATAAGACTGGCTCATAATCAACATAATGTCTCGGAAACTGAAATACCTTGACCATGTTAAATTTTACACTGGTTTGGAAAGAACCGTATCGGAAGACATGGTTCAAGGGGAAGAGGCAGGGGACAATCAGCACAAAGATGGACACAGAACATTGCAGGCATCTTGGGCGTGAACATGCATGAGGCAGAAGAACAGGGAAAGGATCCAGAAACTTGTCAACAGGCCATGATGAGTGCGATGTTCTGTAGACAACCTGCTACATGATTATGATATCTTTCTTTCTAAGATATTCTCCAGTTTGTGTTTGTGCTATACTGTGTATCTGAGTTGGGCTCCTCATTCCATGTTGTTATTGTCATAAATCCAGCTACACTGAACCCCCACTCTTTGGCCCAGCGCCTTATAGTGATGTATACATGTGTTCAGCTGTAGCCTTGATCTGTATAAAGTGTTGTATTTATCAGGCTTTGATAGACACAACAGTGATTGATAGAGACGAGGTGTTAGATGTGTTCGTTGTTTAACATACAAAATGGACACATTTTACAATTGTCTCAAGCACTTGCAATTCATATGGCCAAGCCATTGTTGTGTAAATAAAAAGACATAATAGTCAGTTTAAAATTACCATGGTAGACACTTTAAATTACTGTGGTAATATGTGTGTTGTATATTTCAGCTTGAAAGATTTATTGTTTTACTTTATTTTATGGTGAGTGACTTCTGCAGTTTGTGCAGTCAATGGCAATTAATTGTGCAACCTATTGTTTGTGTCTACATTATTCAAAGCTATAACAATGCCCACTTGTCTGCGAGGACTGGCACTGAAATGATGACTGATAATCTTATAAGGATGCATGCAGGGCAGTCATTCTAGGTTGTGATGTTATTGAATTGTGTTGCAGTGGATGCTAAGTGATACATGTCGTGTTCAAAGCCAGAAAATCGTGCTCTGGTCCTTCCTTATTAGATGGTTATGTTGTATTTGGGGTCAGTACTCCTTCCTTATTAGATGGTCATGCATTTGGGAGTCAGCGCTGGGCATATATTTGCAAACCTCCCTTCTGGTGTCCCTAATGGTTCGCCTGTTCCACAAGTTTCTTTAATCATTGCTTTAATCATTAGATGTTCAGTTATTTTGGTGCTTATTGCTCTTATTCCATGATGATATACTACTAGGCAAAGAATTACTGTGTCATATTTGTTCCCCCCCTTAACAGAAATGTTGTCAGGTAATGAGAAGCTTGAAAACAAACACAAGAGTAGTCATTCTTACATTCAACAAGAAGGTTTATTATGTTTTTTTAAAATGACTATTGCTGGATTTTTTTTTTTTTCGTGCTTTTGTTTTGTTTTTATTATGGCAACATACCTTTGTTGCTGTATTATTTTTAGCTGAGGAATAAAGATATGTCTGCCCAGGCAGTGGCCATATTGTGTGCAGGCCATGTTGCATATACTAGAATTATGTTTACATTTCCCAAGACTTACAAAGCATCTAATGCATGCCCCACACCTACTCCTCTGTTGATAATTCTAAACCATTTAAACAGTTTTTACTTTAGAATGTCATCAAAGTCAGCCATTTGCAATTATACCTTGCTGAAGAAAATTTTTTTCTTAAAGCTCAACCAGTCATCTATGAGTGGTTATCAGTACCTGTCAATGTGTTAATAACATTATATTGGTTTACCTGTGTTGTGAATTCTTCTGCATATGACATTTCCTGACATTGTTCATCTGTTTACTTAAGCAAAACATTACCTCTACACTGACTCCCCAATATTTGCTCACTAGTTTTAAGTACATTGACAACTGTTAGGATTTCCAGAATTTTCCTAGGATGCTACTCTACCTTTGTTATTTCTGTCCCTAAAATCTTTGTTTGTTCCATCATCTTGTGTTACACTTGCAGATATTAACTATGTTTGTGGCTTTGCTATCTCTTGATTCCATACTTGTATGCGGTCTTGATTTTTTATATTTAATGTCATTCAATGGACTTCCGTTCATGAACATGGAGGATAGGCAGTGAAACGGTTAAGGCCTCTGGAGTGTTTATGCTCGTGGCCACCATTTGCATTCTCATTTTCCTCATGTTGGACTGGTAGTTTATGGTTCCGTCGGCCTGCTACTGAGTTGAGTGCGTGGTGCGACACTGTGAGCTGTGAATTTTGTGTGAAATACTTTAAAATCTGCCCAAGTTTGTGGAGTGTGAACTGCATGTTCAGAGCAATGGCGGCTGGCTATGTCCCAGAATTGACTGGTTTTTGTGCCTTATGAAGAAATGTATGGCTGCTGGTCTTCTGGTTGACTGCCACTTCCTTTGACGATGAACTGTGTTTCGTGGAGAAGTTGTTTTGGCATTCTGGAGACGGCATTATGTATAGTGAAATGGTTCTTACGTCTGTCCGAGGTGTTGTGGTGTGAACTGCATGCTCGAAGAATGGCGTATCTGGCTAGAAAACATCTAGAAACGGAACAGCATCTAGAAATATCTGCATGCATGGCTGGTTGTGACACAGAAGTGACCGGTGCTTTGCCTTGTTTTCTAATGATTGCCATTTCCATTGATGATGAAATGTATTTTCGTAGAGGACTTTTGTGTTGGAATTCTGGCAAGTGCATTATGTACAGTGTAATGTTTTTTTTTTAAAACATCTGTTCGAGGTTGTTTTGTTGTGTGAACTACATTTCGGAGAAAAAATGGTGTGACTGGCTAGATAACATCTAGACACGGAACAACAACATCTAGAAGTATCGAGACTTTGTAGGTGAACATCTGGTTGGGATAGGGAATGCCGCTTCCATCAAGGATGAACTGCATGTTTCATAGAGGACTTTTATGTTGGCATTCTGGCAACGGCATTATGTACACTTAAAATTTTTACATCTGTCCGAGGTTATTTTGTTGCGTAAACTGCATTTCAGAAATAAAATAGCGTTTCTGGCTTAAAAAACATCTAGAAATGGAACACCAACATCTAGAAACATCAAGACTTTGTAGGTGAACATCTGGTTGGGAAAGTGACTGCCACTTCCATCAAGGATGAATGTTTTGTGGAGGACTTTGTGGTGACATTCTGGTGGTGGCATTATGCACACTGTGCCTGTGCGGGCTGTTGTTTGTCGAGACTCCTGTCTTTTCCACTTTTCACATGGGGCAGTGAGGAACATGTTATGTGATATTCACTGGCACAGGAACGGAGCTTAATGGGGACGACCCATGCTGTGATGTTGGAACCGTGACTGAACTTAACTGAGCTGAATTTAATGTCATTGCTTCTGTTTTCAGTTCTGTGAGCCTTCATCTTTCTATTTCTGTATTTTAATCTGAATGGAGACTAGGTCCTGAACCACCTCACAGAAAACTTCTCTGACCATGTGCTATCTCTTGTTGCTTCTCACATGTCTTTCCCAAATGATTCTAGGATAAAATCCTTATTTTTGCAGGTGGAATTAGTTTCTTTTTCTTTTCTCAAGATGTTAATGATGAATGACAACTTTGGTCATGAACTTTCTTTGTGCTAACCCCAGTTTTTGTCACTGGAGCTCACTGGCTTAGCCACCTGACCAGCTTTCTGGGCATGTCACCTATTTCTGTCTAGCTATAGTCTGTTTTCATTTGAACTTTTGCGTAACTGTCTTTAACTCTTGCCGTCTCGTCTTTCAGTCATAGTTACTCTAGATACCTGACAGTTGAATTTTGCACCTAAGGTTTTTACCACCAACTCTCCTTAGTGGCATCTTATGACATGCTTGGTAGAATATGGTGTTATTATTCTGAATCTTTTGAATGGATCCCACTAACACGGGCGCAGTTGTATAAAGACGTAATAACAATTATAATATTTCTTTCTGCAATGAATAAACACTGAGGAGTGGGGGGGAGGGGCTGGGCTGTGTGGGGTCTCGAGGTATGGTGTCCGCCTCGAGTGCTGGAGGTCATGGGCAGGATTTTTTTCACATGGACTTCTAGTAACAAAATTTCCCCTGGTCTCTGGGTAGTGAGATCGGACGCCCATGTGTATTGTTGCACACGTAAAAAAATCCGGTGGCAGTTAGAAATCGAAAAAGAGTAGCCCAAAGGCGATGCTCGGGCAAAATTTCGAGTTGAAAATCTACCCGAAGTATTTCAGGATCCTCGCCAGTGCTACGGAGTTCGTGCACTGAGCTGGGATTCTCCGGACTCAGGCTTGAGTTAGGAGTAGAATGAAGCACTTATGGGTTACACCCGTGTGCCGTGATGTTGATCTGTCGACTAAACTAAACACTGTGAGGAAAATGTGGTTATATAGACGAAAAAGGATGTAGCAGGGAACAACAAAAGTATTGCACACAAAAAACATTACTGAGTAATATCATGTTGCAACATTTTCATTATTCTGGCCATATAAAAAAACATCTTGGATTGTAAATGAACAAATTAGGAAGACGGAGTTGAAGTTGAATTGAAGGAGTTATCTAGTTATTTCACTTTATGCTGTGTGATTTCTGCAGTATGTACCTGACGAGATGCAGTGAAATATGCCAGGCGATAAATCATGCAATCTATTGTTTGTGTCTTCGTTATTCAAATTCACCACGGGAAAACATTGTTTTAAAATTAGGAAGAGCTTAGAAGCAACAAAGATATGGTGTCTGAGATAAATGTTGCAAATTCCTTGTCAGAGTAACTAACAATGATTGCCTGAAAAAGGCTAATGAAAGTCGAACATTATATAAAACAATAAGAAATAGACAAACAACTTTTTTGGGTCACATGATGAGAAGAGAGGCATTGAAGAACATTGTGGCAACTGGAATGATCAATGGGAAAAGAGGCAGAGGCAGACCAAGAGAAATGATGCTGGATGGACTGAGATGGTGGCATGGAGAAATATCATCAGCAAAGTTGATTCAAAACACCAAGGAGCGAGATCTGAGAAGAGAAATAAATGTCCATTCCTGCTGGCATGATGTTGATGTTGTAAAGAGACGTATATTTATGAGTTATATATATTGTTACGAGTGTGCTGAAAGGACAATCGAGGGGAATCAAAGAAGAGCAAGAAAACATTACATGTGAGTGCACAACATCAAGTGAGGTATTGTTAGATGACACTGTTAAGACAAGGGGTCTC
This sequence comes from Cepaea hortensis, assembly GCA_963921405.1. Classification (NCBI taxonomy): domain Eukaryota; kingdom Metazoa; phylum Mollusca; class Gastropoda; order Stylommatophora; family Helicidae; genus Cepaea; species Cepaea hortensis. Next base: position 162,833,841 of record OY992876.1, on the reverse strand, counting down.
TATGGCATAGAGATACAGCTGTCTGCCTAATTCCCAGAAGGTGTTTTGTTCTTTTTTAGGACACTGTCATTCGATTCATGAGTGCAATTTTTTCAGACCTCTTGGGAGGTTGTATCCTGTGCTACAAAGTTTGTGCTGTTTGCAATGCTTTTGGCAAGCAGTTAGCTGCTGTGTAGTTAGTTAGTTAGTTAGTTAGTCGCGGTTCCAACTTCACGGTAACTGCTCGTCTCCATTATGCTCCGTTCCTGTGCCAGTAAATATCACACAAAATGCTCCTCACTGCCCTATGTGAACAATGGAATAGACAGGAGTATTGGCAAGCCAACAGCCCGCGCAAGTACACTGTGCATAATGCCGCCGCCAGAATGCCAACACAAAAGTCCTCCACAAGAAGAACAGTTCATTGTCGATGGAAACGGCAGTCACTAGAAAGTCTTCATTGACCAGGGTTTTATCCCATATGACTCTGTCTCTTTCCACAAGGCGACCCGCCGAAAGCGACGCACAAAGCACAAACTGTGTAGCTCCAGCGACGACTCCCAGGAGTCTCCTGAACAATCCACTCGTGAACCGAAAAGACCAGTCAGTCCAGCAACAGCTGGCCGCCATCGTTCCGAACATGCAGTTCACGCTACAGACTGCAAACAGATGTAAAAGCATTCCACGCAAAATTCACAGTTCAAGTGTCGCGCCACGCACTCACTCAGTAGCAGGGCGACGGAACCATATCCTCCTTAGTCGCCTCTTACGACATGCATGGTAGGCAACAGTGTTACTATTCTTTACTCCCCCGTATGGGCCCCGGCAACACACGGGCTGCTGTGTAGAGAGAGACCAAGCTAGATGGGATAAAACCTGTTGCAATGAAGTCAATTTTCTTGCCTTTAAATCCCTTTTAAACTGTTAAGATAGAGGATATGTGGAGACTCATTACCATGAATCTTCGATGTGGAGATGAAACTTGATGATAATCATTTCTTCAAGGGTAACTCAGAAATTTGAATGTTTTAGCATGAATGTGTATTGTTTGTGTTGAATAATCTAATAGTTATTTTGCTTTTTTGTTTGTTTTGTTTCACTTTTGTACTGTTTTGTTTTGGTAAAACCTCCGCTGCATGTACATACAAGTTTATGCAAGCATGTCTGTGATCTTTAGTTTACAAATTGAGACAATTTAATGGATTGTTATGGTGGGTAACTGCTGCATTATCATGCTGCTATTGTGATATGTTCATTTTGTAATAAAGCTAGCTGTTGCATATGTTGTCATCAGAAAACTATTGTTGTATATGACATCTACTGTGGATGATTATTTGGTTGTATTGTTTGCTAAATTATCTGTAGGTATTTCACACATTGGTCAGTTGGTCGTAATTGATTAACTGCCAAACTGCTAAATAATTTAACTGAATAATCACATTACTGTACATGCTATCAGTTTAAATCAGAATAAATATCATCTAAAATTGTTTAAAATTATAATCTTATGTAAATCTATGAGGTCGAGAACCAGTGGGTGTTACCATTTCTAAAATCAGAAAATTAACCACAGTTTAACAATAAAAATAAAAATAAATTGGGAAACTACACACAAATTGTTCACCAAAGGCAGATCTTTTTCTGGTAAAAATTTTCATTTACCGGGCACTAAAGCTGCAGAAGATACGGGAAATAAAACAAATAACGCACTATCCACATTGAAGCCAATTAATCGGCTCATGGCAGGCTAGGGTAGTTCAATTCAGCCAATAAAGTAGCTCAAAGCAGTGAATCAGTTAAATGTTGACTTCTCATTCAGAAAGCAATGGCAACCTACTGAACATAAAATTACACGTAAATGACAAACAGCCAGAGGGGCTGGGGGTGATTGTAACATTCAGCAAAGGACATGCTGTTGTTGTAGGTGTAATGTGCTGTTCTTTTGACAGTGAAGTGGGTTGATTCAACATGCTGGTCAGTTATCTTGAATGTTGATTTCTCGTTTGGAAAGCAATGGCAAACTGCTGAATGTAAAATCACCTATTAAATCATAAACAGCCAATAAGGGTTGGATGTGATTGCAGTGTTCTGAAAAGGACTTACCGTTTTTTGTTAATCTGTAGGCAAGGGGGAGCTACCACATTATGTTTTCAAGGATAATTTTATGAGCAACCACAAAGCTAGGTTTATGGTGAAGTGACTTGTTAATATAACTGTATACCCATATTCAGACTAAATAACATAATTAACATACTATTTTTGTCTCTTCAGTCTTCCCATGAAGGTGATAACCTTTAGTCCAAATGTGTGTAAAGTACAGGAATGATTGATTGTAGACAATCGTTATCATTGCCCTTCCAAAAGTTACATAGATGCTCTGATCCCTTCCTGAAATCCCCAACAGTGTATAACGATTACACCATATTTGACATAACTAGATTTATAAACATGGCATGATTCTAGTTGAATAACCACATGCAATGGGATTCGTGTTTAATTTTTTTTTTAATGTTGACTGTCATTGCTAAACTGATTTTTCAGCTCTAGCTCACGAAAGAAACTGGTTGAATGGGTCAGGGCACACAATATGATGATTGGAAGCATCTGCTTTCAGCTATATCCTAGACACCTCTTGGATGTGGGAAAACCTGGGAAACAATTCTAACAAAATTAACTACATACTTACAAGCAGCCGCAAATTGTAATAGTGACTGTCTCCCATAGAATAACTACATACAAGCAGCAGCAGATTGTAATAGTGACTGTCTCCCATAGAATAACTACATACAAGCAGCAGCAGATTGTAATAGTGACTGTCTTCTAGTGACTGTCTTCCATAGAATAACTTCATACAAGCAGCAGCAGATTGTAATAGTGACTGATTCCCATAAAATTAACTACATACAAGCAGCAGCAGATTGTAATAGTGACTGTCTCCCATAGAATAACTTCATACAAGCAGCAGCAGATTGTAATAGTGACTGTCTCCCATAGAATAACTACATACAAGCAGCAGCAGATTGTAATAGTGACTGTCTCCCATAGAATAACTTCATACAAGCAGCAGCAGATTGTAATAGTGACTGTCTCCCATAGAATAACTTCATACAAGCAGCAGCAGATTGTAATAGTGACTGATTCCCATAAAATTAACTACATACAAGCAGCACAGATTGTAATAGTGACTGTCTTCCAGTAAGAATAGGCTGCCTGCTTTGCACTACAAAGATTCTGGGTTTGATTCTGTCGTTTGGTTTGCGAGTGCAATTTTCTTGGAGACTTGCTGAGAGTTCATGCTTTGTGCAACGTTTATGCCAGGCAGCCCTGCAGAAAGGGACCGAGCCATATGGGATAAAACCTGGTGCAATGAAGTCAGTCCTCTTGCCTTTTAACCCTTTTTAAGTCCCAGTAAGAATAACATGAAGAAATGAAAGAGGGCTGTAAGAAACATCAAGCTAGATTTGGCAGTACTAGAGTTAAATCAAGGAACTAGTGAGCGATACACTGCTACATGACAGAATAGATACAACCCGACAGAAACGTTAAACAGCATAGACAAACAATGACAATTACTGAAGGAGTCAGTACAGCAGACATCTACAGAAATAATACCAGTTATAAAGAAGACGGTTAGAAGAAATTTATGACAAAGAAAATTCTGCAACTGAAGGACTTAAGAAGAAAAAGCAGATAAAATCAAAATGAACATAAAAGCATACATATAGAAATAAATGGAAAATGTAAGGCAGCGATAGGATTCTGGCAAAATAGTTAGTGAACAGAGCTTGATGAGTAAAGAGAAGATGCAACATCTATGTACGAAAAGATACAGGAACTGTCGGGTATTAGTATTTAGCAGCTTTTTGTTTGAAAACAAAAGATACAATATTAATGGCCATAGATAAGATAATTGAAAGATGGACGGAGTAAATAATACAGTTATATGATGATGACGGATTAGAAACAAACGCTCATGACCAATGTGGAGGACTACCATGTTGAAAGCAGAAGTAGAAACTGAGCTTGAAGAAAAAACAATCTCCAGGGCCGAATAACATCTCTATAGAAGAAATAAAAGCTGTTGGAGGGTTGGGTATAACATTGATAACAACATTGTTGAATGATATCTACGAAAGATGATCTCTTGAAATCTATTTTCATAGCTCTACCAAAGAAATATTGGTGCCATAGATTGTGACAAACATCACACTGTTAGTTTACTGAATCATGTGACAGACACATTGATGGAAATTATAATGAGAAGAATAAGAAGTAAAATAAAACAAGAAATTGGGGATGAACTGTGGATTTGTAGAAGGTGAAGACACAAATAACGTCTTATAGATCTTGAGAATATTAACAGGAAAATGACTGAAATGACTAGAGATCTGTATTTGTGCTTTCTTGGTTAAACTAATATGGACAGATGAAATATGAAGAAATAATTAGAATATTGGACAATTTAAAGACTGATGATAAAAACCTGGGATTTATTTTAAAAAATTATATATTGGTAACAAAAAGCAACCAAAAGAAATTATAACCAAATGGGAACTTTTCAAAACAGTAAACAAGTTGTTAGATAAATGTGGGCATTATCACCTAATCTGTTCAATTTGTACAGCAAAATAATAATTAGATCCTCTCAAGATATGCCAGAAATCTTCAAAACAAGCAAAGCAACAGAATGCAACATTAAAGTGTATTGGATAAGTTTGAAATAAGTCAGTATGTTCAAGTATTTGAGTACCTTGATGGCAGCAGATGGAGGAGTTAAATGTTGAACCGCTCACACACAAGCAGCATTTAACAAGTGAAGAATATTCTGTGCAATATATCTTTGTCAACTGAGGTTGAACAGAGCAATCTTCAGAATTATATTGAAAAATCCTGATGTACAAAAGTCAATCATGGACAGTCAGCGGATTGGTGAGAAATTATATGGAAGCTGCAGAGATTTTTGAAATAGATGAATGATGAGAACACTAAGGACAAATAAAGAGCGTAATGTATATATCTTGAAAGAAATTATTCCACGAAGAGAACTTGTAACTTGTATCAGAAGACGACAATCCACATCCTTTGAGCATACCATGAAAAGGAGAAAACCCGAGTACACGATGACAACAGGAAAGGTAAACTGGGAGAAGGGCAAATTCAAGAAAGAAGATGCTAGATAGTGTAGCATGGAAGAATATCTATCTGTATCAGAAATAATTGGCAGCACAAGAGACAGAAAGCTGTGAACAGACATGACCAACATCACACAGCATGGAGTACAGGAATAAGGTTGTGCTGTAGATTTCTACTTTGAATATACATTGTTATACTCATTTTTGACAGCTGCTGTTTGGTTTTAAATCACTTGGATAAGCATTAATTGTTCATTTTATTGTACAACCATCACATTGAGTTTATCTTTAATACATGATATTTAACGCCACACAATAAGAAATCTGTAATGTGGACATTTGTATACACTGAAATAATAGCAAGAACGGCCATTGCTTTTCAAGAATTGTGAAACATATATCAAAATATATTTTAAAAGTATTTAAACATCTGAGCAAGCAGTATTATGTATTTATTTGTCAGAAGGTTAGATAATGTGGGATGTCGTGTGGCTGTAGTGCAATTGTCAGAGGTTTAGATAATGTGGGTTGTCATGTGGCTGTAGTGCAATTGTCAGAGGTTTAGATAATGTGGGTTGTCATATAACCGTCAGTTTTGAAAAAATAAAAAGCATTGGTGTGTTTAAATTCATATTCATTGTATGTAACATGATGTGAAGAGCTGTGGTGGCTTAATGGATATTGCATAGGCTTACCATCTTGTTGGTTCTAGATTCAGTGACTCGTACATCAGGCATTTCTAGTTAGCCTCTAGATACTGGAGATGAATCTATTGTGTTTGTTGTGAAACTATTCTTTAAAATAATTAAACTGGCATATTCTTTGTAATTAACAATGCTGTTTTTGAATCTATTCTTTAAAATAAGTGTTCTGGCATATTCTTTGTAATTGACAATGCTGTTTTTGAAACAGTTCTTTAAAATAATTGTTGTGGCATATTCTTTGTAATTGACAATGCTGTTTTTGAAACATGTTCAAGTCAAGGTTGCCAGGAAGGTAGCTGGCGATTTCACTTTTTACTGCAGTGATCTTATAATTTCACATTCATTATTCAATATCTCATGGAATTATCCAACTATTCTTGCCCAGGCAGTTGATGCTTCAATTCTTTCTATCTCAAGCAGTGCCACTTTAAAGTAATAAATGCTTGGATCTGAATGAGGTTAGATAATATCACTATGGAATAGAAGGGGTTAATTTAACAGTTAAAATACAGGGAATTAATGCAATAATTGAATTAAGACAGAAAGATATATGAAAATTATTGTATGTATGTAAGTTAAAAAGTACAAAGAATACCATGGACAGACAGAAAAACCTATGACCAAGTCCTGTAAGAAACAAATGAAAACCACAAACTGATTAGAGAAATTATATGTAGACAGTCGCAGTTGTTTGGACACGTTATGAGAAGAAATAAATTGGAGAACTTGATGACAACTGGCAAGACTTAGGGAAAGAGAACAAGGGGCAGGCAGAAGTAAATACCTGGATGGCTTGGCCACTTGGTATGGTTGAGACAAGAACACTGAGTTGATCCATGACCCTGGTGATCGGATGAGATGGCGAAACATGACCGCCTACCCTTATCGGCATGGCACATGATGATGATGATGTAAGTTAAAAAGCAAGGAACCTTTTTACATGCCTTCAAGTCTATTGAGTATATGGTGCTGGTCCCATTTTGTGCTGACCAATGGGTACTCAGTGGATACTCAATGTGTACTCTGTGGATACTCAGTGGGTACTCAGTGGATACTAAGTGGATACCCAGTGGGCACTGAGTGGGTGATAGTGCCAATACCATGCTGGTCATGAGCACTTCCAAGAACATCTCTTGTTAGGCTGGGTTCCTGTGAGGCTAGGTTAGTTTAAAAAAAAAATACCCACCCCAATGTGGAATTGAACACACAACAACCGGGCCAGCAGGCAAGTGTGCTAGACTCTGCTAACACAGTCCCCATACATGTATTTGGTAACCAATAATCTTGTGGTGAGTTGCTTTGTACAGAAATAGTTACACCATACAACAGAAGCTAAAACTAACGGTGTCAGTTATGTGTGGATAATATTTGAATGTCCTGAACTGATTGTTGTTCCAGTCTTCTTTTGTCAGCTATTATAATTAGGAACTGCAGTTGTACATGACTAGTACACTAGCTAAAACAGAATGTGTCATTTATCTGTAGATAATATATGAATGACAGGAACTGATTGTTGTTCCAGTCTTCTTTTGCCTGCTACCACAAAAAAATCAACCACTGATTAGCTGAATAAATGCAACTGTAGGTTGATGTGTTGTGAGATAAAAGGCTACTGAATTGATGCAAGCAATGAACGATGTCGCTATGGCAACTGGTTTATTTTTACCAGCCAATCGGAGGTTGATTTTGGAATAGCTCTTGTATAATTGGGAACCGCAGTTGTGCATGATTAGCACACCTGTCTGCTGGCCTAGTTGTTATATATTTGAACCCACTTCAGTGTGAGGATTTTTGTCTGGGCTCTCAGGTTCATCCAACATAAAATGGGTACCAGGAAATATTTTTGGAAACAGTCATCCAGCATCACGTTTACTTCATCATGTAAGTGCTGATAGGTCTAAAAATATGGGACTAGCCCCGTGTACCCAATACCCTTCATGACGTGAAATGGAGGGCCTTATTACCCTAACTTTATACCTGGAAAGAGTATTTGCTGGCCATATGATCTTGGCAACTGGGCATGATACTTTTCTGTTAGACCATAAGGTTGAGTATTTTTGCCCAGATCATTTCTTCTTCTTCTTCTTCGTTCATCCGGAGTTTTTTTTCGGACGTGATTGCGTTGTGCCTGTCCACAGCAGAGCTGCGTTCTTGCGCCGTTAGGCCGACACATCCGACTTCTGCGGGCATTTGTTGACCGGGTTAACCTTCCCAGGCCCAGATCATTTTATTGATGTCTTACACAAGCAGTTCATTTATGATGTTTTAAAGGTGTGCTTTCCAAATGGCATTTTGTATTTAAATGTTCAAAACATTGTACCTGTGAACATTCAGAATGTCATTCCCGCTGTCTGTGTTCAGAATGCTATTTTTAATGTCTCAGTTTAAAATATATGTAGTGTCTGTATTCAAAACCATATTCCAATATTTTCAAAAAGTGTTTTTAATGTAAAAATTTTATTGTCATGTATTTAATACATACCATCAGGACATATTGTTGACATAGTGTTAGCACTCACATTTTCAGTGACATGCGGGATGATATGTTGACATAGAGTTAACACTCACATATTCAGTGACATGCGGGATGAATGTTGATTGTCTTTATGTTTCCCAGAAACATTTATAGTAATCATTCTATGAGCCTGGGGCAACCCTAATGCCTGTCAGAAACAGATCCTACTTTTGCTGGGTGTTGAACCCTGTAACTTTGTGTTGGCGAGTCCTTTCACTAACCACTCCTCTATGTTGATGTTGAAAATATCATTTCCATTGTACAAGTTAACATTCTATTTCTAATATCTGTATTTAAAACTTAATTTAAAACATCTGTAATTATTTTCTGGGTTACAATGCTAGTTTGTTGTTTTAACATTGCTATACTTGTCATTGTTTGAAGAATTAATGGTTTCTGTCTGTTATGATTGCTTCTACACATTTCAGTGGTATACGAATTCTTGCTATTTTGCAATTTATGATCCCCGGCCTCCCTGGCCAAGGGGTTAATGACATTGTTCATAATCCCGTATAACACGTGGGGAAAACAGCAGCGGCGAGAATCGGCAGTGGTTTGCGCCGTGCTGGTAATTACGGGGATATGTGAGCCGGTCGTTCAGAAGGCAATGGCAAACTACTGAACCTAAAACTTGCCTAGTACATCAGCAGCAGCTGGAAAATGCTGGTGTTGACTGCAACATCCTTTAAGGGATATGCAACATTCAAAATAAAAAAATAAAAATTGTGTAATTCCTTGTGATCATAATCACATATTTTCACAATAATGTATTCCCGTAGTGAATTTAAACACAGATGTCACAAAGAATATGTTGCATGATTTATTGCCTGGTATTTTCCTCTGCATCCCGTCAGGCGAATACTGCAGACTTATAAATCACATGAAGTGTATGGTTTAAGCAGTTGCTCCAGATTTGAACTGTACCAGAGACTATATATGTGATGTATTTCAGTCAAAATATGATTCATCCATTCACTTCATGATATATAACTCTGCAGTATGCACCAGATGAGATGCAGCCAAATATGACCGGCAATAAATCATGCAACCTGTTGTTTGTGGCTTGTGTGTTTAAAATCACATTGTGATTTGTTTTTGTTTCTTGAACTGACATAATATGCTTTCTAGTGAAAGTGGTGGTTTGTCTGCTGATAATTTGGAAGAATCTCTTCCCAGGTAGTGGTCGCTGATAGTGGAAGGGTGATCTTTACCTTAACTTGAACACTGAGTATGTATAGCGATTTCATGTGAATCATAACTTTTGTAAATGAAACTGTGTTGAATGTTAAATTAAGACAACCCTCTGTAAAAGAATTTGCAGTGCAAATCTTAATTACATCACGTATCTGTATATATACACTGTTCATTTGTTCATGTTCTTTTCATTGTTCTCATTTTTGTTCATCTTTTGATTCTTCTAATTCGGTTACTATGTCTTCCCCATATTTATATGTTGTTTTGTGTATTGGTTTGCTGATGAAGGCTAGTCGCCACCACATCCCATGTTTTCCGTAATTGTGTTCTACAAAGCTGAATTACTTTGTTTAATTTATATTGTATATATACACTAGCAACTTTGCTATAGTTGTTAAGTAGTTTGATGGTCTTTGATGAATGGACAGACACCAAATAATATTAATTTAATGTGAACAAAATTGCAGGTCCATTATATTTTTATTCAGATATAGGCAAATATGTGTGTGTTTTTAAACCAATTAAAATATTTTTGAGGTGTAGAAAAAGACGTATTTCCATTCAGCTTGCTAATTCATTTGTGTGTATGTTTGTGCGTGTGCAAACATGTGTTTGTAGAAGGTATAACGTTTCATAGCTATATTGTTGAAATAAAAGAAAATGTGTTAACATACTTTGGTTAGTCAAAGATGCTATTGGTATTTGAATCCTGCCGTATCAAGTAGTTCACCCTTCTATGAAAGGATGGAATTGGGGAATGTTGCTGACGTCATTCCATCATAGTAGACAGCAACACACTTGTTCCTAGCATAATTGTGATCTGTCCACTTGGGGTACACAAATCGTGGGTGCTGATATATTTCTATATTTCACCCCTTCACTGCTAAAACAGTGGATAACAGAACATGGCTCTTCTATGGTGCATGTTACTAGTGGTGAAGCCATCGTTATTCCTCTACTGTGACTTGTTGTGGCTTGGCCATTCTTAATGACACCTGCAAGACTCCCAACATCCTTCACAACAATACTGCCAACTGAAATGACAGTGACATGATGTTCCAAATTTTCTGTGCAAATTTCAGGTTTTCATTTAAATCTCTAAACTGTAGTAGAATTTTAGCCTGATAGCTTGCAAGCTTTCTGTTTCTTTGTCTATACAGATTACCTAGTAGGCATGATTTTCACTGGTTAGCATGTTTGGTTTCACTGGTCCCATTTCTGTGTCTATACAGATTACCTGGCAGCCATGATTTTCACTGGTTAGCATATTTGGTTTCACTGGTCCCATTTCTGTGTCTATACAGAGTACCTGGCAGCCATGATTTTCACTGGTTAGCATGTTTGGTTTCGCTGGTCCCATTTCTGTGTCTATACAGATTACCTGGCAGCCATGATTTTCACTGGTTAGCATGTTTGCCTACCAGCCCAGTGTCAACTACCAACCCTTTCAGGCGAGTATTTGTTAAAATGGACCTGGGTTCCAAGTCGACCCTGGCTAAAATGGGTTCCAGGACAAGTTCTGAGAAGTAAAGGTGGCTGGTGGTGTAGTATTCACCACATTACCCATTGAGTGCCAATTTTTTTATAAATATAGGGCTAGCACCATATACCTGTTGCACCTAAAGGCATGGACAAGGGTGATTTACTGACTTTATATGACTGATAATAGTTTGTAAAATAGAGTTATACCTCTCCACAACACAAAGTCTGGGCTGAGTTTAGAGAACATGTGTTGCCCATTCAGCAAGATCACTATCTCCAGAGGAAAGGTAACACCAATACGTCTGGAACAAGACAAGCTGCAGAAGCTGCTGGATCAGCAAAGCAATACTCTTCAACTGTCCACGTGTCGGAGCTTCCATCCTAGACCAGTTACCAACCAAGGCTTAGGACCTGGTCTGCCCTGCCATGACATTTAGTCTTTAGCTTGCATTTCCTCGCACTAGGGTAAGGCTTGTACACCCCCCCCCCCCCCCCAATTGCACTCCTCTGCCTGAAGCCATTGGCAGAATGTGGGGTGTCAGGTGTGGTGAGCGCCACCAAACATTCGGTGCTAACAGAAAACAGATAGTATCATCTACTGTCATACAATATTTCAGTCATATCTGACTAAGACCTGACACATGCTTGCTTTATATAGATTACCCATTTTTAAGTATAGTTTTTGCAGTATTGCCTTTCATGTTTATTCCTCTAAAGGTACTTGTAAATTGTTTTTACTTATTTCAACATGTATATGTGAGTACTTCAAACAGTTGCTTATACGTATGCATTTATGTTTGATTTTTATATGTAAATTGTTTTGATTGTAATATAATTAAAAAGAACTATACTTGTTTTCCAGGAATTTTTCTTCTATGTTTTAGATTCAGCAAACGATGTTTTGCTCGGCAAATTGTGCACAATTTTTTTCCCCAAGTCTTCAACAATTTCATTCAGAAATGTGCTTTAATTTTGAATTTATATGTGAGAAACTACTGCCATTGTTGACTACACTAGCTGCTGGTTCAGACTGTGCTTAAATGTGAATTGTCTGGAGAAAGATCTTCATGGCGGAATTTTGGTTAGCACAGAATTTTGAGACATTTTCAGTGGCGATAGACATAAGATCATAGGTCACTAGAAGTGTTTAAATAGAAACAAACATGGTGTGATTTAAGTTGAATACACATGTTACAAAATTATGTCTGAAGACATTATTTTTTAAAGTTGCATATCCTTTACCGGCTGTTGCAGTAAACACCATAATTTTACTGCCGTTGCTGATGTCTTGGCAAGTTTTACGTTCAGAAGTTTGCCATTGCTTTCTGAACAACTGGCTCCCATTCCAACACATTAAAACCAATGAGACACGGTCTGCTGCCAAATCGGTCATCGCTGTGTTTCGAACGAGGGTAAGTGGCATTACGAATCGCGCCCGCAACGCCGTCACCACGGAGTCCGGCCTGAAGACATTACTACTTTTTTTATTTAAAGTAAAGGCCCTTTTTCCGTGATTGGAGACATATAGGGTGTCTGGTGCTGGTCCCATATTGACCACATCTCGATGGGAGAAGTGGTCAATATCACACCAGCTGCCTTTACTTCCCAAGATATATTCTGGTACTCATTTTAGACTAGAACATTATATACAACAATAAGAAAGGGACAGACATTTTAGACTAGAACATTATATACAACAATAAAAAAGAAACAAACATTTTAGTCTGTAACATTATATACAACAATAAGAAAGAGACAAACAGCTTTCTTTGGTCATGTGATGAGAAGAGAGGCATTGGAGAATGTTGTGACGACTGGAAAGATTGATGGGGAAGAGAGGCAGAGGCAGACCAAGAGAAATGATGCTGGATGGAATGAGACGGTGGCATGGAGGATTATCATCAGCAAAGTTGTTCCAGAAAACCAAAGACCGAGATCTGTGGAGAGCCATGAACGCCTACACCAGCTGGCACAGCACTTCATGATGATGATGATGATGACTCAATTTAGGCTGGGTCGACCTGGGAGCCCAGGTTAATGTAAAAAACAATCTGCGCCTCTCTGGGGGAACACTTTATGCACTTCAACAAATTTTGTTTGAGAACAACACACATATTACACAATTAATTTTAGATGTATTACACATATTACAAAATTATGTTTGAGTAGATTACAAACTGCTGTCACTACATTAAACTGCTGTGATTACATTACATTACATGCTGATCCAGTATATGCTATTTAAGGTGTTGAGAGAAGCAGTTTTCATGTATATTTAGCATGAATATTGCCTGTAACTGCCATTTACGTGGCTTTAATAAGATTATATTTCCTGGAATTCTCCTTGACAATAGCCTTATAACAAGGGTGATTTCTGTATAATTACTTTGTTTATTAGATCACTTTTGCAATATGTTGTATTTGCACTTGAATTATTGTAAATATTTAATCAGTATTTATTTGTTTTATTTAATCTGTAGTGATTTTTTGGTAGAAAAGTGTTTTCTTGTGTTATTTTTTTTAGGCAAAAGTGTGTGTGTGTGTGCATGCGTGCGTATGTATGTATGTATATATATATATATATATATATATATATATATATATATATATATAGCAAAATGATCTTATGGGTTTATAATTAAAAAGTTTTGGTTGACACGTTTTTTCATTCCATTTAATTTTTCTCACTTGTTTATTCGCTTGAACTTAAGCGTAGTCTATATCTGTGCCACTACTTGTGGACTGATTTTTGCATATGGATTAGCTTTCCTTAGGCATTGTCCCTCGCTACTGTTTATTTGTAAACGCTTTAGTTCCAGAAGGCCATAGAAACCATCCAGATTTAGAAATAATGATAACAAGAAAATCACAAATGTAATACTCTCACAGGGGTCAACTATACACACTGTGTATAAAACCAATATGTTAAAGATGCTGTGACCAAACATAAGAAATACAGTCATCACACACACTGCATATTGTATGTCCTTTCACCCATGGCCATTGATTAATACATCATCAACACCACACAGCAGGGGCCATTTGTAGTTCACAGCATGCCGGTCTTATCACAAAGTGCTGATTTTATCACAGTGTGCTGCCCTTATCATAGTGTGCTGAAAAGTGTCTTGATCTCCTGCAACAAACACACATCATGCCCAAGGTGTACACAATGTATTCTGACCATCTCTGTAGTGGTTGATCCCTGCCACTTCTACCAGGAACCAGGCCTCCCATCACTGTTCTCTCCCAACCACCATGAGGTTTAATACGACCAAAGTATTTCAGTTTCTAAGACAGGACACTGTTTATGAGCCAGTCTTCTTCAGTGCTCAGATCTTGTAGAATTTCTGTTTGTTCCCTCTTCTTGGTCCATGATATTCTAAGACATTTTCTGTAACATGTAATCATAATTTAAAACAAAACACTCCCCAGTTTTCTTCTTGTGTGATAGCAAAATGATTTGTGACTGACTGCCATCTGTTGCCACAGGAAAGATGCATGCTCTGACAAATGTTACTTTAACTTCCTTGCTGGTGTTGACATAGATTACTGTTTTTTGCACTCGCTCGTTTTGAACTCATAGGTAATCCATACACACTACTTCTAGTAGTGCTGGACTGAATTTTGTGTGTGGATTAGCTTTCCCTATTAACAGTGTCCCTTGCCATTAGATGAACCCACTCCGACTTCAGAGGTACATTTACATCTCCAATTCATAGGATGATAGGTCAACATTTTAATCCAACTGTCTGGTGTAAGTGTTGAACCCCTTACCTCAACATCAGCACATCGGATGTTTCAGAACACGTGTTCTTATCCATTCGGCCATGTCAACCTACATGTTTACTGGTTTTGACATAGGTTATTAATACTGTTAAGCTGACTGGTATAGAAAGAGTTAATACTTGCATGGATATTTGTCTCTGCATAGTTTTGGTGAGAAACAGAATAATAATGTCTGAAAACCTCTTACATGCTTATTTACTGGCATGCTGTATCCAGTTGACCATTTTGTGGTGCTAGTGTATCTGTGAAATTGTGTCTTGTGTATTATTTGTGCTATATATATGCATATCTGAAATTGTATTGTGTTTTTGCGTGCGTGCTTGAGCACTTGCATGTCTTCTTGTGCACACTTGCATGTGAATGTATGTTCTTGTTTATATATTTTTTTACATCTGTAAAACTCTATCTTGTATTTTAATGGCCACCTGCGTTTTGTGATTGCATAATGAATTTATGAGACTCAATACAGTTACCATTGTTTGAAACAAAATATGTAGTTGTGTTTGAATTGTTCCTGTTTGGAGATGGGAGTTTGAAATGTCTCCATGTCTGTGTGAGGTTGTGTTGGGAGTTTGAGATGTTTGTGTGAGGCTGTATGTTTGAAATTCTCCTTTTTCTGTGTTGGGATATAGTCTGAACTTGATGATTGTGATAAGAATGACATGAAGTGAACAGTGCCATTACATCGTTCTTTCAGACATTCATTGTGGGTAGGGTGATTGGTGATTATTTTCAGAAATGTAGAAGATATAAATGAAACCATCATCAGAGGACGAAGCATCAATAACATTAGATATGCAGATGATACAGTATTGATTGCAGACAATGAGCAGGATCTGCAACAATTAAGTAGATGCAGTTGTTGCACACAGTGAACAACTAGGCTTAGAATTAAATTGTAAAAAGACAGATTATAGTCGTCACTAGGAAGAAAGAAATATCACAATGTAATATAGAGGTAAATGGGAATAATCTTCAACAAGTGAATAGGTACAATTATCTCGGAACAGTAATAACATCTAATGGGAGATGCCCTGAAGAGATTAGAACAAGAATCGCCTTGGCGAAAGTAGTCTTTAGCAAGACGAAAAACATACTGACCAATGGAAAGATGTCAATTGAAATGATAAAAAGAGTGTTGAGGTGCTATATAGAGCTGTACTTTTGTATGGATGTGAAGCTTGGACAATGAGCAGTCAGGCTGAAAAACAGCTGATGGCTGTAGAAATGTGGTTTCTAAGGAGAATGCAAAGAATACCATGGACAGACAGAAAAACCAATGACCAAGTACTACAAGAAGCAAGTGAAAATCGTAAATTGATTAGAAAAATTAGACGTAGAAGGTCAAAATTTTTTTGGACATGTTATGGGAAAAAATAAATTGGAGAATTTGGTGACAACTGGCAAGATAATTAGTATGTACAATTACCTCGGAACAGTAATAACATCTGATGGGAGATGCCTTGAAGAGATTAGAACAAGAATCGCCAGGAGAATGCAAAGAATACCATGGACAGCCAGAAAGACCAATGAACAAGTCCTTCAAGAAACAAATGAAGATCGTAAACTGATCAGAGACATTAGACGTAGACAGTCACAATTTTTTGGGCATGTTATGAGAAGAAATGATTTGGAGAACTTGGTGACAACTGGTAAGATCGAGGGGAACAGACCAAGGGGAAGACCTAGAAACAAGTATCTGGATGGCTTGGCCTTGTGGCATGGTCGAGACAAAAACACGGAACTGATCCACGACTCTGTTGATCGAGTGAGATGGCAGAACATGACCGCCCACGCTTACCGGCATGGCACATGATGGATGGATGGATGGATGGCAAGATAAAGGGGAAGACAGAGAAGTAAATACCTGGATGGCTTGATTATGTGGCATGGTCAAGACAAGACAACCGAGTTGATCCACGACTCTGGTGATCAAGTGAAATGGCGAGTCATGACCGCCCCCGCTTACCGGCATGGCACATGATTGATGGATTGGTGATTAGTATGGATCATCATCATCATCACACTCCAGACTTGTCAATGGGCACTCCGATTTCCTCCTGAATTTCTTCACCAGCCTATGCCGACTGGTCGTACCAGTTCTATGTTAATTAATCAAATCTTTTGTGTATATGGATAGGGTATTTTAACACAATCTGTTCATCATCATCATCATGTGCCATGTCAATAAGCGTGGGTGGTCATCTAATTTCTTTGTTCAATTTACGAGGTTTGTTTCTTGAAGGATTTCCTCATACATTTTTCTGTCAATCTATGGTATTCTTTGCATTTTCCTCAAAAACCACATTTCCAACGACATAGAATTTCTTAGCTTGCCTGCTTTTTGTTTGTGTTTCACATGGACAGAAATACTATAGGTATCATTTCTTGCATTAAAGAGATAGAAGAAGGAGAGAGGGAGACAGAACGGAGATAGAGAGAGCATATGTCATCTGGAGAGCTTGTGAGAACCAGTTATTGCTTTGTGCCACAATCAAAGCTCTGGCTATATTATATGGCTTAAGGAATACCAACAACTGAGATTAGAAGAAATTGAAGTAATATATGTGTGGGACTGAAGCAGTTAAAGCAAATAGATTAAAAAAAAACAGAATCACCATATCCAAAGGTTCGATTAAAGAGTGATCAACTTCATAAAACATCACAAGTGCAATAAGTTTACTGAAACGTTTGATGTTGCCTGCTCTTCTTCATGGATGCGAATGCAGGACAACGAGCAATGAAATGCTGATGAAACTGGAGGCAGAGGAGATTTGGTTGTTTTAGAAGATTATTGAGGAAAATTTAAGACATAAGAAAGCCAATGCTGAGGCAGACAGAAGAAAACCAATGCTGAGATAGACAGAAAAAAACCAATGCTGACACAGAAGAAAACCATTGCTGAGACAGACAGGAGAAAACCAATGCTGAAACAGAAGAAAATCAATGTTGAGACAGACAGAAGAAAATCAATGTTGAGATAGACAGAAGAAAACCAATGCTGAGATAGAAGACAACCAATGCTGAGACAGAAGAAAACCAATGCTGAGACAGACAGACAGACAGAAGAAAACCACTGAGACACAAGAAATGCCACTTTGCATTTATTTACTATTTCTTTATGTATTCTATTATATTCTTCTTTATCTTGCTTTTCCTTTCTTCTTTCATCCATCATCTGCAAACTGTCATCTGTAATGCATTTTTTTATTGCAATTCTATGTTTAGGTGGAATGATTTCAATTGATGCCTGTTGAATTGATTCCCGCAAAACATGTCCCACTGTTCACCAATAGTCTGTATTCCACTGTGGAATAATAGAATTGATCCAGAAAACCAAATACCTGACACATTGCCAAAGAGAAAATAGGTCGGGATCAAACATGATACACAATTAAATGAACAAGTATTATAATGTAAATCTCCATTCACTGAGCACGGAAATTGCGGAAGATACCACAAAAACAAAACAAATAACATGATGACCCTAGAATGGCGATATATTGTCCTTCTGTCAAATGGGAAGTCACATTTGGCGTTAAATTATCCATTAGCACTGAATCAGATACCAAGATATATGGAAATATATGAACACCTACGCTATTTGGCCAGGCACATGATGATGATAATAATTAACATGGTGAGTTACTTCATACAAGAAGAGTCCATAAATAAGTTCCCATAAAACACACTTAATAAGCCAAGTGCTCATTGTAATGTTTATAATATATTTATTTGATACTTTAATGCAAGCAGTAAACATATATTACATTTCATGCTCATAAAACTATTTGAGCAAGAAAAATAATGCCTGGCAACAAGAAAAGTTAAAAAAGAAAAGTGCAATAATAACCACACAACATATTTTAAACTGATCTCATGGACATACTGGTCCAGAGCAGATTGCATCAACCTTCTGAGCCCCATACAGGCACTAAGGCTTGTCTTAGACCTCAGTGTAAGACTCGTCTGTATGTGTTTCAGATTCAAAGGGTGCCATTTGTCAATGCCACTGTCTATATCCATGAAGGGTTCTCATGCACAAGCATCATTGTCATTTATGCCATTTGCAGTCCAAAATGTGTTTCATGAAATACACCGGTGAAACAGGCTTATGCTTGACCGACAGATTTAGGCAACATATTTTGGATATTAACGGCAGTGCTGATATACCAGTTTCTTCACATTTCAACAGTGCAGATCACTGTTGAGGTAACCGATACCCAAGTCACAGCCATTACATTTACACATCTCATGAGAGAGGTTGCAAGAGTCTGGAAAACCACCTCATTTTTAAGTTGGGGGTCTCGTTCGCTGTACAGCCTTCAAATTCCAACAGTTTCTTTAAATCAAATATATATCTTTTTGTTTATCTGGTCCTCTCACCACTACTCATTTACTTTTTCCTCTATTTTGTGTGCTTTCCCATTTATTTGCAGTGTGCCCGCCCCACTTGTGTCTTCTCTTTGGAGACAGACCTCTATTTCACCTCAGCTTACTTTATCCACCCAACACTTAAAGTCAGCTGACCTATGGAACTCCCACAGTTTCATTTTTGTGCCCTGGGACTTAGAAGTCTCCAGGATCTCAGTTATTTTTTTTGTTGTAGTTTTGCAATGTAGTTTACCACTATATTTTTGTGTTTGTATGCTGGCGATAACTTTCTAGCAGCAATGCCCATTCAGCCACTTGTTCTTGTCAATTCCACTTGCCATTCTTGTTGATTTATTCATTGCCCTGGGAAGGTTGACCCGGTCAACAAATGCCTGCAGAAGTCGGATGTGTCGGCCTAACGGCGCAAGAACGCAGCTCTGCTGTAAACAGGCACAACGCAATTACGGCCGAAAAAAAAAACAACTCTGGATGAACGCAGAAGAAGAAGATTTACTCATTGTATTTTTACAGCTTTACTGCGTTTTACTGCAATTTAAGTTTTTTCATGTCTTTTTGATATCATAATCTCTATATAATATGTAAGTATGTTTAAGATAGTTGCAAATGCATTTGATATAATCAAAAGTACATGCAGAAATGTCACTACGATATGACTTTGAAAAACAAATAATGACAATATATTTAATTGAATAATGACAATAATAATTATCAGTAAAAGAACAACAATAATTTTACATAAAAGCGTAAAATACTCATGGGTGAATCACAGAAAAGATATTTCTTCATTGGCATTCCAGATACTCTGTTGATTGTACTATTATTTGACATGTTTGGTTTGTTGGCTTTGTTTTTAAAAGATCACTTTCATTGCACACAGTTATCTCCAAAAGTGCTCCAATTTCCTCCCATAGATCACACAAGGAGAATCTCAGCACAGTGCACAAACTCTACAGCAACGGCAAGAATCCACATGTGTGTACAGCAGAATCATATATGCTATATATATATATTTTTTGTGACTAGCTTTTCTAAGTAAAACATTGTGCCTGGGCAGTGGCCTAATCAGGCCTGTTCTTTTCAGTTTCCAAATGTTGGGTGATTATTAACATGCACACAGGTCATCAAGTTTTAGCCCTTGCCCAAGAAAACTAGACGTCCCATCCTCTACCCCAGGATCAGGAGTATACTACCCTTTGCTTATTTTTTTGAAACTTCAAATGTCAAATTTGTGAGATGAACCTGATCCTCTTCATTCAGAGGCAGATGTCACAATCTCTGATCTACTTTTTGTGGTATCTTGGGGGATTTTGTTATAATCTGCTTCCATGTCACTGTAGTATCTTAGGAGATGTCAGAATATTTATTTGACCAAAGACGGCACTCAATAAATGATGTTGTCACTATCACACTGACCGTCTTGTTGTTGATGTTTGTGATTCTCTGGAAGACTGAGTCTTAACTCTTAAGTCTGTAGCTCTGGCATTCGTGTTTTCTGAGCCCTGAGAAGGGCTGGCAACTATCAGCAACCATCAGAGTCAGGTTGGGGCAAAGACTTTTCTCCAGCTCCAATCCCATAGTACCATCTCCACGAGAATTGTGTTGCAGAGCTCTCCATCCACTCTCCATCTCAGAATAGAGCGGGGCATGCTAGACCGTAACTAGAACCTCACAGCTGTAGACAGGTGTAACCAGATCAAGATTCAGCACAGCTCATAAGGACTTGCTGAGATTAGGTCTGGTTTGATCATGTTTCATCTATGGGGTTTAGGTGTTTCGTCTATGGGGGTTTAGGTGTTTCATCCATGGGTTGTTTCATTCATGGGGTTTAGGTGTTTCATCCATGGGTTAGGTTGTTTCATCTATGGGGTTTAGGTGTTTCATCTATGGGTTTAAGTGTTTCATCTATGGGGTTTAGGTGTTTCATCCATGGGTTTAGGTGTTTCATCCATGGGTTAAGTTGTTTCATCTATGGGGTTTAGGTGTTTCATCTATGGGTTAGGTTGTTTCATTCATGGGGTTTAGGTGTTTCATTCATGGGGTTTAGGTGTTTCATCTATGGGTTTAGGTGTTTCATCCATGGGTTAAGTTGTTTCATCTATGGGTTTAGGTGTTTCATCCATGGGTTTAGGTGTTTCATCCATGGGTTAAGTTGTTTCATCTATGGGGTTTAGGTGTTTCATCTATGGGGGTTACATATAATCAGATTGCTACTGGTACTATTAGTGTTGGAACTCTTCACTGGCTGCTGAAGATGGGGACGGAGTGCTTATGGCAATGCCCCGAATGCTGTGATGTCGGTTCCTAAATCAATCAATCAATCTATGGGGGTTTAGGTGTTTCATCTATGGAGGAGTTTAGGTGTTTCATCTATGGGTTTAAGTGTTTCATCTATGGGGTTTAGGTGTTTCATCCATGGGTTTAGGTGTTTCATCCATGGGTTAAGTTGTTTCATTCATGGGGTTTAGGTGTTTCATCCATGGCTAAGGTTGTTTCATCCATGGCTTAGGTTGTTTCATCTATGGGGTTTAGGTGTTTCATCTATGGGGTTTAGGTGTTTCATCTATGGGGTTTAGGTGTTTCATCTATGGGGTTTAGGTGTTTCATCAATGGGGTTTAGGTGTTTCATCAATGGGGTTTAGGTGTTTCATCTATGGGGTTTAGGTGTTTCATCTATGGGGTTTAGGTGTTTCATCTATGGGGTTTAGGTGTTTCATCTATGGGGTTTAGGTGTTTCATCAATGGGGTTTAGGTGTTTCATCCACATAGGGTTTATGTGTTTCATCCAAGGAGTTGAGGTGTTTCGTCCATGGGGTTGAGGTGTTTCGTCCATGGGGTTGAGGTGTTTCATCTATAGAGGTGAGGTGTTTCATCCATGAGGTTTAGGTGGTACATTGTTAACAGACTCCGACCCAATACCCAAAGGGAATGTAGTCAAAGGGTTACTTGTGCGTTGTCTGAGGACATTCTTCCTGGTGGGGAAGGCCAGTCATATAGAACATTTTCTGATAACCATGCTATGATCCTTGTTTGATCTTACAGTCATATAGTCACAAAAAAATGATCTTACTTTCAGGAGGATATGATCCCAGGATATCAGGACTAGCATGCAAGTGCACTAGTCATGATGTTATCACATCTCCAAGACTGATTGTGAGCTTGTAAATATGTGTTCAAACATCTCGTTACACTGACATATGGATACAGTCATAAAACTGCATATTACAACATATGAACACTACATGTCATTGCAAAGTGTCACTAAAAGTTGTTGAATACAAAAATATGCAGACAAAACAAAACCAATATGGACAGTATGAAAACACTGTCTCAGTATACATTATATCACAAAATGTAAAAAGTATTTTATAATGGATGAGATTCTGCAATTAACTCATGTCCCACTCTGGAGGTAAGTAACATTGTCCTTCCCAGACAGTTGTTGTTGTTACAACCTTACTCAGACAGTCAATATTTAAATTTAAACTGACTCAGACAGTTAGTACTGTCAATTCTGACTTACAGTAACAACTGCACAGGACAGTGATAGTTTAAAAAGTGAAATGAATTTAATTTTAAATATATTTATAAGAACTACTATTTCATTTAATCAGCAAATCAATGTCCTAGACTGCACACTGAACACTGAAAAGTGAAATTGCAAGCAAATATTCAGGATTTACATGAACTTACTAAAAACCAGTAGATTATTTTCACAAGTGAGATCTTGTAAAGGTAGAACTTTAGTTGTCTAGGACTCATTATATAAATAGACAGAAAAGCTATATATTGTAAGAGTTTGAAGTAATGATACCAAAAAAATAAAAAGATCAACAAGTTACATGAAGTGCAGCCAGAATTTTTAAAATTTGACATCTCCAAATTATTGCAATAAAACACATATGATTTGACTAGAGATTATTTCATTCTGGAAGATTTCAAACAGATTTAATAAGCTTTTGGTTTTCAAAGAAATCATCCATATTTATTATTGCTATGATGTCAATACAGAGGAATCTGATTGTTTTTGTTTTCTCTGTATCATCATCATCCAGTGGCTTGTGCTAAGCAGAACCTTTCCTCCAGAAATTATTTTTTTCTATAATGTATTTGACTGTTATAGTTTTCTAGACATTTCTAAAAGTAATCTGCCATTGCTGTCCATTTTGGATTTGACCATAGTGGTCAATGGCCACAGCCACTGTCTTCATAAATAGATCCTCTGTCTACTGTCACAAACTTGAGACCATAACCAACAAATAATTATTACATTGCTTTATAGAAGATTTCAAGAAACTATTTACAAAAAGCACAGTAACCAAACTTCACTTATTTGTGAAATCAATTAAAATACAACACATAAAAATGACCAGACTTACAAATGTTAGCGTAATATGATATATAAATATCTGTAGTAATTTCTATAATTTTACCCCCTTGTGTCTTAAGACTCATAGACCTGATGTGAATTCAGTCTCTGCTGTACAAACGAAAACAGGAAGAGGATCACGTATAAGCCAGCAGCTATCCAACAGTTGATAGCACTGATGTCATATTTCTCTTGCACAAATTCCACACTGAAGTTGTAAATAGCCCATTCCTTTTGGCTGGTTGCAATGTCCTCAAAAAGAGCTGGACTTCGGATTTTAAAAAAGATACCCAACAGGGTCTGATCAGAAGAAGCAAAAATAAATACAATTTAACCAGAAATATTAAACAGCATGTGATCATTGAATGAGTATAAGTTCAAGAATTAACATCAATACCTTGGGACAATCCCACATGTGTTCCATCCACTTCTTCAGTAGCCAGTGAAGAGTTCCCATGATAGGGTACCAGTGGCAACCTAGCTGTATGTCTTGCATGCAGTCAATGTTACAAACATACTTAATAGAAGACATAAGAGCATAATTCACTATTTCAGCAGAAGTGTGTTAGGGTTTGGCTTAATGATCACTTGCATTTAACGTGGATAACTCCATAACCAGTTTTTCTGTATGGTAGTGAATCATGAAACGTGAATTAACAAGTTAAAAAGAGCTTAAAATCAACCCAGATATTCCTGAGAGGAATGTTGCGAACACCTTGGACTGCCAGAGTGACTAACAATGATTGCCTGGAAGAAGCTAATGAAATTAATACACTTTATACAACTATAAGAAAGAGAGACCAACAGCTTTCTTTGGTCATATGATGAGAAGAGAGGCATCGGAAAACACTGTGACAACTGGAAATATCATTGGGATAAGAGACAGAGGCAGACCAAGAGAATGATGCTGAACGAACTGACAGTGGCTTGGGGAAACATCATCGACGGAGTTGATCCAGAAAACTAAAGACCCAGATCTGTGGAGAGACATATAAGTCTACGCCAGTTAGCAGGGCACATGATAGTGACTTCCATAAGTGCTCCGATCTCCTTCCATAGTTTACACCAGGAGAATCTCAGAGCAGCATACAAACTCTGTGACACAGGTGAGAATCCAAATGCCCATATACCAGATTCACATATGCTACAAATATTGTTTTGTGAGCTGGGTTTCTAATTTTAAGCTGGGTTTCTAATTTTTATCCCGGGAAGAGTGGTCTCAGCTGCTAACATGTGAACCACAAATTGAAGAACCTACATTTGAAGAAATCCTATATGTAATCACACAACTTAAAAACAATAAGGCAACTGGGACTGATGGAATTGCTGCTGAATTTATAAAGGCAGGTGGCCATGCATTACATCTAAAGCTATACGAACTAATAATAAAAATCTGTAGGACAGAAGAATTACCCCATGACTGGAAAGAGTCATTATTGATACCTATCTTTAAGAAAGGAGACACGTTCCAATGTGAAAATTATAGAGGAATATCACTACTGTCCACAAGCTATAAGATACTATCCGCAGTATTACTAAATAGACTAAAACCATATTCAGAAGACATATTAGATGACTACCAAGTGGGTTTTAGACAAAACAGATCAACAATAGATCAGATATTTATCTTACGACAAATAGCCGAGTAAAATTGGGAATATAAAAGAGATCTCCATAACATTTTTGTGGATTTTAAAAAGGCTTATGATGGTGTCCATAGGAATAGTCTATGGAATGCTATGCAGGAATTTGGAATACCAAGGAAGTTAATCAACATGACCAGACTATGCATGGAAGATACTTATAATATAGTAACATATAAAGGCAGGAAATCAGACCCTTTCCAAATAACATCTGGCTTGAAACAGGGTGATACACTATCACCACTACTCTTCAATCTGGCTCTACAGAAAGTCGTAAGGAAGGTAAAGGAGGACTGTGATATTGGAGGAACATCCAGGCTGCTTGGTTATGCAGATGATATATATATTATAGGGGAAAATGAACAAAAGACATTGGAAATATTGACTCACTTAAAGGAAAAAGCCCAACAGATGGGGCTGGTTATCAATCAAGATAAGACAGAATATATGGTAATTTCAAGAGAAGGAATGGCTAAAAACTCTGGCCACATACAAATAGATAATATGACCATTAAAAGAACGGAAACATACAAATACCTGGGTACAATCTTCAACTGCTCCAACATCATAAGGGAAGAAATACAAACTAGAATCAATTCTGGAAATAAGATATACTATGCACTACAACATCTACTAAAATCAAATGCGTTATCTCGTAACACCAAAATCACAATATACAAAACACTGATCAGACTGGTTGTGCTGTATGGCTCTGAAACCTGGAGTACAACGAAAGGAGACGAAGCCTTATTACAAACCTTTGAGAACAAAGTTTTAAGACGCATCTTTGGACCCATTAGGGATACACAAAGTGGAGAGTGGAAAAGAAGAAGTAACAAAGATATTTATGATCTGTTTAAGTCCCCGCTAATCACTGGTATCATGAAGGTTAATAGACTACAATGGCTGGGGCATATAGAAAGAATGGAAGATAATAGGGAAACAAAACTCGCTTACACTCAGGAAATAAATGACCGTAGACCCCAAGGTAGACCAAGAAGGCGATGGAGAGATAATACATATACAGACCTACAAGCACTTGGAATCAACGACTGGCAAGAGAAGGTCTACCAGAGAGACGAATGGAGACGGATTGTATCTGCAGCAAAGAACCTCAATGGCTCGGAACGCTGAAGAAGAAGAAGATTTATTTCCCTATAATTGATGCAGAGATGTGTTTGCTGGGGTGATTGTTGCAAATACCTTGGACAGCCAGACTGAATAACAAGTGCCTAGAAGAGGCTAATGAGAATATAACATTACACATAACTATAATAAAGAGAGTGTTCTTGGGTTATAAAATGAGAAGAGTGGGGTCTCAATGGCAAAGTGATCAAGCTGTTTGCCTTGAGATCTGAAGGTTGTGGGTTCAGTTTCAGAATATTTTGTACAGGTCATAACTGCAATTTGTCCAGAAACTCCTGGAAGTCACTGCTGGAATGATGGAGTTTGCTCTTTGTGTGACGATGTATGCAGCAGTGGCTTGCTGTTCTCCTGAGAGAGAGATAGAGAGACAGAGACCGATGCACTGAAGACGATCCTCTTGCCGTCAACATTTAACTTACAATGAGAGAAGAGAGGCACTAAACAAGGACAGGACAGATCGGTGGCAGGAGAGGCAAAGGCAGGTTGAAACAAATTATGCTTGATGCTCTAAGACAGTGGTTCTCAACTGGTGGGGAATTCCCCCCCCCCTTTTCCTGGGGGGGGGGGGGGGGAGAATTTAAGGTTTCCAGGGGGGGGGGGGGGAGGACTTAAGATTATTTCAAGATTGCGTTAATACAAGAACCGATTACTTGATATAGTTTTTCCCTCCATTCTTTACAGTACTTCTCACCTTTCTGAAATTTGTTTTATAATGTAAGTAGACCTGCAAATCATATTTTATGTAGACACCTAGACTTGTTCTAGTTTGAACCTGAGGAATTAAGGCCGCATGGCTAGTGCAGTTGCCACGAACTGTGCAGGTTAGAGTTTTCTTTTTGCCCCCCCCCCCACCCCAACAGAAAAAATACTCCACATCTTACCGAGGATTCAAACCTGGGTCTCCTGAATGAGAGCCTGGCATTCTAGCCACTCAGCCAGCTGCTCTACCGGTCTCATTAGTACATACCCAATTTTTAAAAAAAACATGATAAAAATATCTATTACTAAAGTAAGTAAAGGTGCGTGCATTATGGTGATAGACTCATATTTGTACAGACCAATCAGCACTCGGCAGGTGACATGGTTAGTATAACATCGGCCACCTTTCCTTCCCAAGAAATTATTGGTACCCACTGTAGGCTGGGTTGACCGTCAATTAATTTGTAAAACTAAGTCTTAAGGGAGAGTTTATACATAGCTGAAGTATGAATAAACGGATACTTTATACATAGTGAAGTATGAATAAACGGATACTTTATACATAGTTGAAATATGAGTAAAGGGATACTTTATACATAGTTGAAGTATGGCTGTTTAAATATCAAGAATAATTTTCCAGATTGGTATCCCCAATACAAATAATTGTGTCCCCAGGCGAGTTTAAGAATTGTTAACTTGCATTTCTGTACACTTACTGTTTACAGGCATCCATCTTTGTTTACGTTACCGACCTACTATTTCCTACTATTTAGACAAGAATATGTGTCGCATCAGAGAGATATGAATAGGCAATTTAAACACCAGGCTTTTGACTGGCTGGCCTCATGAATTAACAAATAAACAAGGAAATGCTACGCATATAAAATGCAGGAAAACCTGGTGTATGTGAAACAGGTTGAAAAGAGAGGAGAGAGATAGATAACGAAGATAGTGTGAGAGACAGAGATATGAGAAAGATGTGTTAAAAGACATTCAATCAATCAATCAGGTGCCGTCTCCGCAATGAAGGTTGGCTGCAATGGATCTCCAACACTGTCTGTCTCTCGCCCTGACTGTACATTCTGTCAGGCTGATGCAAGTCCATCTCTTGATGTTATCCTCCCACTTGTATCATTGTCTACGTTACTTGTATCTGCCCATTTACTGTGATGTTCATTGATGACCTATCATTTTCACTGCTAATTATCATAGTTTTTTTGTATTTTGGATGTTAATATCTAAGCCACATTCTGCACTGTGCCTGTTTACTTCTTTAGTTCCTGATATTTGTTTATTAAAAAGTCGCTTTCACCCAATTAATTGCTGAAGAATTAAAACAAAAATAGTGTCCGGCAGGGAATCGAACCTCAAGCTCCCACGTATCAGGCGGAGACACTAACAACTATGCTACTACTGAGGATATGATTTGGAATCAACAAAAATGTATTAGCCACTCGCATGTCCCGATGACGGCACATATTTTAAGTCCCGTGACTTGGCAAATCGCATGACCAGCCGGGAAAGTTCCACTATGAATAAAGGGATAATTTATTCATAGTCGGGGTATGAATAGTCACTTCGCATTCTTAATTCATCCAGCTGCGAATCGAACCCAAGACCACACCACTGGATCGGCAGCCAATACGGTACCGGGGTTCCATTTCTCCCAGACTAAATTAAACGTGAATAAAAGTTACTTAGGAACAAATTATACTTCATGTACTTAAACAAACAAATGATAATGATAATGTGAATCATCATCAGTATTTAAACTGATTATCAAATCAAAATCTCATCTCACATTCATCTGAATTGAATAATTCTGATCACAATCTATCTCACTCATACTGACATAATCATATATATTTACATACATGTAACATACCAACATTACAACACCCCAAATACTCAGAAGCATGTAATACGTGGAGCATTTCGGTCCAAAAATAGCATAGCCCATCGCTAAAACGGTTTGAATGAGTTGACGTGAAGGATAAAGTTACAATACTCAATTTCCTATCTAGTTAGTGATGTACAGCTTCTTTTCTGACCAGAAATGACCCACTTCCGGCAAAACAAAAGGGAGTTTACTCGTAACATGAGTGAGTATATGTGTTTACTGATAACATGAGTGAGTATGTGAGTTTACTCATAATGCGAGTGAGTATGTGATTTTACTCATAACATGAGTGAGTTGACTCATAACATGAGTGAGTATATGAATATGAGTTGACTCATAACACGAGTGAGTATGTGAGTTTACTCATAACATGAGTGAGTATTTTAAATTTATTTGAGTTTAAGAACCAACATCACTGCACTCGGGACATTTCCACACGTGGTCAGTTCTGTTCTCCCTTTACCAACAACGAGTTCACATGCTGATGGGATAGCGTAGTCTGATTCATTAAACATCCGCCTGTGTGTTCCCCTACACTGAGTGTCGCCCTGTCCATTTGCTCACTCCCCCAATCAGCCCCTCAAGCTATGGGTTTTATGTTTTGCTATATTTGCAACTCGATCCCATGGAGTCTTCCACATCAGCCATGTCATAAAGCAACTCGATGCCCCAAAGCGACGACAGCAGCCAGCATGCCAGCCTGTTTCATGTCTTCGCACACCCGCATGCTAGGGGCTGAAAACCCACGATATGCTCTTCACCTTCGCCTTCACGACATAACGTGTTTTCTAGGACTTAACATCACCAAGTAACAACTTAGTAACTTACTTCCCCGTAGTTAGTTAGTTACGTTAAGTTAGAATAAATAGCTTAGATAATATAAGTAGACAGCATTCTGTGAAATTAGCAGTCTAATGACTGATCAAACCAATTGTCTATAATAAGATTTATATAGTTTAGGCTTAGCTAGTTTCCAGTGGTATTGCCTTAAGCAATACAGTTAAATTTGTAAATATATAGTGTGATATATAAAACTACATTATTTCGGCTCAATATTGTGTAACACGAGCCCAATTTTATGTCAAATGACAAAACATTTTTAAAATTGACAACGTACGAATGAGTAAACGCAAGACGAGTATATGGACGAATTAAAGGATTAAAAATATTGCTATGAACTATGTTTTTTGCAGGCACGAGTTTTTATGACTTGTCTTCGTCTTCTATATAAAACATGTGAGTGTGTACTTTTATGTGTGTAGTAGCCACTAATGCATTACAACAATGGTTGTTTCCCAGCATCTCATATCGGCGAAGTACCTCACAAATGAATCATAGGCATTACTTTGTGACGTGCATTAACCTACCTGCGACACTTGAAGACTTAAATTACATCAATTATAGACATACTGTTATGTTTCTAATTGCAATACATATAAAAAAAATTACACCCATACAAACAGGTAAAAATACAAACAGCAGTAATTTCTAAGGGAGAGAACACTTGGTCAGGGGACACTACAGACTTAGATTAAGTTGAAGGGCATAGTTGAAGGTTTATCCACAAGCGGGAGCGAGATAGGCGAACATCAGCATACACACAACTAAGAGGAGAGGTTTATGTGCATTACACGGGAGCCATGGATTATATATTCATGTATTGTATCCGTAAAAGGAGCAATATGTTTTGGGATATCGGTCAATCGTTATTTTGAGAGGTAGAAGTTTGTTAAAACAAACTCGCATTGGTTCAACACAGCTTCCAAGAGTGTAATGCAATACTCTTACGGATAGTGAAGGGGTGACAGGCTGATCGAAAACCAGTGGTTAGATACAGCAACTTGTTAACAGACTTATTTGAGTCAGAAGTGATACCTTATGAGAGACCAGTGAACTCCTTCACAAATTAGATCAGACTAATTTTATATGCTACGACGACATTGCGTCACACCTACTACATTAATCTGGCGACGCAATTCGGGGGCGACGAGAGCATGTCAAGGTTTTAGAGACCACTAGGGTAGACTAGGAACAGAAGAGGTGCAAGGACTGATAGGACATAGAGATAGGACCTCTATAAAGGGATAGACAGAGTAGAGACAACACCCCAGCTAGGACTTACGAATAGTTATAAGACCAGACTCGGGTGGGGACACTAATGTGTCATACTTAGGACAACAGAAGGACCAACCCCGAGGATAGGGGATGGGGACATTAGGTCACGGAGAATACCCGTGACGACGTAAACAGTAGTAGAACTTTAGGGTGAACAAGTACTAGATGAAAGTACTACGTGACAAATAGAACAGCACGGAGAGTTGCTGACCGCACGGGGGATTTTGACCACGTAGGCAAGCGACGGGCTGAGTTGGGTCAGACAGCGACGAGACGGCTTTCTGACAGGACTTGTGTTTTCCGACAGCCTATATCGAGTGTAGTGAACGCATGTGGTATTAGCGAGAGAGTTGATTGTGTTTATTGCTATATATGCTGTGTGAAGAGAGGCGACCATTGTATTCATTTGACAGGCCGATAACGCCTTGTCGCAAGTGTGTGATTATCAGGCTTTGCCTGTAATAAAATCCTTGAAACCATCTTTACAAGTGAAGTTATATGTGAGGTATAGATGAAGTCGCGAGAATGCCTGTGCGTGTAATGTAAGACTGTGACACTCACCAAAAGATATTTCACCCCGGCCAGGTGTGGACTTCCTCCAGTAGCTCCCTGATAATCCAGATATCTGGTCACCACAAATGGATATAATCCTATACTGACTCTGAATCTGTCACACACCGTGTAGCTAAATGTCACTACAGTTATGCAATCTAACCATCCTTGTATCGTGAAATACGGATCACTGTCACTTGAAACAAAAATGTTCATTGGTAATTGTCATGGATTTTCACAATCACAATGTTAATGTTTAAAGTTCCACAGGAATCCACTAACTGAGAAAACCCTATGTTAGGTGTTCAACTTCCCTCTATGACTACTAGTGTTCCTGTTACATGTGGTGTGGAAAATATCTTCACTCAAATTTGGTGAACCCTATCTCTGAGGATTAATTCCCAGATAAATATCGGTTCCTGCTCAGCAGAGCCATGTTCCTGCAGACCCTTTTGATTATGGGCCCAGTGCAAAAGCCGCCGAGTAAAACTTTCTTCAATGAATTAGCCTTAATCTTAGTCAATGACTTGTCAGCTTGTTCTCTTGGTGAACGGAGTGGAACCTGTTGAAGAGAGAACACACCTGATGAGAGCAACCCGATACTGACCTTTATTAAGTGAGTGCAGGCTGACGGCCTCACTCAGATATATAACAGCGAACTAAACTCTGTCATAGGGCAGAGGAGCTCATCACATCGGTCTGAGTCATGGTAAGACAAGGAAAGACCAAAGGCAAAGTGCAGAAACTCAGTAGACACCCCACTGGAAGATCCTACCATTGGACATTGCCCCTATCCCCCAACCATCCTCAATCTTTCTAAACATCATCCCACTACATTATTCTCAACCAGCTGAGTTAATTGATTTCTTACACTAGCTAGTTTAACAACGCGATTGCCTACTGTTGCCGACACTCCTATATTACATTCTCCTAATGCACATTACTACACTCGATTCCTAAGAATAAACCCATTTGGGTCTAAATCACTCAATTACCATATATTGAGTCTAGCCTTAAATTGAGACTACTCAACCACACAATGGGTAAATGTCAGCCAATGTAAATTAACACAAGACACTGTAGCCTCTCTTTATAATCCAGCCAGGAACATTACACACACTTCCGTGAACTAGGAGAGGCACAACAGACACTCGTCTGTGATATTCGCTATTTTCGTCACTCCTATTTCTATTCTTCTTCTACCTAACCTACGCTCTCATGGATTTCCCGTTAAGTGTATCGCTTTAAACATTTTTATAATGCTAAAGACGTGAGAAAAGTGCTGTGTACTAATAATATTGTGCAAATTTATGCCGGTGAAATGTGTTAATTCATTGAGGATCACTGATTTTTCGCTCGTTGTAATAAACTTTTAAATAAATTGCAATGCTACGCCTAACAGTATCTTGCCATGCTTGGACTCTCTTCTCTTATGATGGAGTATTCTGAAAGCTACAAAAATGTATCTTGATCTAAATGCAAACCATTATCTATTACTTCTTGAGATTCAGTAACTTGTAATGTGTGCTCATCATTGGTTGTGAAACCATGTCTTGATTCTTGCACTTGATAAGGAGTCTTCTCCGTACTGTAAAGACTATTCTTATAGGTTGCTGTCTGGGCATGATGTGCACTTATTCAACTTTCACACATCTTTTCTTGATTATGCTCTTAGAATATTCAAGGGAAATATAATCGTGCTGAAGATAATTTGTCATGTTAAAAGGAAACACTAGTTAGATAGTGCGTGTTTCACAGGACGTTGCATTAAAGGCCAGCATGACATTTTTGCTGTAACTAGTCTGACGGTGATTTACGTTCAGTGCTATGCCTAAAGTGTGAATGAATGCCTCAAGGCAGATTCACTGGGTTTATGTTACAACTAGATGCCTGTGGAAGGAACTGATGTTCGGATTTGTGTCTTTTACCCCCATTTAATGGAGATTTTACATTCAGTGTGTTCGAACCTTTGTTGACATGAGATAACTATCTAAACGCCTCCTTGGATGATTCTTATGATCATGATTTACGACAAGATTGATGCGTTATTTATGTTGTATGTTTCACAGTTATGCATGTTGGTTTATTGATGACTTTTGAAGAAATTGTGGACATGACAGAACATTATGAGACTGAATAAGGTGTCTGCTTTGCACAAGACGACATTCTTCCTATTAATATTATTAATGTTCTGCGTGAGCTTGACAATCGTATTCATGCGGTGACGTGTATCTTGTTTAACGCCAATATTCCTCTGTGACGATTCGTCTTCACTTGATGACAACCAGTTCCTTATTTATGTCATTTGCTCAAATGGATGTTTCTGAGTCATCTTGATTGTTTGTTTTGTCTTGTCATCGAACCAACATGATGTAACATCACAACGAATGATTATTTAAATGGACATTTACAATAACAAATGATTATTGTAATCGATCATTTTAATCAGCAGGTATTTGTCACAATATATGTTTGCTATAAACTACCATTATTTTCCATAGATGATTGTTACGGTGATTGATTTTTCTCAACACAGATGTTTACCATCACTTGTTGTGATTGGGCTAAATGTAACATGATTTTCTTTTCCCATATCGATAGGAAGACCTTGGAAGATCCAAATAATTCCTATTGTTTATTTCATATGGTGTACAACAATTCACACTTAGCATAACACCACAATATTTTAATAGATTTTGCAGAGATATAGCTATATTTCTTTGGGTTCAATTTGATAGAGGGCTGCAGGAAGGGTGGCTTCTTGCGATATCCTACGCAACATTTTGTGTCTGGTTCAAAAGCTGAGGATGACTGAAGGTTATGCCTCAAACTGCCTGTAATACTGAGGACTTTTTGTCATTGTTGGGAGACCGCCTTCGCAGATGAAGAGGGAGTCTTGCCATTTACCTTCCACCGCCGTATCCAGCAAAATTGTCCTAGAGTGCCGCCTGAAGAAACAAAGCTAAGTACTATCTATGAACTACACACCATAATACATATACCCACACACACACACCCTGTGTAGTTAGACGAATGAACATTACCATTTAAAGACAACGACAATGTGAAGATTCCTCGATGGAGGCTGATGAATAATGAACACTTTTAGTTTATTATGAACAATTTCGAAATCAGAATTCAATGGTGGAATTATATAAACATTTGTTGATTTCATCTTGTGCAAATCCATGATATCCCCCACCATTAGTCTATTCAATACACTTGAAAACTACAAACTGTACTTGTGTTTAATTAATTGTTGATGAAGTTGGTAGTTGTTAGATTTGGTTATATGTTCTAACAGATATTGTGGAAACTTAGTAGTAAGAAGAGAGTTATTGGAGGCGCTTTGAGACATGAGGTATGAGACATGGCTCATGCCTCGTGATGGGGGTCTATGCCTCATGATGGGGGTCTATGCCTCATGGCTCGTTGTGGGGTCTATGCCTCATGGCTCGTGGTGGGGTCTATACCTCATGGCTCGTGGTGGGTGGGTTGTGGCCTGCCATGTCTTCCAGATCCTTGCTGGTTTTTTAAGTGTCAGCTGTCGTTTTTAATAAGATCATCGGGGCATGTGTAACAATGGAAAGATCAATTGAACTAGGTGGGTAGTTGGTACCACAGTCGCGTTGGAGATGTGTAATTGATTCAGAAGATGTCAGCCGGTGTAATGCATTAATTAGCTTCCCGTTTGTAAAGACGGCATAACAAACTGGGCAACCACCATGATCTTTATCATATAACAGCTGTTGCAACATTAATCAAACTCAACAAGGAAATATGGTAATGAAACGGTGCGAAAGATCAATTGAACTAGGTGGCTAATGTGCGCTATAACTATGGCGCCAGGTTTGCTAATTGTATCAGAAGATGTCAGCCGGTGTAATGCATTAATTATCTTCCCGTTTGAATAGACGGCAAAACAAACTGGGCAACCTGCATGATCTTTATCATATAACAGCTGGGACGCAGAGGCATTTCCATGGCACCAGGGCCGGGTTATATACTGGCCAAGACCTAGTGACGCGTCCTCGTCGAGCGTCCTGGGCAACAGGTCCCTTCGGGGTCCTGGCTAATGTTATTAGGATCGCCGATTCCTCCGAAGTCGGAGAGTGTCTGCCTGTACGGCGAGGAACCACCAGTCTGCACACCAATAAGCCAGACATGGGACAACGGATACTCACGCAAACCTCAGGTCCTATATGACATTATACTGATGTTGGACAACAGGATGCCTTCATCCGACATACAGGACTTCGCGTTGGAGCTCAAGCCAACGAACACAAGCACGGCAACAGCTGTTGCAACACTCGACAAAACTCAAAGATGAAGTTGTATTGAGGTCGGCAACTGGGCACGTACCATCATGATCTTTATCATATAACAGCTGTTGCAACACTCGACAAAACACAATCAGGAAATTGTATGTATTGATTGATTGATTTAGGAATCGACATCACAGCATTCGGGGCATTCCCATAAGTGCTCCGTCCCCATCCGCAGCAGCCAGCGAAGAGTTCCAACACTAATAGTACCAGTAGCAATCTGATTATAAGTCAGTTAGGCCTTTCCTTTGAGCGTTGAGCGTCGGCCAGATCCCTTCGTCACTCCTCGTTGTCTCATTCTTGACAGACCATGGTAATCCATTTGCTCCTCCGAGGTGTGCACGTGCTCCCACAAGGCCGCAACCACGTCTGCCTTGTCATGTATCAATACTCCACCAAGTTCTGCAGAGCCAGCCAATCTGTCCGCCTGTTCATTTCCCAGCACACCGGCATGCCCCGGAGAAAAGATCCAGGCGATGCTTGTCACGCGTGACCTCCGAAGCCAAGCAAGCCACTCTGCACGAAGCATGCCCGTCCTCACCCTCGTCAGCATGCTTTCTGAGTCAGTTACAATCACGATGTGTGTGTTTGTCGTATTCTCCATCCAGCGGAGAGCCGCAGCGACTGCCTCCACCTCCATTCTTAAGCTGGATGTTGTGGTATCATATGCCAGGCTCTCCTGCCCCAAACATCGACCATTAGCTTTGGCTATGAATTCCCAGCCACTTCTTTCACCTCTTGACACCGAACCATCTGTGTAGATATTCACATCACCCGAGTGAGCATTGTCCTGAATTAGTTGCTGGATTGTATGTATATCAAGATGAAGTTAATTATATTCGACCTGCTCTTTATTATGTCAACACACAGCTGCGGCAAGCTGCTTTTTTGTTTAATAACTCAACCACCTGCATGTTAACATATTTCGGCGCGGCACACAAGCTTTTGGCGAGAACTGGAAGCGGTTCTACCCCCCGCTGCTGACTTGCGGGATAACTGAGCCGGCCGTTCAGAAAGCAATGGCAAACTACTGAGCGTAATCTTTCCTAGAAATCTACAGACAGCTGAAAGATGCTGCTGTTGACAGCGATGTCCTGTAAAGGATATGCGAATTAAAAAAAAAAAAAAAAAACTTTTATCTCCAGCTGTAGCAAAATAGTCCCGACAATAGGCTAACAATAGAATAGCCGTAATTACGAACTGGGGACATCTGTTAAAAATCAATAACACTGGTTTCATTTTCCCCATAATTGGGAACAATAGCTTATAGACATTATTACAGACGACAGATGTGCGCGTATGAATACAATATCAGCGCATGAATAAGGGGTGTCAGGTTGTCTAGGCTACATTTTTTTTTTAAAAATTCGCATATCCTTTACAGGACATCGCTGTCAACAGCAGCATCTTTCAGCTGTCTGTTGATTTCATGGCAAGATTACGCTCAGTAGTTTGCCTTTGCTTTCTGAGTGGCCGGCTCAGTTATCCCGCAAGTCACAGCGGGGGTAGAACCGCTTCCAGTTCTCGCCCGCTACGAGACTCTGCGTGGTAAACGGGATTACGGAGAAAGTGGTGTAACCCGTCGGCCAGAGAGACCGGCCTATAAGCTACACAGGGTGTATAAAAACCGTGGATTATGAGTTGTAAATAACAAATTATCCCTTGATCAGGAAATCAACATCAGGATTGGTAAGGCAGCAACAGCAATGAACAGGTTAAGAAAAAGAGTCTGGGAGAAGAGGAAGCTTACCGCCAAAACAAATGTCCTTGTCTATCAAGCCTGTGTCCTTAGTATTCTTCTTTATGGCAGCGAAGCCTGGTCAACTTACAGCTTTCATATGCGGTGTCTGCGAAGAATACTTGGTAGTAAGTGGCAAGAAAAAAATCACAAATACTGAAGTATTGGAAATTCAGGTGTGTTCCATGCTCGGGCTTCGCAGACTTAGATATGGATGGTGGTAGAATACCAAAGGACATCGTTTTAGGTGAATTACAGATGGGTAAGAGATCTCAGTGTCGGCCTCTACTGCAATACAAAGATATGTTTAAGCGGGACGTGATTGATACAGGCATTGATAATGCACATTGGGAGCAAGTACCCGCTGAGCGTGTTGCATGGAGGGCACATATAAGAAATGGAATAACGACAAAGGAGAAAATGATTGCAGATAAGTCACACACCGAGCATACGAGACGTAAGATGATGCATGATGGTAGAAATGACCATGTGTTCACATGCATCCACTGTGGATGAACATTTACAGCGCGAACTGGCCTTATCAGTCACATTCGCTATCGCAGAATAGGGTAAAGGCTGCATAAAAAAAAAAAAAAATGAAGAATATCTTATGCAATAAGTCGCTATCATTGAATGTAAGAAAGAGAGTGCTGAAGAGCTATATAGAACCTGTTTTGCTGTATGACTGTGAATCTTAGAATATAAATGAACAATCTAGGAAGTGATTGGAAGCAATAGAGATGTGGTTCTTTAGATGAATGTTGCGAATTCCTTGGACTGCCAAAGTAAACTAACGACGAATGCCTTAAAGAGGCTAGCGAAAATAGAACATTATATACAATAAGAAAGAGACACACAGCTTTTTTTTTTGGTCATGTGATGGGAAGAGAGGCGCTGGAGAACATCGTCACAATTGGAAAGATCGAGGGGAAGAGAGGCAGAGACAGACCACGAGAAATGATGCTGGGTGGATTGCGACGGTGGCATGGAGGAATATCAACGGCAGAGTTGATCCAGAAAACCAAAGATAGATCTGTGGAGAGTTATGAACGCCTACGCCAGTTAGCACGGCTCAATGGTAGTTGATAATTTTCCCCTTGAGCCCACATCGGTAATTCTGTCATACTATATTAATCTTTCTATTATGGGCGACGAACACCAGTTAATGAATGTTTGTAGGTTATGTGTCATCGTTTTAACCGTTGTCTATGTACGAGTACATAACCATACAGCAGTACTTATTGAAGGTTCGAGTTAAATATTCTAAGTTTAGTTACTTAGTTAGTCGACAGATCAACCTCATTAGACATTGAACCATTCAATCCATAAGTGCTCGGATCCCATCCTCAGCAAATTCCGCAGCGTGTAGCGGCTCACGACACCAGTTCTGTGTTGGTTTACTACTCTTCTTTGGCTTCCCGCGTAGTGTTCTTGTTTTGCCACACCTCTTTTAACTTGCTGTTCTCGCAGCCTAACCATGGTTGTAGATTCCCAGTCATCGCTTGGTTCTCGTAAACGACTTACGTCTCGTAGAGCATTCAGAATGTCTGCCTGGTCCATGGCTCGTCCGCCTGGTCCATGGCTCGTCCGCCTTCCATAGCAGCCCTACCTGCAAGCATTTTCTAAGTTTAGTACTACGTTTAATATCTTTTGACTTCCGCACATTTCATAGCGTTATAAAAGCTGTTCTCGGTATTGCGCCATAGCTATTCTAAAAGAGCCTAATTTCCTCTTGGCTATTCTTTTTTTTTTTTCTTTTATCTTTAGTCGTGTTCATTGTTGGTTGGATTTTGCAGCTACAGTTTTTTTCCCAGCGGAAAGTGGGACGCCATCCCACACGCAACCCTAACCCATTGCCTCTGACGACAGGTATGTCAGGTCTATGTGTTACTTTTCTTTGCTTCCATACAGTGTCTCGGTAATGCAGGCACGAAAACCTCTTACGGTATGCATGGCAGGCGGCAGTGTTAACATACTTTGCTTCCCCTTAGGGCTCTTGTAACACACGCGGGTGCTTTATACAGATGTCACTTTAATTTGTTCCTTCAGCCGATCTCTAGATGTTGACCAGGGATAATCCCACATGTGTCATGCCGGTAAGCGTGGGCAATCATGTTTCACCATCTCATTCGATCACCATAGTCGTAGATCAGCTCCGTGTTCTTGTCTCCGTTATGGGATGTGGCCAAGCCATCTAAATATTTACCTCTCTTTTAAACACAGAGGCCACTAACAATATGTTGCACGTTTTATTCCCTGACATATTTCGCTGCACCTCGTCAGGTTATATATGCAGAGTTATATATCATATGAAGTGAATAAATGAATAATACGTAAGCTGAAAGAATTAAACACATAGTTTCAGGTAACATATTATTTTTGGCTTCTGTGTTTAATTTCACTATGGGAATACATTATTTTGAATTTACCTCTCTGCCTTTCATTTCTCTGCTCTTCCACCATCAATCTCGGCAGCTGTCACCAAGTTCTCCAGGAATTGATTAAACTTTAAGCAAAATAAATACGTGTTTATGACATCAAGGGAAAGGGAAGGCAAGTGCATTTTCCATTGCCGGACTTACACGAACCATATGGTGCAAAACTGCATTTAGCGCATCTAACCCGGTCTCCACAAAATGTCCCCCAAACAATAAACGCGTCCTACGTGCCAATAAATAACACTGTATTTAACGATTTATTACTGAACACAGACGCCTGAAACAAGATTTATTGCCTGCGACTGTCACTGCAACTGACCAAATGTATACTGCAGAATTATATATATATATATAACTGACATATTGTGGCATAACAAGAAACGTGAGAAGAAACACGTTGTCAAATGAGGGGACAACACACGAACATACGAATCATTATATAAACTTCAATGAAAAGAGGGCCAACATCTTGACCGTTAAGAAGGAAGCCCACTACAGAGACATTTACAACTATATTCGTCGTGCAAAACATGTAATCATGTTCCGTCTATATATATATATATATATATATATATATATATATATATATATATATATATATATATATATATATATATATAGAGAGAGAGAGAGAGAGAGGAAGTGAATGGATGGATCATATTGATACTGTATAGATGTGGCGCGACGTTATCGCAACGGTAATCGCAGCGTCACTGTGAAATATGTCTAAGAGTTTATTATTGAAATAGATCTATACACCCGGGAAGGTTAACCCGGTCAACAAATACCCGCAGAAGTCGGATGTGTCGGCCTAACGGCGCAAGAACGCATCCCTGCTGTAAACAGGCACAACGCAATCGCGTCCGCAAAAACTCTCCGGATGAACGCAGCAGAAGAAGAAGATCTCATATTTTACGTCAGTGGTTCTCAACCTTTTTTGGCCCATGCACCCTTCACCATATGTTCAAAATGTCACCCCCACCCCCTTTCGTATTTCCTCCCTATAAATTCCCCCCTCACGCCCCTACACAGTTTGCGTAACAATGGAAGCTAAATTTAATAATACATACTAGAACAAATCTAGACGTCTACATAAAACGTGATTTGCGCGTCTACTTACTTTATAAAACGAATTTCAGAAGAGCAAGAAGTACAGAACTGTAAAGTATGGAGAGAAAAATAATACCAAGTAATCGGTTCTTGTATTAACGCGATCTTGAATTAATCTTAATTTCCCCCCCCCCCCCCCCTCCTCACCCGGAAACCCTAAAATTCCCCCTGGGGTGGGGGGGGGGGAATTCCCCACCAGTTGAGAACCAATGTTTTACGTGCTTAAGTCTCAATCAGTTTTAATCTGGCACTGACCCACTTGTAACGCCGCATTTCTCCTGCCTGTTTGGCCATCCTCTTGCCTCTAAGACATCTCTCAACAAACAACTGTGTCGCTTTAAGAGCTTGAACATATGGCTGTGAATTTTGGATAATTAGTTCATCATCATGATCTTCTACTTTTGCCGTCAAGCGTCTTGGGGGAAAGTAGTTAGCACTCTAGCGCCCGATGGGTGGCACTGGATAGTGTCATTCCATGTGATTGTACAATCTGTTTGATATCTTCATTCCATTTTCTTCTCTTGCGTCCCCTTTCCCTAGTAGCAGATCTTCTATGATGTAGGGCCGGTGCTGGTAGTTGATGGTGCTGCATTCTAACGCGATGGCCAGACTATTTGATCTTCCGTCCTTCAATAAATGTGGCACAAGATGTTGATCCCACTGTCTGTCTGATAACATAATTTCTTATTCGGTCTCGGTTAGTTAAGATGGCAGTTCTCATCAAGCATCTCATATCACAGGTGTTGATTTTGCGTAAATGTGATTTGGATCACATCCAAGTTTGACATTGGTATCATAGGGTTGGTTGTGAATATGCTGTTATTATTTGTCGTTTTGACGACATAGGTATATTTTGATTTTTCAGTAAGGTTGATAGTTGATATATAAGTGCACTTGCTTTTTGACATCTGATTTCGATTTCTCTGTCTATTCTGTCATCTCATGTGATCGTACTTCCAAGATATTTGAATTCTTTAACTTGTTTCAGAGATGTGCTATTTATCAGTATGTTTAATGGACCAGGAGATCTGCTAACTTGCACTCCTTCAGTTTTGGCCATAATGAGTAATCTAAGTGTTTTGAAAGTGGCTAAGACACAAAGAAAACTTATCACAAACAACAAAAACAGGCAATTTTGTGTACAGTATGAGAAGGAAGAAAAAAAAAAACAACTGGAACATATTTTTAAAACGAAAGATTTGTAGAATGTGAGATAGAGAATGTTAGTGTGAGCAGATCCTTGACAGCCTTGTTTCCTGGCATGCTTATGTGTCAGCGCCCGAATTGATCCGAATTGGCTGGCATCTTCAAGATCATGTTCGAGAGGTTGTGGAAAGAACCAAGAAAGAGCTCAATGCTCTGAAAGTAATGGCAGCGGCGGACATGGAGCAAAGAATCTTGTTTACCCTTTACCAGCATCTGTCACTTCAGTGATTGAGTATGGTTTGGGAATGTTCACAAAATTTCAAAGCAAGCTGGTGAGGCTAGAAAGCATACACAATAAGGCCTTGCGAATCCTTCTCGGTTTACAATGGATACTACTATATATGTATGCGACACATACAGGCCCTACCAACCATTCACGACATACACGAGGTGCTCTTGGACAAAATGTACGTTAGGATTGCCGCAGACTGGGAGCTTCCCATGTACGAAGCTGAAATTTACTCCAAGGGACATAAGTTGAAGAGAGACGGCTTGGATGGCTCAAGCTCAAGCTTGGAGCTTCCCATGTACGAAGCTGAAATTTACTCCAAGAGAAATACGTTGAAGAGAGACGGCTTGGATGGCTCAAGCTCAAGCTGAATACACAATTAGTCAGGAGTGTGGAATGTTCAGGATAGCGCGTGGTCGAGGACGGGGAGCCTGTGTCGGAGAAGCCGTGCAACAGCTGATAGAAACAAATACACTCAGGTGCTGTAATTATATACACTGCTGGGTCGGTGTTAAGAGGTATAACAAGTGGGTGGAATTTTATTGCAAAGATACATGGGCACTAGTTAAAATAAAGTTGTTAGGCATATGCTAATAGAACATCAGCTGGCTTCGTGGCGAAGGTGTTATGGACGCAGCTCGTAATCCCTCATACCCGCGTTCTAAACACAGCTGTGGGTGATTTGGCAGCATACCGTCTTATTATTTTTTTTATAGATGCAACGGTATGGGTGCCGGTCGTTCATAAAGCAATGGCAAACTACTGAACGTAAACTTGTCCAAGAATCACGAACAGTCAAAATGCTGGGGTTGACTGCTACGTCATGTAAAGGATATGCAACAACGTTATTATTATAATAGAACATCTATCTCGAGAATGGAAGTTAAGGCTGTGACAGCAGCCAACAGATGGTTGAGAGCAGCATAACTAGACTGGCTGTGTTTGTAACGGAAGCACAGAATATGCTTCAGAAAGTGGAACTGACATGTTGCAGGCTGAGTGGCTACCTTCAAGGACGGAGATAACAAACATACGGTGTTCTGTTCAGGGTATGCAGGTGTTCAGGACAATGAACAGGCTGATAGATTGGCCGTTGTTTCTCCTCTGAACTGTGAGATACTTTATAATAAAATTGATGTGGTGAAAGCTCTCTATGATCGAATGAAGAGAACAGACGGAATATCCACATTTGAAAAGACTAGCTCACTAGGCAGTGAATAGAGCATCTGGAAGATACTCAAAGAGTAGAGAAAAAGCTGTGAAGATTTTCCAATAAAATTACTACTTGAATAATCAGCATGTAATCTCTTCAGAGACTTTTGAAGAAATGTGTGTATGGGGGAGGGGGGGGGAAGAGAAAGAGATTTTTTTTTTTTTTGGGGGGGGGAAGTGTGAGAATGTCCGAATGTAATTATATCGATTCATAAATTAATACTCAGTGTTGACGCATAATGTTGGGGACCGCAAAACGTGGAACAGCATGATCACCCACGCCAGTCAGCCAGGCACTTGATGATGGTCTCCGTATATGCCCGTATTTGTCTGCCTTTCATCT
Organism: Cepaea hortensis; assembly: GCA_963921405.1. Taxonomy (NCBI): domain Eukaryota; kingdom Metazoa; phylum Mollusca; class Gastropoda; order Stylommatophora; family Helicidae; genus Cepaea; species Cepaea hortensis. Next base: position 162,789,629 of record OY992876.1, on the reverse strand, counting down.
CATTCAATAGTGTTTTCTTCAGCTCCTATTGTTGTAATCCCCATGCGGAAAACAAACACTCATTGTCGGAGTTTCCAATGCTATTACTGACACAGGGATGTGAAGTGTCAGGTTTGCACATATACTAAAGGTAAAACATCATTATCATCATCAAGTGCCGTGCCGGCTGGCGTAGGCGTTCATGGCTCTCCACAGATCTCGGTCTTTGGTTTTCTGGATCAACTCTGCTGCTGATATCCATCCATGCCACCGTCTCAATCCATCCAGCATCATTTCTCTTGGCCTGCCTCTGCCTCTCTTCCCCTCGATCTTTCCAGTTGTCACGATGTTCTCCAATGCCTCTCCTCTCATCACGTGACCGAAGAAAGATGCTTGTCTCTGTCTTATTGTTGTATATAACGTTCTAGTTTCATTAGCCTGTTTCAGGCAGTCGTCGTTAGTTACTCTGGCAGTCCAAGGAATTCGCAACATTCGTCTCAGGAACCACATCTCTGTTGCTTCTAATTTCTTCTTAATTTGTTCATTTACATTCCAAGATTCACTGCCATACAGCAAAACTGGTTCTACATAGCATTTCAGCACTCTCTTTCTTACATTCAGTGACAGTGACTTATTGCACAAGATACTCTTCATTTTCTGAAATGCGGCTTTTGCCTGCCCTATTCTGCTCCTAATCTCTGTTGTACATCTTCCATCTGATGTTATAAATGCCCCTAGGTATCTAAAATTATCCACTTGGTTAAGGATTTTTCCTTCTATTTCTATGTCACATTTTGGTGTCACCATTTTCTTTGATATTACCATTGTTACTGTTTTCTTGATATTCAAGGAGAGTCCTTTCCTTGCTCTCTCTGTTACTACAACGTCTAATAATTGCTGTAGGTCTGGTGAATTGTCTGCCACCAATACTGTGTCATCTGCATAGCGTATATTATTTATATTATAACCTCCAACTAGTATTCCTGGCATCTCTTTGATCTCTCTCATTATTACTTCGCTATACAGGAAGAAAAGATCTGGTGACAAGACACACCCCTGTCGTACTCCTAGCTTTATCTGTTCGTAACTACCCTCTCTATTTCCCATTTTAATTGCTGCTACTTGGTTCCAGTAAACATTCTTTATTATTCTTAAATCTTTTCCATCAATGTTGATATCTTCCAACATTTTAATCAGTTCATCATGTTTTACTTTATCAAATGCCTTAGTATAATCTATGAAGCACAAATATATGTCTCTCTGTTTCTCTATTGACCTTTCTATTAATGTATAAATTGCATTGTTTGTGCCCTTTCCTTCCCTTCCACAAATCCATACTGTTCTTCACTAATTTCCATTTTTATTATCTTTTTGTTTCTTCTCATTATGATTCTGAGTAGAAGCTTAGTGATATGGTTTATGAGGTTAATTGTACGAAAATCTTCACAATCAATTGCTCCTGGTCTTTTTGGTATACCTATAAATACAGATTTCAGCATATCACTGGGTAAATATCCACTACTGTAAATATCATTCAACATTTTGGTTAATATATCTACTCCAAATTCTCCCAACACTTCTAATTCTTCTATTGTGATTTCATCTGGCCCAGCTGTGTTTCCTTTCTTCATACGTTTCATAGCGTCAGCGACTTCTTCTTTCAGAATAGGTGGACCTTCTAAGTTACTATCTTCTGTTAATTCTTCCCTTTCTCCGTCATATAATTCTCTTATATACTCATTCCACTTCTTCATTATAGCACCTTCCTCTAATAATATCTTTCCTGTTTTTGATTTCAAACACCCTGTATTTATTCTTATTTTTCTTCCTGTAAGCTCACTGATTTGTCTGTACATATTTTTTGTATCATTAATGGAATTTAATTCAATTTTTTTTGCATTTCTCGTTTAACCAACTTTCTTTAGCCGTCCCACATTTATCTTTTATTTCTTTATTTATCTTAGCGTATTCTTGTTTGTCATTTTTACTCTGTTTTCTTTTGTCCATCAGTTTTAAGATTTCATCATTCATCCATTTTTTCTTAGCTATTTTGCCTCTCTCCGGTAATACTTCTTTGCTAGTTTGATGAATGGAGTCCCTTAACATTTCCCAATTCATTTATATTCTGTATTTTAGCTATCGCATTGTACCTATTTTTCACAGTCACTCTGTATTGTTCTTGCAGTTCTTTATCTATTTTCAGAACCTCTTTATTAAGTCTCATGTTCTTAACCATTTTTTCCCCTCTCTTTAATCTTACTTTTATTTGTCCACATAATGTTACATGATCACTATTACAGTCAGCACCAGGCATTGTCTTTACATTAATTAAAGCATTTCTATATCTTTTATTAATTAGTATGTAGTCAATTTGGTTGCGTATTTTCTTATCAGGGCTTTTCCATGTGTACAGTCGTCTTTTATTGTGTTTAAACCATGTGTTTCCAATTATCATATCATTGATATTTGCCCATTCTATTAGCTTTTCCCCTCTTTCATTTCTTGTACCTAAACCATAATTCCCCACTACATCCTCCATTTCCCCCTGTCCTACTTTTGCATTAAAATCACCAAGTATTATTTTTGTTTCTTGTGATCCAATTTGAGCCATCACCATTTCTATTTTGTCGTAAAAGTGTTGGATTTCTTCATCACTACTGCTTGTTGTTGGTGCATATACTTGTATAATATTTATATCTATTGGTTTGCCTTTGATTTTTACCATAATAACTCTATCTGAAATACACCAGTATCCATTAATTGACTTGACTGTTTTTTCGTCTAATATTATTCCTACACCTTTTTCATGTGTATCCCCTTCAGAATAAATTATTGTGTGATTGTCAGCTATAATTTTGCCCGATCCCTTCCATCTCATCTCACTAACGCCTAGTATATTCATTTTCACGCTTTCCATCTCTCTTAGAACATTGGTCAACCTTTCTAGCTCATTTAATGTCCTAACATTCTATGTTCCTACTCTAAATTTATTTATTTTAGTTATGATTTTTCCATCAGTAGCTGGATGACGGTCTGGTGTCACCTGTGGCTCATGACTGTCCCTACCGGACGAGGATGTCCTAAGACAGCCATTAACGTCGTTCACTAACTCTGATATATGTTTTGCCATGAAGTCTTGGGAAGATAATGTGGTGGTTTCCCCTTGACTTCCACATTCACATGGTGGTCTTTTAACTCTGTCTTTGACAGCCATTTCCGACTGTCAGGACAAGTGATTGCCCTGCTCTGCTCAGCTGCAGAGTTGTCCACTTATTCCGGTGGATACTCGGTCCCCAGAGCTGTGTTAGCCACACCGTGGTGTGTTTCCATCCTCTACCACGGGGAGGTGCAGTTGGGATTTTCCCTTCCTAAAGTTATGGTCTATGACCAAAACTCTAAAAGTACTGGAAAGGTAAAACACCGACATTAAATTAGACTTCAACGTTGATTTAGAAAGTAATGGTAAACTACTGAACGCAAAATTGCCTATAAAAATCAACCTGAGTTTTGTAGCAACACCTGTAAAGTTAGTTTAGTTTAGTCGTGGGATCAACATCACGGCACACGGTTTATCCCATAAGTGCTCCGTTTTCCTCCTAACTCAAACCTGAGTTTGGAGAAACTCAGCTCAATGCACGAACTCCGTTGCATCGGCGAGGATCCTAAAATACTTTGGGTAGATTTTTAACTCGAAATTTTGCCCGGGCAGAGCCGTTAGGCTACTCTTTTTCGATTTCCAACTGCCAAGGGATTGTTTACGTATATCACAACAATTTTATATATGTTACAACAATACACACGGGCATCCGATATCACTACCTAGAGACCAGGGGAAATTTTATTACTGGAAGTCCAGGTGGATTTTTTAAATAAATCCCGGTCCTCACCGGGGCCTGAACCCGGGACCTCCAGCACTCGAGGCGGACACCATACCTCGAGACCACTCAGGCCCCCCCCACCTGTAAAGGACATGCAACATGAATTTATTTACTAAGGTAAATGTAGTCCCGTAGAAGACACTGCCGTTGGGGCATGAAGTGATATGTCTTCACATATTCAAGGTCACTGTATAATGAGGCGATGTGACCAATACTTTTCCTCACCACCTTTTCTTTCAAAGCAAGCCCCCTCTCCACACAAAAAAGAAAAAAAAGAACCTGACATTTCCCTGGTATCAATTTTATGAGGCTGGGTCGACCCCACAGCCTTACTGATCTGATGATGATGATGACGATGTAATATATTTCCTTGCCAACCGTCACAGCGCTGGTTTTAAATTCCCCGCGCTACCCTTCCAGTTTACAACAAGCGCCAACAATCACCAACATACTGAAATTTAAAAGTATAGGAAAGAAAGGATTAGCCCGAGAATTAAGACAAAGTATATATTTACATCACCCAAAGTGGAAATCGCGCGGATTCCTAAAACGAACGGCAATATTCCTAAGATAGTTTGCAACAAGCGTTGTGATTGAACGTGACGTCATAGCTCAAACAAAGACGAACGAGGCTTTAAGATGGCATGGCGACCAGCAAAAGGTCAGTGTACTCAAACCAAGAACCTTCACGAACCAATGTAACAGAAGAAGGACCATTGAGCTTGCTGGACAATGAAACAGAGTTACGACGAATGGAAATCATGAACCAACATAACCTCTCAACAGATCAAAGTAGATCTTCAGCTGAACCACAGAGTGAAGCAGCTTCATTTCAAGTCAACGCCATGTCTTTTTCGCTAGACCCCTTCAATGAACAGGAAGACATAATTGAGAACTACTTGTCAAGATTCGAGAGGATGTGTGTGATGTGCGGATTGGATAAGACAAAATGGGCAGTTTAATTGTAGCAAGGACTTCGCGGAATCGCTTGCGACGTATTCTCTAGGATGCGCCCTGAGGAGTTGGACAATTATGAAATATTGAAGAAAGCTTTGTTGGCAAGATTTAAAATAGATGGAGATAACTACAAGAAACAGTTCAAGACTGCTAGAAAGGAAGCATGAGAGAACCTTTCTCAATATGTAGAAAAAATGAAATCCTACCTAAACAAATGGCGTACCTGGTCTAGATTTGAGGAAATATATCAAGATCTTCAAGAAATGTTCATAATAGATCAACTCAAAGATAAAATGTCTCAGGACATGAGAGCATTTCTAACACAAAATGGAGCTGAGAGATTGGAGTCTATCATTACTTTGGCGGAGAGATAGGAAAAGTTGCAGAAAGAGGCGAGTTCCCTCATAAGACCAAGGATAAAGGAGGACCGAAATCCAGCAAACCAAATGGGTCAAATAAGACCACTACCACACAGAACCAGCAGTAAAATGGGAAAAGAAGGCCTACTGCAGCCATTGTAAAACTCATACTCATGTGAGCCAGTTGGGTGTTGGCCGGGTTATGCTCTATTTCGGCTGAAAGGTTAGCAGACGAAGTTTGTCTTTTTATCTCTGTTACCTTTCTCTACTGCTATGAGAGCCTGCTACGTGGCGAAGTGTTACGAACGCGGTTCGTGATCTCGTATACTCGCGTTCGAAACACAACTGCACGCGATTTGACAGCAGACCGCGTTGCGTTTTTTTTTTAAAGAAATGATGTGGGTGCAGGTTGTTCAGAAAGCAATGGCAAACTACTGAACGTAAACTTGTCAAGAGATCACAACAGCAAAAAATGCTGGTGTTGATTGCAACGTCCTTTAAAGGATATGCAACTAACATTTTAATTGATATGAGAGCTGATTAATACCCGTGAATTTGTTTCTTATTTCGGTGTCCTCACGTTTTCACCTGCCGCTATAGTATGTCCAGAAATGAATGCCGTCATTCACGATCAATTATTTTGAAAATTGTCTCTTGCATCATTATGAAATTTTTCCTGCCGTCTTATATTTACTCCCACCCAAGGAATATATCTTTGATAGGTCAAAAAGCAACTTAAATCATGAAAAGCGGCGACATTTATTTGATGTTTCGATGAAAAACTAGTGATTTCTCGCTAACAAACTTGTTTTACAGTAATGCCAATGCCCCCGTCAGTTCGGATGACAAACACAAGGCGTATCCAGATTCGTATGGGAGTGGGTGCATTGTCTGCTCTGCTGAGACGGAACATGATTACATGATTTGCACGACGAATATAGTTGTAAATGTCTCTGTAGTGGGCTTCCTTCTTAACGGTCAAGATGTTGGCCCTCTTTTCATTGAAGTTTATATAATGATTCGTATGTTCGTGTGTTGTCCCCTCATTTGACAACGTGTTTCTTCTCACGTTTCTTGTTATGCCACAATATGTCAGTTCCCACCGCAATATTACTCTTCGGATGATATTCGATGCGTCTAGAGCTTTTTGTTTTTTCAGTGTTAGTTTGTCACCGTTGAGGGTTCACGGAATTGAAAATTCATCACTGTGACAAACTGTTGCCATTAACAAGTTGTATTGTTTATGCCGATGCTGTAATGTTTATGGCCTGCAATTCTTCTGAATATTTGTAGCAATATATCCCAGTTGGTGTGCACGTGGATTAAGGTCTGCAATCTGCTCAGACCTTTTTAATCTGTGTCGGACGATTCCAGTAGGTTGATGACTGCTCTCGGTTGCATAAAATTTAATCCATCCTTTCTCCAATAATCCTCTTCCTCTTTCAACACATGGTCATCACATTTTTCTAGTAACTTTTATCAATATTTAATAGCGCGATCTGGATTAGTATCTTGACGACAGACAATTTGAATATAGTATTGTCAGCTGCCACCTGTCCTTTAATTTTAGCCCACACAAGTTCTCTAGGGTTAAAATGAGAATGGTACGGCGGAAGTCTCAAGCACCCATGACGATGCTCTTCTATCAACTTGTCGATTTGATATTTCTTGCTTTTTGGCGTCTGTTTTACAAGGGACAACAATTCTAGCTAGAAATACGTTTCTGGAAATGGTATGTGTTCCATTCGCAGCCATATCTTTATTGCTCCCTTTGTGCTCGATGCTGTAGGTATTTTGTCTTCTTGGGCAACAACATTGATATCATGCATTATCCATAATTGGACTCGACGGTCTATCTAGGGATGGAAGCACAGTATTCTCGAGCCAATCTCTAAATACATTACCATTCATCTTATTATGATAATCCCTATTGTCTGTATGCTTTGATACGAACACGAGCCCAGCATTCTGTTGTAAGCCATTATGCGTATTACCAGCATGGGCCATGACCAAAAGCTGTCCTATACTACTGGGCACATATTGCTTTATCTGTCCATCCACTGATTGCCATTCCTTATCACTTGTGTGGTGCGCATTGATCCACATTTTATCCAAACACACTATGCCATAATTTTCTTTGCGCATTTCCCTTATTTCACGTAGGTATCTGCTTCTCATGGCTCCTAAATGCGGTTGCTCGCAAAGAATATTTCTACCTCCCTTGTACTTTCTAAAAGTGAAGATAATGTCCTTCTAATTTTTCACAAAGTTATTTTGGATAGCTCTATGTTATTGTTCTTTCTCAACCAAACCCTACGTTTTCTTACAGTCACAGTTTCTTTGGCATCCAGCATTTTTATAATGCTGGATAATCCTGAATATAAAATTCAAAATTTTTATAATTTTAGGAGTCTCCGTGGCGAAGTGGTCAAGCCTTTTGACTCGGGTTCCAAAGGTTGTGAGTTCGATTCCGGGCCACATCCTTCGGTTCGCGAGTTAAATTTTTCGGAGACTTCTTGGGTAGTCGCTAGAGCTGCGGAGTTCGTGCTTTATGCGATGCTTTCCGCGCTGCGGAAAGAGATCGAGCCATATGGGATAGAACCCGGTGCAATGAAGTCGACCCTGTCGACTTTTAAGCGACATTTTAAAGCATTTTTATAATAGCTCGCCTTATGACATCTTTGTCAAAGCTGTCTACAATAACCTTTCTACCTACCGTTTGGTTATTGCTTGGTGGTTTAATTCCCGATTCTTGCACCCATCGACGAAATGACCGTTTACTCAAACCCAATGCATGCACTGTTCTTTTTTCGGAATTTGTATTAGTATAAAACAGTTTCCTACGATCAGCTTTTTGACAAAAAATATGTGTACAACTTCATAGCGATGCTTTGAAGTGTATACACAATTTCGCATTCAATCCCATTGAAAAATATTCACACATTTCAATGTTAGCGATAAGTGGTAAGATTTAAAAAAAAATATTAATAAGGTTTCATGAAATTACCCACATTATGAGACACCTATGAACAGTCCCAGTTTAAACAACGCGGGGTTCTTGGCATAAGGCCAATCCCGCGAAACACGTAAAATATTCAACATTGAACGCCGATTGTCTGGCTACGCTGAAATACATTTAAAATTATGAACTTCATCTCTGACCCGTAAATTATATACCGCATATAAACAAACTTTGAAACCTGCTGTAAAATCTCCAGAACAAAATTTTATTTGTTGGGTGGTCAATGACAAGGTTATATGCTAAATCTCATCATTTTCCTTCAGTTGGTTACTGAGATATGGAATTTTATATTGGGGCAGACAAAAGTAAACACACTATAGTAAAACGTGATATACAGTCCACACTATACAGCCATGTCTAGACACTGACAGACATGGCACAGATAGTGGAAAGAAAGAGGGGAAAAAAGAAAAATAAAAGAAATATATATATATATATATATATATATATATATATATATATATATATATATATATATATATATATATATATACACACACACTAGCTGACCCGGCCCGGCTTCGCCCAGGCCCTGGCGGGAATCTATCTATCTATCTATCTATCTATCTATCTATCTATCTATCTATCTATCTATCTATCTATCTATCTATCTATCTATCTATCTATCTATCTATCTATCTATCTATCTATCTATCTATCTATCTATCTATCTATCTATCTATCTATCTGTCTGTCTGTCTGTCTGTCTGTCTGTCTGTCTGACCCGGCCCGGCTTCGCCCAGCTCCTGGTGGGGAGCATCTCATTTAATTAATATAAGTAGTCATATAAGCTCCCGTTCCCGACTATCTGTCTGTCTGTCTATCTGTCTGACCCGGCCCGGCTTCACCCAGTCCCTTGTGGGGAGCATCTCATTTAATTCGTATAAGTAGTCATATAAGCTTCCGTTCCCGACTGTCTGTCTGTCTGTCTGTCTGTCTGTCTGTCTGTCTGTCTGTCTGTCTGTCTGTCTGTCTGTCTGTCTGTCTGTCTGTCTGTCTGTCTGTCTGTCTGTCAGACTGTCTGCCCGACCCGGCCCGACTTCGCCCAGGCCCTGGTGGGGAGCATCTCATTTAATTCGTATAAGTAGTCATATAAGCTTCCGTTCCCGACTATCTGTCTGTCTGTCTGTTTGACCCGGCTTCGCCAAGCCCCTGGTGGGGAGCATCTAAGTTAATTCATATAAGTAGTCATATAAGCTCCCGTTCCCGTTCCCGACTGTCTGTCTGTCTGTCTGTCTGTCTGTGTTCGGCCCGTCCCCGTTAAAAATATAGATAGAATAGAAGAATAGATAGATTGATAGTAGAAAATATGATTTGAAGAGACCTATCTAAAGTAAACTTACCAAGATATCACGAACAGCCAATAAATGGTGGGCGGTGGGTTGACTGCAGAGTACTGCAAACGATATATGCAACTAACTGTCTCTAACAAAAAATTACTTTTTTTTTTAACGAACGAAAATCTTTCGCAGGCCCGTCCTACATTCTGCTCTTCTTCTCTATTTCCTCTCATACATTCTTTCATTCAAGATCTCTTATGAAGCAATTCTTTGACAATAAAAGAACAATAAGCATTAAAATGCATGAAAAGTAACTCGTTGAGAAAATGTTTAATATGGGCATCATAAATACCCAACGGTGGGTGTAACGCGCCATACATATTGAGAATGTTAAAAAAAAAAAAATTAATGTGCTATTGAAGAAAAATAAAATGATGAGTTAGAAAATTTTCACTATTTAAATAGATGCATTATTTTTATGAAACTTTGAAAATGCCTTAAAGATTATATCATTATTTATTATAACTCATATGCCTGTAAATAACTGTAGACAAAGAGTTTATAAATCTTTGAAAACAATGCATCAATCTATATATAAAATATACAGAAATGCTATTAAAAGTTATGCCCCTTGAAATAACTTTTCTTGAGTTAAATCCCATCGCTATATATAAATGATAATGTAAATTTAAATATTAAAATTTAGTAAGTAAATAACTGATTGTACACTAACAAACTATGAGCAGCGAGTTAAGTCCCCTCGCTAGATATAAATGATAATGTCAATTTAAATATTAAATTTTAGTAAGTAAATAGCTGATTGTACACTAACAAACTATGACAGTTGGCTGCACGGGAATGAAAAGAAAGCATGTAGAAAATTTCATCTCAATCGGATGGACCGTTCGCGAACGCATAAAGGACATCCGGATACACATTGTCTTTTATATATATAGATATATTATTAATATGTAGTAACATAAATCAAGTGCAGTAATGGGCGTAACAATAGAAACTATTAATATATGGTTTATTACATATAAATACAAGTAAACGCACTTCTGTTTCACCGATGTTAAGATTCATAGCAATAATAAATATATTGGTTTTTAGCGTGTGAAATGCTTATAAGAAGTTAGTTAGTCAGTTAGTCGCGGTTCCAATTTCATGTCAAAGAGTCGCTCCGATTCCTGTGCCAGTGAATGTCACACAAAATGCTCTTCACTGTCCGATATGAAAAGTGGAACAAACAGCAGTACCGACAAACCAACAGCACGTACAGGCAAATATATGCATAAGGCCTCTGCCAGAATGCCAATACGACAGTCCGCCACGAAAATTACAGTTCATCGTCGATGGAAGCGGCAGTCATTAGAAAAGCAGCAACTTCACACACATTACTGTATAATGCAAAGCTAGCTAGTTCAGTAAAGGAGTGGCCGCCATTTCTGAACATGCAGTTCACAATACAAACAACCGCGAACAGATGTAAAAGCACTCCACACGAAATCCACAGCTCACAGTGTCGCCCAATCACTTAACTCAGTAGCTGGGCGGCGGAACCATTATATATTAATTTCTTTTTACGATTAATTTTTTTTTTTTTACGTTTAATCGAAAACTTTTCTCCCATCACTTAAATACAAATGAAACGGATGTCGAAAAATGGTCGGACATTTTAAACATAGTGCTGCAAACACAACTGAGTTGCAAAATTGTACTGAGTCACCATTGTGTAAGCTGCAGTAAGATGTACCAACAAGATGGAACAGTATTTATACTATGCTACAGAGTCTTATACAGGCAAGAGAAGCATTAATTGTCTACATGTCAGATGAAAAGAAGCAATAGAAAGGTCCAAAACTGTCAGATTCAGATTGGGAGAAGATTTCGAAATATGTCAAAGTTTTGGACTTATTCTGTCAGACCACGGTCCTGCTTGGCGGACAAGATTATGTTTCATGTAGGTGTGTATTGCCACTGCTATCATCGTTGACAAATCATTTGACTGTACACGATGATGATCCGGGCTACATAGCTAAATTTAAGGTAGCATGTATTAATGATTTCAGTGAACGGTTAGCTAATATGACAAGTATTGAAATACTACAGATTGCAACAGCACATGATCCACGCTACAAATACCTGAAGTGTTTGTCAAAAGATGCCCAAAAAAAAAAAAAAAACGAACTTGGTCACGTGTTGAACAACAAATAGCAGTTGATGGTCATGATGAGCAGATGGAGACTGCTGCAACAAATGATACTGACATTGACAAATGAAACTATATGTGAACCAAATTAAAAGCGTACTAAGCTAATGGAGTCTGAAATGGAGAAGAAAGTTGCTGAATCGGTTGACTCTTTACAATGGTGGAAACTTAATGAACATCGATATCCAAAATTGGCATTCCTTGCCAAGACCATTCTGTGCATACCGGCTACCTCAGTTCCATGTGAACGATTATTCAGCTCTTCTGGTTATATTGTTAATAAGACACGCCCGTCACTTGAACGAAATACTGTCAACATACTCGTCTGTTTGCATAGTTGGTTATTAGATGACATATGAACAAGACAATCTAGTGTTATTTCGATTTTTGACAAATACGACTATAATGTGAGTTATGTGACTGCTATGTTTTGCTTTAATTGAAATTAACTATTAATTAACCGTTAATTTTTGAAAAGTTAACTACTAAATTTTAATTAATCGGTCGCAGCCCTATTATACAGTAATTTAAACATGGTAAACAGTGAAAGGGTACAGGAGCAGTGAACGTGTTTACAATTCCCCGGTATTAGAAGTCCAGGGTTCGAAATCAGCTGCAACCGATTTGGAAGCTGAACGCTTTGCGCTGATTTCGGTGGCATGGGCGTCGGTTGTTAAGAAAGCAATATTATATTGAACGTGAAAATGTTGGGATTTATACTGTTAAAGACCTTCATTATTTATTCTATAGAAGACGATGTCAAATAAGAATGACAACAGGCAGATATATGATTGGCATCTGAACTCTTTCGATTTTTTTTCTTCCGCATATCCTTTACAGGACATGGCTGTCAACAGCAGCATCTTTCGGCTGTCTGTTGATTTCTTGGCAAGATTACGCTCAGAAGTTTGCCATTGCTTTCTGAGCGGCCGGCTCAGTTATCCCGCAAGTCACCAGCGGGGGTCGAACTGCTTCCAGCTCTCGTCCGCTACGAGACTCTGCGTGATAAACGGGATTACGGAGAAAGTGTTGTAACTTCTCGGCCAGAGAGACCGGCACTCTTTCGATTGCTGACCCTAATTTTCTAGTCAACATCCTACACCCTGTACAAACTATTACAACCAGATAGTGTTTTGTTTTCTTTCACAACAGTGTTTCCCTATAGTGAATTAGAATCATGAAGACACAATACATTGATTATACAATTTATTGCCTGGCACATTTTGCGGTGTTTCCTTAGGTGCATATTGCAGAATTCAAACAACATAAACTAAAGCAAAGAGGTAAACCCTCCAAGCTGAAATATACAACATATATTCTTTCTAATATACATTTTTATTTGTTTTTGCAATTATAGCTACTGCCAATAACTAACCTTAAGATTCTGAGGAATCACCTCATCGCCGACCAAGGCGGTATACCACCCACTTTGGGAATCGCAGATCTAAACGAAGCAAAATCAAACAGTAGACTGTTTGAAAACCTAAATACTCGTGCTCAAATAATTTAGTCTTCAGAACACCTAATTACAACAAACTGTTATACACACATATTATCGCTATGGACGACAGAACATCTAATTAGAACAAAATGTTATACACACATATTATCGCTACGGACGACAGAACATATAATTACAACAACATGTTATACATACAGATTATCGTTATGGACGACAGAACATCTAATTACAACAAAATGTTATACATATACATTATCGCTATGGACGACAATCCCTTTCAAGTTAATATCTGAAATTTGACTGATTCGGTCATAGGATTATTATTATGAGGCTTGGATGGACCCTAATTATAACTTCGCTTCAGATGTTGAACAAGGTAGGAGTAATGGGGGACAAAACAGATAGATTGATGGAGGAAACAACAACACAATAGATAAAAAATATATTAGAGATGAGACTTCAAAGCAAAAACCTAGAGTAGGTGCTAGCTGTAAAGGGAAAATTAACATCAACACACATACAGAGTCTGAGATGGTATCGAAAACAGGGGAAGAATGATGCCGAGCTCATCAGAACAACGAATGAACATACAATTTAACTAAGAAACTCGACATTTTGTGTATTCGTTGATGTAGTGGGTTGTTTGTTTGTGATTGTGATACTTCCGTTTTTCAGCCAAGTATTCACAGATAAAGACAATGGTGGTCACGTTCGCTATAAACAGAGTGTCACTATTGGCATTCATACAGCCTGACATGATATCAAAAGCCGGGTGAATGCCGCCGAGCTAATGTAAAAATCGAATGAACAATGTAATTAACAGGTTGACCAGACGTCAGAATTTTCTAAGGACAGTCCCGGTTTTGGATGTTTAGTGTCAGTACGTTGAAAAACAAAACGTATGATTGAAGCAGTCTTATGGTGTAAGTAAATACAATGCTGTGTTCTCATAGTTTGTAATTTATAATTATATTTAATTAATTAATTTTGTTGCGTATCCCTTACGGGACGTTGCAGTCAACACCAGCATTTTCAGCTGCTGTTGATGTACTAGGCAAGTGTGTTACGTTCAGTAGTTTGCCATTGCTTTCTGAACGCCGGCTTCGTGACTTAGATTAGAGGTTATGACTTTTCTCCGTAATATCGTATACTCTCGTCGGTAACGTGATGACGGTGAGAATCAGCAGTGGTTCGAATTGCATCGGTAACTTACGGGGTATGTGAGCCGGCCGCCCAGAAAGTAATGGCAAACTACTGAGCGTAATCTTACCAAGAAATCAACATACAGCTGAAAGATGCTGGTGTTGACAGCGATGTCCTGTAAAGGATATGCAAAAAAAAAATATTCTACATTATTACTTCGTAATGTCTGAGGAGCATAAATAAAGATATTTCATTTATATGTGTAACTTGTTGAGTAATTTTGTACCTTGAATGTAAGAAATAGAGTGCTGAAGTGCTATATAGAACCTTTTTTGCTGTATAGCTGTGAGTCTTGGAATGTAAATGAACAATTTAGGAAGAGACTGGAAGCAACAGAGATGTGGTTCCTGAGACGAATGATGCGAATTCCTTGGACTGCCAAGTAACTAACAACAACTGCCTGAAAGAGGCTAATGAAACTATAACATTATATACAACAAGAAAGAGACAAACAACGTTTTTTTGTGTGGTCATGTAATGAGAAGAAAGGCATTGGAGAACATCATGACAGCTGGAAAGATCGAGGGGAAGAGAGGCAGAGGCAGACAAAGAGAAATAATGCTGGATGGATTGAGACGGTGGCATAGAGGAATATCAACAGCGGAGTTGATCCAGGAAACCAAAGACCGAGATCTGTGGAGAGTCGTGAACGCCTACGCCAGCCGGCAATGCACTCGATGATGCTGAATTTTGTACCGCTAATGGGTGCCCCGATTTGTTATTTCCAAAATCTGATCACTGTGGTAATTAGAAAGCTCGATTCATAAATAAATTAGCATGTATTGTTTGGCACACAGTGACGTAGAGAGTAAAGGACCCACTAGACAACATAAACATTGAAAGTTATAGTCACCCTAAACGGATTCTATTTAATTTGTATGTTGTCTAATGGCCTCTACTCTCTACTTCTTTCTTCTACTTATATGAATGAGAAACAACCTATGTATGTTTATTCATGACCTGTCTTAATGTCCTCTAAAGAGTTCCTCGTGTCTTTCCTTTCGCCGAGCTTCCTAGTTGCATCTTGTGTTCATTCATTTATTCGTCTGACTTATTGTTCAACGAACTCAACATATAGACTGTCGGAGAACCAGCACAACACACTTCATTTCAAATATGGCACTGGGTGATGGTGAAACCACAGTTCCAACCAGACACACATCAGGAAGCAACGAAAGTTCACAGTTTAATCTGTCGCCTGGACCGTATTATTGAGCCTAAACTGGATGATGGCGAAGATAAAGAGGACAATGTAGAGAATAGCTGCAATCCCACAGTTGCGAGCACTGGTTTCGTACAGATCCATCACATACGTCATATTGTAGGCATGATCTCTCCACTTCGTTATGTTGTGCTTAAACAAATCGTCTAGAAGGATTGGGGTTCTGATTTTAAAGAAGATTGCCATCAACGCCTGGGGATGAAAAGGTTTAGCAAAGTTAGACAATAAACGAGTATATTCAAATCAAAATATATTAAGCAATAAGTCACTGTCAATAAATGCAGCCTGCTTTGCTATATTGTAGTGAATTATGGAATATGAATATACAAATTAGGAAATAATGAACGAACGAACACACTTTATTTTCAAAGGGTTAGGAATTGGGCACTCAAGCCCACCTAACATTCTGCCCTTCTGTCACTCTCTTTGATACATTATTTCATCCACACATCATTCGAGGCTAACTGTGAACAACAACATAAAAGATATGCATTAGAAAGGCATGGAGGAAATGCTAAAATCACTAATACATGACTCACTAAAATTAATGAATGATGTGGCAATTGTTATTTATTAAATACTTTATTATATCAATTATAAATTTATTAAATTATTATATTAAAAACCTAATAGTCACTTTGCTGTTTTGATAGTATGTGTTTTGGCCTAATTAGCAATTAAAAATGGCCGCTAATTAATTACTAATTCTTAAATTAGCCTGCGTCGTCTTAGCTTTAGCTTAAAAAAATTGCAAGATGTATATTTTATTATGCGGAATGATGTTACGGACCTATCGGTCACTTTACTGTTTTAATAGTATGTGTTGTGGCCTAATTAGCAATTAAAAATGGCCGCTAATTATTTACTAATTCATAAATTAGCCTGCGTCGTCTTAACTTTAGCTTAAAAAAATTGCAAGATGTATATTTTATTATGCGGAATGATGTTACGGACCTAATGGTCACTTTGCTGTTTTGATAGTATGCGTTGTGGCCTAATTAGCAATCAAAAATGATGGCCGCTAATTAATTACTAATTCATAAATTAGCCTGCGTTGTCTTAATTTTAGCTTTAAAAAATTGCAAGATGTGTATTTTATTATGCGGAATGATGTTACGGACCTAATGGTCACTTTGTCATTATTTCAATTGTGCCATTTGCGAATATATACCATTATATCAATATTAGATACGGGGAACATAGTGGTCTACCAAAATGGGACTGGCTGTTATACTAGGGTTTTATTATTATTATTATTATTATTATTATTATTATTATTATTATTATTATTATTATTATTATTATTATTATTATTATTATTATTACTATTATTAGGAAGAGCTTGGAAGCAACGGAAATGTGGTTCCTGGGACGAATTTTACGAATATCTTGGACTACCAGTTACTACTGGCTTTGTGACAAAGTGGTTACGGATGCAATTCGTAATCCCGCATACCGCATTCGAAACACAGCTGCGAGCGATTTGGAAGCAGACCGCCTTGCGTTGGTTCCCATAGAAAGGTATGAGTGAAGGTCATTCAGAAAGCAATGGCAATAACTGAATGTAAACTTGCCAAGAAATCACAAACAGCCAAAAAAGCTGGGGTTTACTGCCACATCCTGTAAAGAATATGGAAGTAACTAATCAATTACTAACGGCTAATGAAAGTCGAACATTATATAAAACTATAAGAAAGAGATAAGCAACATTCTTTGGTCTTGTAACGAGAAAAGAGGCAATGGGAAACATCGTGATCACTGGAAAGATCACTGGGAAAATAGGCAGAGACAGACTTTAAGAAATGATGCTGGATAGACAGGGACGGTGGTGTGGAGTAATATCATCATCAGAATTGATCTAGATCACCAAGGACGGAAATCTGTGGAGAGACATGAACGCCTCTGTCAGCTGACAGGGCACATGATGATGATGATACGATACAATCGCCCGTGTCTTACTGGGGCCCGTAAGAAAAACTAAGAATAATAACACTGTAACCTAAAATGGCCGGTCTCTCTGGCCGAGGGGTTACACCACTTTCTCCGTAATCCCGTTTATCACGCAGAGTCTCGTAGCGGGCGAGAAATGGGAGCGGTTCGTCCCCCGCTGGTGACTTGCGGGATAACTGAGCCGGCCGCTCAGAAAGCAATGACAAACTACTGAGCGTAATCTTGCCAAGAGATCAACAGACAGCTGAAAGATGCTGCTGTTGACAGAGATGTCCTGTAAAAGGATATGCGAATTAAAAAAAAAAAAAACCTACAATGCGTGACATAAGAGACCACACAGAAGGGTTGGCCTGGGATTGGTCATTTCGTCCAGTAGAAAACTTTAGCCGCCACAATCAAACCAATCATGAACAAGTCTACAGCGGGCTAGAGGTGAGAGGTTGAGTGCCTTTGCTCCATTGATAGATGACAGGCGGAGGGGGGAGGGGGAGTCTCCCTGGCGAAGTGGTAACACCCCCACCCCCCCCCCCCCCCGCGATTCCTGCTAAAATCGTAAGCGTTCGGTTCACGAGTGCAATTTTCTCGGAGACTTCTGGAGGTCGTCGCTGGGGCTACGGAGTTCGTGCTTTGTGCGGCGCTTAGGCAGGCTGGTCTGCGGAAAGAGACCGACCATATAGGACACAACCCGCTGCAACGAAGCTGCGCCTCTTGCCTTTAAAATCCCTTTTTATGACAGGCAGAATGAGATCAATAATATAAATCACACACACACCCACACCCACCCACCCACACACACATCCACACAAATATATACACACACACACACGATTTATGATAAAGAATCGACATCTTTGCACGTAGGAACAGATCATAAACGCTCGTTCTCTCCAAGCAAAAGTCGAGATGTGTGAATGCTGATTGTTCTTTTTTGCGAGCTGTTTACTTACATGTCGAGACCATTCTCTCGTGTGTGTATTGCTACCTGTTCCCCACTCTACTGCTAACCCCAACAGCCAGAATCAAGAAGATTCACCGATTAACTGATGAAATAACTGAACAATACAAATGTTGCCCCTAAGCAGTTTCTTGCCATGGGTATGTCATGTTAGAGGGCCCTCACTGTTTGTAGTCCTGAACCAATCTTTTCCTCAATTAGCAGGCCATGGCGTAGAACACATCGTACGACCTTGCTCAAACATTTTAAGGCAATACCCTATCACCTTCGCTAACACGCCTGCCGATGAAATAACTTGCAGTGGTAGGACAGTAACAGCAGCCGTCTTGAACATGATAATAATAGCACAGTATTTGATCTTTCAGGCTGACTTATATTTCAGTACATACAGTCTTACTACTACTACTACTACTACTACTGCTACTGCTGCTGCTGCTGCTACTGCTTCTGCTGCTGCTGCTGCTGCTGTACATACAGTCTTACTACTACTACTACTACTACTACTACTACTACTACTACTACTACTACTACTACTACTACTACTACTACTACTACTACCGCTGCTGCTGCTACTGTTGCTGCTGCTGCTACTGCTGCTACCAATACTACTACTACTACTAGTTAGTTAGTCGACAGATCATCCTCATTGCACATCGAACCATTCAGTCCATAAGTGCTCCGATCCCCTCCTCAGCAAATCCCGCAGCGTGTAGCGGCTAACGACACCAGTTCTCTGTTGGTTTATCAATCTTCGTTGGCTTCCTGCGTAGTGTTCTTGCTTGGCCACCCCTCTTTTAATTTGCTGTTCTCGCAGTCTGGCCGTGGTTGTGGATTCACAGTCATCACTTGGTTCTCGCAAATGTCTTACTTCTCGTAGAGCATTCAGAATGTCAGCCAGGTCCATGGCGCATCCGCCCCCCCCCCCCCCCGCCCCCCCCCCCCCCCCACTGTAGACTCACCTACGAGCTTGTCAGCCCTCTCATTTCCTTGTACTTCCGCATGCCCTGGCACGAAGATGAAACTAATCTTTGCCAGCCGAGACCGCCCCAGAGACAGCAACCATTCTCTTCGCATCCACCCCACGTCTATCCTCTTGAGCATGCTCATTGAGTCGCTAAGGAAACATGCCCTAGTGAATGTCTGTGTCTCGAGCCATGCTATTGCTTTACTTACTGCCATGACTTCCATAGTCAGGCTACTTGTGGCCTCAACAAAAGCACCAGAGACCTCCTTCACAATTCTCCCTCCGGCCCGAGCCGTAAAGGCACCTGAGCTTCTCACATGTCGGTAGACCGACCCATCTGTGTAGATGACAGCATCACCGTCTAACGAAATTGTACTTCAGCCTCCACAGCAGCCGGATTTTCTTGTCTGCATTCTCCATCTAGTTGGATGCAAACTGAAAAGTATGTGCAGAAATCTGTTGGCACTTGTACCCACCCCTCGCCAGGCTCTAAGTCCTCAAGTGAACACACCTGTTGAAGAATGTCTTCTGCTTGACCCATCCACGACCGTCCTCTTTTTAACCTGCTGCCCTTCACCTTCATAATTTTACTATGCAGTGGATGTTGTGTGTTTGCGTTAACTCTGAGGTAGGCGCGGCTCTGCAAACTTGTATTCTGTCAGAATACTACTACTAATACTACTACTGCAATTGTTACTACTACTACTACTACTACTACTACTACTACTACTACTACTACTACTACTACTACTACTACTACTACTTCTTCTTCTACTACTACTACTACTACTACTACTACTACTACTACTACTACTACTACTACTACTACTACTACTACTACTACTACTACTACTACTACTACTACTACTACTACTACTAGTATTAGCAGCAGCAGCAGCAGCAGTAGCAGTAGTATCAGCAGCAGCAGTACCATAAGTAATAGAAGTAATACACCTCCTACAATTATTACATTTTCACGCCTTTTAGTATGACATGACTTTTTCTAATTAGTAAATGATGCACATAAAGTTAAATGACATTCAACTCACCAGCATTATTATCCCCCATACACTTATAACCATGTAATAAACAGAGCACTTGGGCCCGAGGACAGGACAGGAGACCATGTTAGCAAATCCCTATGTTTCGTAGTTTTCACACAATCAGTCAGCCAGTTTTACACATCCGCAACAAGATATTCTGACTTAAGCTTTCGCTTAATGAACTAACTTTACACACACACGCAACAGGGCAATTTGAACTAGGCATATCGTAGATACAGCATGTGGTGTTTCAACAGTGGTTCTCACACTGAGATTGATGAAAGCGCGTAAACAATGTTATATTTAAAACACAGTTTAAACAAACAGCAATACCTGTGTTATACAATTTAAATCAGTGAAAGCAATCCTCAGCTTATCAATTATTATTTTTCTTCTTCTTTCACTCTTTATTCCTCATTGAAGAAGAGGCGCTCAACCAATCCACTGCGAGCCAATATATCCTTAGCTATTCCATGTAGCTTCAACCTTGTCCACCCCATTTTATTCATTTATGTTTCTTAATGTCTTCCCCGTCTGCTTTTTTTTGCCGTTTTCTCCGCATCGCGACGTCTTTTATAGAATAGTATCATTTCCTTTTGGGCGGTGTGGTTAAATGGAGGCGTAGAAAATCGCGGCGATGTTCCGCTGGCTGGAGGACAAACAGATCACGCATGTTGTGATTATAACGGATCCACAAAGTATGGTGAGAAAGATGATGCAGGCATGCTTAGAGCAGAGTGGCAGGCTTCCTTTCAATAATTACAAATATAGAGCATCTTTCGTGGTGGGAAACGAGAAGGCGGACAGATTAGCCGGATCTGCACCTCTTGGTAGGCTATTGATGCATGATAAGGCAGGTGTGGTCGATGCCCTTTGGGATCGTGTGTATGGTAGATCATCACGGCTTGGAGAGAATGGTGCTGCTGAAAGTGACCAGGAGATCTGGCCAACACTCATAACTCCCAGGAAAGGCAAGACGGACACATAATTAGACTACTACTGGTACCATTAGTACTGGGAGTCTTCGCTGACTGTTCCAGGTGAGAATGAAGCACGTATGGGAATGTCTCGAGTGTTGTGATGTCGGTTCTTGACTCAACTCAGCTTGGTTTGGTTATTCTGTTTTCTTTATCTTTGGACGGACTTGTTCATGTTTGGGTGGAGTTTGTAGCTAAAGTTTTTCCACGCCTACTATCCCTGCTTGATCGCCTCTTACCACCTGCGTGGTAGGTTACAGTGTTATCATTCTTTGCTTTCCGAATCCGTGGCGAAGGTGTTACGGACGCAGTTCGTAATCTCGCATATCACGTTCGAAACACAGCCGGGGGTAATGCGGCAGCAGACGCCCTGTGTTTTTTTTACGAATTGGTATAGGTGACGGTCGTTTAGAAAGCAATGGCAAACTACTGAACGTAAACTTGCCAAGAAAGCGCGAACAGCCAAATAATGCTGGGGTTGACTGCATCGTCATGTAAAAAGATATGCAACTAACTTAACTTTCCTTAGGGTCCCATTAACACACTTGCGGACTCCTCCTTAGTCGTCTCTTACGACATTCCGGTAGGTTTTCTTCCCCACTGAATTCCGGAAGAGGTGCATGTTTTCTTCTTCTGTTCTTAATTCCCCCATTTGAGCATCGGTCCTAGGCCAGCTTGTGCAAAGGCATACTGTCCTACGATGACTCTTTCAGTTCCCTAAAAAGGGGTTTTCTGCAGCTGAGCTTTTAACGGAAATCGTAGTAAAACACGATATATAACCGAGAAGCTCGGCTAATGTAAGGACAAACAAAAGTAATTGTCATCGCACCACGTCCCCGCATCCATTTACCACAACGACTAAAAAAGAGGCTACATAAAATAATTCTAGAATCGTCGCAGATTGTAATATTTTTTTTAATGCGCACCGAGTGAAAACCGAGTGCGGTTTCAGTAACCAGATGACTCCAATATCGAATGATCGTTTTGCAATTATCAGAGAGAGAGCAGAATTTGCTTCATTACCATACACAATGACATGTTTTTCAACAATGGAAGCCACCCTTTTGTCTAGTTGTAAAATCACTACTGGGTTGGGGAAGTGGCTGAGAGGTCAGGGTGTCCGTCTCAGGTCCAAGCGGTACAGAGTTAGATCTCAGCATAGAGCTGCGAATGTTTCCAAAAACCATTAGTGTATCATGATATAATACGCTCCCACGATCTCTTGGTCAGTTGGATCGCATGTCTAGCCTTCTCTGATAAAGGCCAAAGAAAAAAAAAGAAGCCCCGTTTGCAAGTTATACACTTTAAAATTCTCATGGCACCTGGACATCGCAAAGAATAGGTCGAAAGGCTACTGTCTTGGCAAAAAGTGTTAACATGGCAACATACCCACGGGTAGATAGAGCCCGTTAACTTGGGCGGAATATGTCTTGAGAAAGCTAACGGTACACACAATCGTACCAAAATTGGACACGCTGAACGATGTGGTACACTCCATACGAAAGAAGAACGAAAAGAAGAACTGTTGTATCTCCAGACCTAAGGGTTGGTCTTAATATGTCGTCCCGGGGACAGTATCGCCAACTTTCAATGAAAAATCATGTCATAACTGTTCTATAGTGATCAGCACAAAAACAGACAGAAATACCCTCCATATTACAGGTTTGGGATTGGTTATCGATTCTCTCTGTAGCAATAGCCCCATGTTGGCTAATCACCTTTCACGCTTCAGCCCAACTTATTGTAACGTGCGTAAACAAATATGGCATAAATCAACATAATCATCATCATGTGCCAGTCTAATCAGCGTAGGCAGTCATGGCTCGCCATCTCACACAATCACCAGTGTCTTGGATCATTTCACACAATCACCAGTGTCTTGGATCATCTCACACAATCACCAGTGTCTTGGATCATTTCACACAATCACCAGTGTCTTGGATCATCTCACACAATCACCAGTGTCTTGGATCATCTCACACAATCACCAGTGTCTTGGATCATCTCACACAATCACCAGTGTCTTGGATCAGGTATGTGTTCTTGTGCCGATTATAATCTTTGGCCATGCCATTCAGATATTTATATCTCTGCCTTCCCCTTACTCTGTTCCCATCAGTTTTGCTAGCTATTGCTAAATTTTCCAGTTGTCCCCAAAACATATTGGCTCTCATCTAATCTCATCATGTTCCTCTTGTACCTTGCGGTGTCGAGGTGAAGTATAAACAGCGGGAGAGTGCCCGCTTATGGGCTTCATGTATCGATATTCCCATGGACTCTGTTATTCCCTGCTTCCATCGTTTACGTGGTCGGCCCCTTCCTCTGTTTCCCTCTGGTCTGTATATCATTGCTTGTTGTGGTATACAGTACTGTTAGTTGGTAACCTACTTGCATGGCCAAACCATTTGACTTGCTGCTTTCTAATAAAATCTAGTGCAGCTGTAAACCCAACTTTAGTCCTGATTTCTTCATTCCTGATCTTATCTCTTCTTGATACATTGAGTATTCTTTTCAGGAACCTCATTTCTGTTGTTGTGATTCTTCTTTTCTCTCTTTTTCTGTTCAGGTTTGGCATTGGTAACACAGCGTTGGTAGGAAGATTGTGTTATAAAGTCTTTCTTGTAGTTATTGATACATGTTTGTTCTTTAGTATTGGTGCCATTTGTCCAATGAGTTGGTTTGCCTTGTTGCATCTATTTTCGATCTCGTCTTCTGATTTGCCATTTGATGATATTATACTTCCTAGGTACTTGAAACTCTTTACTTGTTACAAGGGATGTTCGTTTAGGTGAATCGTTGTTGCTTTTTCTTCTTTAGTCAGTACCTTTGTTTTACTTGTGCTAATTTTCATGTTATGTTCACGTCATATATTACGATTGGAATGAGGATCACTTGTGTGCATCATCCATATTCTACTCATAGAAGCTGGGCCCCATTCCCCTCTATTGTTCAATAGTCAAGAATATGAACCTTGAATATCTCAGACTCGGGATTTTGTCTAGGTGGTGGTCCCGTTGAAGAGAGTGATACAAGATAAGAATATGCTTTTCACGAAGAATCCTATTAGCTCTTGAGCCCCCTTACAGTCTGTGAATAGTCTGAAATGACTTTATCAACATGAAACAGGATCAAGTGAAGAAATAGCATAGATTTTGAGTAGCTGCAGGAAAATATAGATCATCTTCTTTTCAATAGATGTCATCCCTCTCCCTTTCAATTCCCATTGTGTTTAGTAATTGTGTTAATTGTTTAATTACACACAAAGAACAACTTGTTTACAAACAGTTTTTAAACAAACATTTGAACTGGAAATAAAGTAGAGAAATAGCTACTGTTAGTGTGTTTATTGACTGTGCCTGATTTTGGCTTAAGAAAGCACATCACATGTTACATTTTCATGCATATTTAGTAGTTATACAATCATTCGAGTATATGCCCTCCCATTGCCAATTTTCTCACAATCAATTTATATGTGTAGGACTACAAATGTCTGATCACTGTGGAAAAAAAGAATTGTCTCTTTTTTTTGTTATACTGTATCAATATTCATTTCTTGAAAACACTAAAAGTTAATAAGGCCTGATATGGTTGGGCCTCTTCTGCTTTCTGTTCTCCTGGGTAGTGGTATTTGTTTTTGTAGAAGAAATTGTCACCTCTGAGCAATGAGACTGGGTTGAGCCTGGGTCCATGGGTTGGTGGGTCCGTTTCAGTTACCTGCCAGTTAAGTCAAGCTGAAGGCTGCCCTTGCTCTGGTAGATGCCTGAGTTGTCTCACTTTCTCAGTCTTGGGAGCATCTCTCTTCTATTTCGCCACCAAGATCACCACTGTTTTAAACATTCATATAGGTTTGTATATTTCAACCAATGTGTTGTTTTACAGTGATAGTTAAGAATGAACAGGACAGTACAGGAATTATGATAAGGAAGGAAGAAATATAACAGCCTGAAAGTAGGAACTATGCTCCCCCTCTGAGCTGGTGTTGTGTTAATCAGGGTTGTCAGGGATTATCACCCTGTATGCATGTGGCTATCATCTGATCCTGCTGTATGTATGTTCTCTTTGTACCTGGGTTTCATTGAGATGTTTACAACCAGACATTTACAGGAATGGTGAAATGTTGTTCCATGAGCAGTTTAAGTCAAGCTGATAGGACAAGACAATGATGATGGTAGGATGGCATTTAAAAAAAATGGCATACAAATACAACATCTTCATCTACTCATTTTGGTTATGCATGGTGTGTATAATTGTTTCTCTGCACATCTTAGATCAATCAACTAGTGTTTCTTCTCTCAAATCACCTCCCACTACCTGTTGTTGTGTTGTGTGGTGTGCTGTGTTGTGTGTGTGGACTTCTGTTGACTGGGGATCTCATAAATTGCAACAACTTCCCCTCCAGTCTTCATCAGACAGTATGAGTATAACTCACCTAGTATTGATTGTTGTTAATGACTAACATAAAGAAAATTCGAATGTGTATTTGTTACAAAATGTAATTCATACAAAATCATGATAACAAACAATGCACAGTAGTGAGAGGTTTACATAAAATTTACCTCTTCCACTAATTCTCCTCTACTTCTTCTTCTTCTTCTTCTTCTTCTTCTTCTTCTTCTTCTTCTTCTTCTTCTTCTTCTTCTTCTTCTTCTTCTTCTTCTTCTTCTTCTTCTTCACCTCTCAGTTCTATAGATTGTGTACAGGCAAAAACATGTAGGTTTCATGCGAGGCAGTGGTTCGTGCACAAACTGTCTTCTGGATAGCAGATAGTACGTTAAGCATTTTTGATGAAATGCACAAGAGTGCGTTAAGAATTCTACCTCCTACAGTTTTCTGTGATAGTATGTTGTAGTATACACACATTAAAGAAAACAGATGTATAGAAGAACTTCAGAGTTAGCAGTTTTGAAAAAGTGTGAAGACTGACTGCCCCGGGGAATGTTGCAGTTTAGCCAGAATTGACGGCTAGCAAGTTGATACGCCAGAGGTTTTATTTTATTAATAATACACTTACATTGACACACAACCACTGGATACCTCTACTGTACACTTCTGGGCACCAGGTAGATCGGAGGATTGGCAAGCTTACCTCGAATTCAGATCAAACTACGCATATTTTTGAAAAACTGGGCCATTGCTAAGAGACTGGACCGTCTTCTAGAATCTTGTTAGGAGAAGTGCGCGGTTTCGAATTGAACGCCGACAAAGGGCCGGAGTTTCTATCACGTGATCGGGTTCGTCCAATGATTCTATCTAGTTTAGACGCTGTTAATTCTACATATAGCTGGCATGTGTACATCTTCGGTGTCAAGTTGGTGTTATGTGTTATCTGTGCGTTAAAGTGTACCATTTTCCTCTGCTCGGTGTGCAATTTTTGACTTACCGTAGAATGATGATGACCATTATGTCACAGTTCCCTACACATTTCGTTTGGACTATTCATGTGGTCTTGTAATTCAGCTTCTGATTTTGCTATTAGTGCTTGGGCGTCCGCAAACAGGAGTTCTTTAATGGTGCCATGGAGTTGGCGTGGAGCAAAGTACCACTCGGTGCAAGTGACCCAGAGTCTTGCACATTTCAGTGACAGACGTGAAGATCGAGTGGATTGTGAACCACTCGGCCGGAAGTAACCGGAGTGAAGGTCAAGCAGGGACTACAGGTCCGTTAGAGATCATTCACGTCTAGACCGCGTTCGAGGTCGGACGGAGAATGGCACATGGCAGAAGTCCATCTAGCCGCCACATATGTAGCCTACAGATGGAGTGTTTGTGAATTTGGGGACGAATGTCGACATCAGTGATTGTTCGAGCGACAGATATACAAGATAGAGATCGAGTGCAAGTATTATTGTTTTAGTGACATTAATCTGACATTTGTTTTAAAAGAAAGACAGAATACATCGTGAAAACAGATGCAGCTGTCGTCTTATGAAGAAGTTATTGTTAACGCAGTGTTGTCTGTTATATGATATATATGTGGTGATTTAGAAAAAGTAGAAAGGTTGATACTATCACCAGTCAGTTAAGAATCACTCCTGAAGAACAACAGGGTGCTCTTTGCCAGACGAAAGCTAAACAGAGTGGGAGAATAATTCCTCGACAGATACCAGCTTCAAGCACTGGCAAACACTGCCAATCTACTCCAGGGCAAATAAGAATAACAATAGAACATGAATATTATGTGTGCCCTGTCTACCTGGAGACAGTAGAGTGACTTATGTCAACAGTTACATGCACCCTAATGCGTTAGTAACTGAGTAACAGCATCTCATCCATCGGTTACACAGAATGGCTCAGTGGCAGTAGAGTCACCAGTCGTAATCCATCCAGCAATAGCTTATTGCCGACTCATTTGAGACCCATTCTTCGTCCTCTGATTACCAAGTAGTTACCAAGTAGTCATATAAGCTCCAGTTCCCGTTCCCGGAAATATGGCGAACAGATTGGAAGAGAACAATCTTCATCCCAATAACTAAATAGGGAGCAGGGGAGGAGGAGGAGGGGGAGAGGAGGAGGAGGAGGGAGGAGGAGGGGGAGGAAGAGGAGGGGGAGGAGAGGGAGGAGGAGGATGAGGGGGAGGAGGAGGAGGAGGATGAGGGGGAGGAGGAGGAGGGGAGGAGGAGGAGGGGAGGAGGAGGAGGGGAGGAGGAGGAGGATGAGGTGGAGGAGGAGGGGACGAGGAGGAGGGTGGAGGAGGGGGAGGAGAGGAGGAGGGGGAGGAAGAGGAGGATGAGCAAGAGGGAGGAGGAGGAGGGGGAGGAGGAAGTGGAGATGGGGGAGGAGGAGGAGGAGAGTCAAGGAAGAGGAGGAAGAGGAGGAGAGGGAGAGGAGGAGGAGAAGGATGGGGGGAAGAAGGGGGAGCAGTAGAAGGAGGATGATTATAACGCATATGCCTGTAGATAACTGTAGCGAAAAGGTCCACCTATTTGAGAAATAAGCAACAATTTTACATATATAGCAATTCTATTAGAAGTTATGTCCCCTCGCTATATATACATTATAATGTAAATTAAATATTAAATAATATTAAGTAAATAACTGTTTGTACACTAAAAAAAACTATGACAGTTCGCAGCACGGGAATGAGAAGAAGACGTGTAGAAAATTTCATCTCAATCGGATGGGCCGTTCGCGAACGCATAAATAACATACATACAGACATACTTACAGACATACATCGCCTTTTATATATAAGATTATTGATGGAAGTTGCATGGAATTATGAATTTAAAATGTAATTTGTATGTTTGAGTTTATTGTTAATATATTATTAATAAAAGAGGATCTGGGTTGTAAGTATGAACGTTAGTAAGTGATTAATTTGTTGATTATTTAAATTTTACATTATTATTTAAGTTTAATGTTTTCGATTTTATGCATGATGTTTGCATGATATTATTAATATTTGCTGTGTTGTATTGTAGCTGTGCATGAAAAAGGCTAACATCTGATAAATGAAAATATTTCTGTTCGAATCGGTGATATCTCAACGTGCTCTAGCGGGGTAGTACACAACTTTAACACCTATTTGTGTGTGTGTGCAGGACTGATGGGGCAGCGAATGAGAGCGCATTGGGTCGAACGAAAACCGAGCATAACTAACTTTTGTTGGATGATAATTATTTTATTTTGGATTGATGTTATTTAACATACGAGATGAGTTGTGTGTTGTATCCTGACGAGGCGTTGGCGATGCCGGGTTCCTTCTTTTATTTTAGTAACATCGATACTGGCTGGGGGACACTGCATCGACGGGGCTTACGGCAGAACTATGCTGATTTGCAAGGACAGCCGTATATGACATTTTGTCAAGAATTGATAACACGAGAGGTTGTATCACGTGTACGACTGGTCGCCGAGATGGATTATTTTGGTTGATTTGAATGATATGAATGGGTGAATGGTAGTCCATACCGGTGAACAATGGTTCATATGATATCGATAAATATTAGGTTATTTTTGATTTTACGAACGATTTTGATATTAAATTAAGGTGAGGAGAGGTAAAATCTTACTAATATTGACATCAAGTAATGTGGTTTTGCTAAACATGCGGCGAATTGAGCTCGTTGGCGCTATATGGTGGCGATCGCGCATTGCAGATTGTTAATAGAAATTGGTTTAGTAATATCAAACCTACTCAGGTATGGAGGCATTGTGAGTTAATGTACAGTTATAATACTAACATATTTAAATAATTTCTTGTTGTTACTAACCGTATTTATTGTGCCACAAAACCATACGAGAGTTACAGAAGGGAAATTATTCCGTAAGGAGAATAGATGATTTATTGAAAAATAAGCAGTATTGATAAATGAGTAGGTTATAGAATCATATATAAATTGAGTATTTATGAATTTAGTGAGTAAAAAAATTTTTTTTTGGGTTCATAAAATACAAAAGGGTACAATTAAATTATAATTATTGTTAGTTTATGAACACAGTATTAGCATCATCATTGGATATTTATTATTAATATCTTGTGATGAATATCGTGAAGTATATATGATAGTTTATAGATATTCAAAATTAATTTAGGAATTGAATAAATAAGTTACATTTACTAATGAATGATAAATGATTATTACAATTGATTATATGTTATTGATTATAGTTATTGATAGATATGAGTGAAATAGTAACATTGAATATATTATATTGATTATTATTTTATTTATTATGTATTTGTTATTGTATTATTTTTATTATTATAGAGATAAATTAACTAGATGTTGTTGAATGATCATTTTATGATGTGATTATGTAGAAATTATATATAGTTAGAATATATAATATAGCCAACACATCTAGAGATTATGGCACTATTAACTCAATTCGAAACAGCGGTCGATGAGACAAGTGTTTCAAACTATGCAGCAGCAACTATAGAGTAAGTTAAGTCCATAACACCAGAGGTAAATGGGGGCAGTCAACGGTAAATGCTCAATGGTAAAACAGAAAGGCAAATCACATACCACGAGGCCTAAAGGACAAAGGGAAAAGTCATATACATGATAGGAAAACATTCCAGATACCAAACGCCAATAATAATAAAGAGGGTAATGGCACCTGTTAATCACGCACGTACCCTCATTCGTGCGTAATGGCCTTGGTAGGTTTGGGTATACTTGCCGGTAGGCAAATGAGAAACTACTAGGAGAAGGCCACGGCACCTTTTGAAACTCTTAGTTTAGTTAGCCTAGCCCTCCCATAGGATGTGGCTACACGACGTCTACAAGGGTTGTAGATAGAAGTGCGTGTCCGACATAAATAATAATATTTTTTGTCAGTGATTTTTGTGGAGTGATTAATAGAATGCCATACCATCATATTATCAGAAAGTATAGAATATGTATGTAGGAATATGTGTATATGGAGTGTATCTATGAAATAATATATCCGACAGTTCAAGGCAGTGTATGGATGAGTATGCCTAACATATCACCTACATGATACCTATGATGACCAGGTCGCAATTGCGAAAATGTAATGCATCTTAGAAATCACTGGTACACTTACGAAGAGTCATGGACAAATGGTTACGAAGAGTGGCAACTGAAATTAAGCAATGGTCAATTTGATGTGGCCATGATGAACACTGACAGACGACATTATGCTGAAGTGATTCAATTTATCAGTATACAATAGATGTAAGATTAATAGTTAATTTCAAAGTAGATTTTTTATAACATTATTATTCATCTACATCTATAAAACAGAGTGTATGTGGCTTTGTTTGTTTGTTTGTTTGTATTGGATGCGTTCGATAACGGTACATCCGATTGAGATGAAATTTTCTACACGTCTTCCTTTCATTCCTGTGCAACCGACTATAATAGTTTCTTAGTGTAAAATCTTCTCTTTATTTAATAACATCTACTTTTTCATTTTCATTATATAATTTCTATATAGCAGGGGGACTTCACTCTAGAAAAGTTATTTCAAGGGGCATAACTTTTAATAACATTTCTATATACTTTATAGTCATATTGTTGGACTTACTTGCACTATTGTTAAACTCTTTGTCTATAGTTATTTTGAGGCATATGAGTTATAATAAATAATGATATAATCTTTAAGGCATTTTCAAAGTTTTCATAAAAATAATGCATAATGCATAACATTGTAACCCATCTTTTTCTGCTTAAAGAACCTATCAACTGTCATGTCGGTGATTAAAAACAGTTTTCATTAAAAATAATGAATGGTGTGTGGAAGGACATTCTTTTAAGTTACTGTGCGCCAGGAGCTGGGCGAAACCACGCCGGGTCAGATAGATAGACAGACAGACAGATAGTCGGGAACGGAAGCTTATTTGACTACTTATATGAATTAAATGACATGCTCCCCACCAGGGACTGGGTGAAGCCGGGCCGGGTCAGACAGATAGACAGATAGACAGACAGACAGTCGGGAACGGGAGAGCTTATATGACTACGTATATGAATTAAATGAGATGCTCCCCACCAGGGACTGGGTGAAGCCGGGCCGGGTCAGACAGATAGACAGATAGACAGACAGACAGTCGGGAACGGGAGAGCTTATATGACTACGTATATGAATTAAATGAGATGCTCCCCACCAGGGACTGGGTGAAGCCGGGCCGGGACAGACAGACAGACAGACAGATAGACAGACAGATAGTCGGGAACGGGAGAGCTTATATGACTACGTATATGAATTAAATGAGATGCTCCCCAGCAGGGACTGGGTGAAGCCGGGCCGGGTCAGACAGACAGACAGACAGATAGACAGACAGATAGTCGGGAACGGGAGAGCTTATATGACTACTTATATGAATTAAATGAGATGCTCCCCACCAGGGACTGGGTGAAGCCGGGCCGGGTCAGCCAGACAGACAGACAAACAAGCAGACAGACAGACTGATAGATAGATAGATCCCCTCCAGGGTCTGGGCGAAGACGGGCCGGGTCAGCTAGTATAGATTATAAAACTGAAACTTTGTTAGTATATTTCAATATGATGTATAGAGAATAAGAATAAATACAAATTGAAGAATGTTCTAATAAATGGAGATCTTAATAGATTAAGTTAAGATGATATGTATGCATTAGTTAGTTGAAACGAAAGATTCACAGATGTTCGATTATTTCAGATCCCAAGATGTACTTCCAGATACAGACAAGATATATTAATTTAATTAGACATTAATGATTTATTGTAAACTTATGTGTGAGAAAAAATGTGTTACACAAATTTTTTGCTCAACAACGGGGGAGTGCCATGGAGTTGGCGTGGAGCAAAGTACCACTCAGTGCAGGTGACCTAGAGTCTTGCACATTTCAGTGACAGACGTAAAGATCGAGTGGATTGTGAACCACTCGGCCGGAAGTAACCGGAGTGAAGGTCAAGCAGGGACTACAGGTCCGTTAGAGATCATTCACGTCTAGACCGCGTTCGAGGTCGGACGGAGAATGGCACATGGCAGAAGTCCATCTAGCCGCCACATATGTAGCCTACAGATGGAGTGTTTGTGAATTTGGGGACGAATGTCGACATCAGTGATTGTTCGAGCGACAGATATACAAGATAGAGATCGAGTGCAAGTATTATTGTTTTAGTGACATTAATCTGACATTTGTTTTAAAAGAAAGACAGAATACACCGTGTGAAAACAGATGCAGCTGTCGTGTTATGAAGAAGTTATTGTTAAGGCAGTGTTGTCTGTTATGTGATATACATGTGGTGATTTAGAAAAGGTAGAAAGGTTGATACTATCACCAGTCAGTTAAGAATCACTCCTGCAGAACAACAGGGTGCTCTTTGCCAGACGAAAGCTAAACAGAGTGGGAGAATAACTCCCCGACAGATACCAGCGTCAAGCACTGGCAAACACTGCTAATCTACTCCAGGGCAAATAAGAATAACAATAGAACATGAATATTATATGTGCCCTGTCTACCTGGAGACAGTAGAGTGACTTATGTCAACAGTTACATGTGCCCTAATGCTTTAGCAACTGAGTAACAGCATCTCATCCATCGGTTACACAGAATGGCTCAGTGGCAGTAGAGTCGCCAGTCGTAATCCATCCAGCATTAGCTTATTGCCGACTCATTTGTGACTCATTCTTCTCCTCTGATTACCAAGTAGTCACCCATATTCACTTTAGACAATTATTCATCGGGTGGTAATATTCATTTATTAACTTGCTGGCAACCCACCATTTACTCGGTGGCAAATGGTTAGATTTGCAGATGGTTCTTCTTCGGTGTTCCCGTCATGCGGTGTTCTTGCAGTCTCTGTTTGGCTCGTTTCTTTACATATGTTGTCTATATATGTTATGAACAAGAGAGGGGACAGGGCACTATCTTGTCGTACTCCGGATCTTATGGTGAAAGGTTCTGAGTGTCCTCCAGTTGCTCTCACTATGCATTCACTGTTGTTGTATAAGCTTCTACATAGGTTCATTAGATGTATACTCACTCCATATTGTTTAAGGATTTCCTACAGCTTGTTTCTACCTACTCTATCAAATGCCTTTTCTTGGTCGACAAAGGCTAAGTAGAGTGTTTCTTTGAATTCGATTGATTTTTCTATAAGTTGTCTAAGAGAGAAAAATGGCATCTGTGCATCCTTTGTTTTTCCTAAATCCAAGTTGTGTTTCGCTTAGCTGGGGTTCTATAATATTTCTTAATCTTTTTTCAAGAATTTTGCAAAATATTTTCCCAGTATGACTCAACAGTGAAATGCCTCTGTATTGTGCAGTCTCTTTTGCTGCCTTTGTTTTTCCAAATTGGGATAATTATGGCGTTTCCCCAGTCTCGAGGTGTCTGTTGTTCTACCCAAACGTGGTTGAATAGCTTATGTAGCTATGCTGTTCCTACTTCTCTTGCTGCTTTAATTAGTTCATTTGGTAATTCATCTTGTCCGGGTGATTTGTTCAATGGGGCTAATTTGACGGCTTCTATAATTTTTTTCTGTCAGTATGTCTGGTTCTAGTTCTTCGGTGGCATCTTTGTCGGTTTCTTGAACTCCTGTGACATATGATGGGATGTTGAGAAGTTGTTCGAAGTACTGTTTCCATCTTATTAGGATTGGCTTTTGTTCACTTATTGGTTCTTCATTTCCGTTGTTAATTATTTCTGTTGAGTCAAAGAGTTCTCCTTTGGTTCTCATTGCACTTATCTTTTTATAGAAGTTTCTAGTTGCCTCCTTGTAGTTTTTATTTAGAATTTCTC
The DNA here is from genome assembly GCA_963921405.1 of Cepaea hortensis. Lineage (NCBI taxonomy): Eukaryota > Metazoa > Mollusca > Gastropoda > Stylommatophora > Helicidae > Cepaea > Cepaea hortensis. The sequence goes on along the minus strand of OY992876.1, from coordinate 162,754,968 downwards.
CATGCTCCTCCCAGTCTGTTTTTCTCTCTTTACTATTCTATTCACATGTCTTCTCGCTATTCTATTTTCTATGTAAACACATTCCTGTTTGCTCTTCGACCACTTTTTATATTTTTCCTTTTTGTCTTTTACAGCTTTATTTACTTCTGCGTTCCACCAACTTGTTATTTTCTTTATCCGTGTTTTGCGTTTTCTCGTGGTTCCACATGATATCTTTGCAGTATTTAAAATGCTTGATTTGAACATTTCCCATTCTTCTCCCACTGTCTTTCTTTCTACAAGTAATTTTACAAAGATTTCAGTTAGCTCTTTTTCATAATTTTCCCTCATTGCCTCATCTTTGAGGTTTTTTAAGTTTACTGATTCGCATGGCATGTATTTTCCTGGTCTTTGCTTCGTTCTACTGATTATTCTTATTGTGGCAACGACTGCTTTGTGGTCTGTGTTTATACCTAAGTTGTGCACTGCCCTTGCATCTAAGATATTTCTCTTTCTGTTATTTCTTGTTAATATAAAATCAATTTGGCTTTTAGTATCTAGATCATTCCATTTATACCAGGTGTGTATTTTTGAGTCTTTGTGTTTATAGAATGTATTTGTTATATAGAGGTCGTGTTGACTGCATAGCTCTATCACCCTACTTCCGTTATCATTTCTTTCATTATGTTGGTCTCCAAATGCTCCAAGATGTTTTTCTATGCCCGCTCTGTTATGTCATAGTCTTGCATTGAAATCTTCCATAACTATGATGTTGTCCTGCTTATCTATTTTATTTAGCACGTTATGGATGTCTTCCTAGAAGTCCTCGCATTATTGTTTGTATTACATGGTGTGTATATTTGTACATATGTTGTAATTGTGTGTTCTTTTATTCTCACTGTTTATGATTCTTTCTGATATATATTTTATGTCTAGTATTCCTTTTGCTAGCCGTGGTTCAATAACTATTCCCACACCGTGTCTTGCCCTTTCTTGCTGTTCCACTCCAGAGTAGACAAACGTGTAACTGTGGTGGATCTCTTTGCATCCTTCCCCCTTTATTCTGGTGTCCGCTATTCCCATCAGTCCAATTTTCCTCTCTTCCATTGTTTCTATAAGTTCTTCTTCTTTACTATTAAAACCGCAGACGTTCATTGTGCCTATGTTTTGAATCGCTGATCTATCTCGTAGTCTATTAACATTGCCGGGTCTATATCCATTAGGGTCAGTCCGTTTGTATTTCTTAGTTTTTCTACAAGCAGTATGAAGATCCCCTGTCGGCTTGCTAGGCCAGTCGCAGGTTTAGGACAAAAATCTGACCATAGGGAGTCAATCCCCTATGGCGAGCCATATCCCCGTTAGCCTACGACCTCGCGGGCCTGGTTTCCCAGTCTGCACCACGTGGAGGTGGGGTTGACTTGTGTAGTCTGCGGGTCATCGGCAGGCTACTATTTTCACTTTTCACACCTTCTAGGAGAGGCTAGCCGATCCTAACCCTGCTGGCTGCAGGGCCAGGTGCAGTCCACACCTTGCAGACCAACATATTGGCTATCTACGCATAATATATAGAATCAATTTACGGTTTTAATTTATTTCTTGTAGAACTTTCGCATCGGTTTTATGTCTGACAATTGTATTCTTTTTACTTAGAAACCACACCTTCACTGCCATTAAACTTGTGTTAGTTTGTCTGCTTATTATCCATGTTTCACATCGATACAAAAGTATGGGTTTTCTATATAGCATTTCGACATTACTTCTTTCAATGTAATTGACAGCTTTCTATTGGTCAGTATGTTTTCCATCTTGCCACAGTGGTTCTTGTTTTAATTTTACAAAGCACCTTCGGATGTTACAACTGTTCGGAAATAGTCTCAACCAACCTACTGCCATCTCGCACTGTACGAGGTCATCCATCTGAAACTTAACTATTGCTTTCAATGGGGGTCATTAAAAGCCAGGTCTGAGTACGAACGTGGAAGCAGAAGTAGTGTGCATATTCAGGATAAATATATGCATTTTACGCCGCTAACGCTACCGCTGCCGCCGCCACCGCTGCTGCTGCTGCTGCTACTACTACTACTCCGGCTCTGTGGCGAAATGGGTTACGGACGTAATTAGTAATCCAACATACCACGGTCGAAACACATCTGCGGGCGATTTCACAGAAGACCGCCTCGTTGGTTTTCATACAATGATATGAGTGTCGGTTTTTCAGAAAACAATGGCAAACGTGATGGCATGCTGATGCGTGATCGTTATGGCGCTATGACAGGTACCTTTGTGACCTAGTGATATGGTGACAAAGCGAAGTACTAGCGTGATAACGTGGTAACATGTGACGTGGTGGTGCAGCGAGGTGGATATGCAGTAACCCGGTGCCATGATTATGAAGAGATGTGGTGACGTATTAATGTGATGATACAATGACGTGGTGATGCAGTGACGTGGTGATGCAGTGACGTGGTGGTGTAGTGATGTGTTGGTGTAGTGATGTGTTGACGTACTGATGCAGTGATGTGGTGACATGCTGATGCAGTGATGTGCTGAAGAAGTGATGTGGTGATGTGTTGAGGCAATGATGTGCTGATGCAGTGATGTGAGGACATGCTGATTCAGTGACGGACTGATGCAGTGATTTGCTAATGCAGTGATGTGGTTACGTTCTGATACAGTAACGTGCTTATGCAGTGATGTGCTTATGCAGTGATTTTCTGATGCAGTGATGTTGTGACGTGCTGCTGCAGAGAAATGGTGTTGCAGTGATTTGGTGACATCGTGATGTAGTGATGCAGTGATGTGGTGACGTGCTGGTGCAGTGATGTGGTGTTGTAGTAATAGTAGTAAAGTAGGCGCAATATGAGTCGCATTTGTGGTGCCACACCACCCATAACATGCTTATATAACCTTACTACTTATCCCGGTTGACGTCACAAAAAGGAACCTGCGATAATGTTAGGGGGTTAATTGTTGTCAATTATTTTGTGGTGGTTGCCTAGCTGGATAAATAGGTCAGGGTGTTATTATTGTAGTAAAAGCCCGTGGGTGTTATTAAATAGCTTAACATTAGGATAAGTTTAAGGGTCACAGAAGAATATAATTGCGTTTTCGACGAGGATTTGAGGATCCGATTCTCAGAAGTGATTGGTGTTCCCCGTTATATATCTTTTAAAAAGTGGTGTGTTAATAGCTAGACGAACATCACTATGTCATTGCAGTCAACACTTCTAGAATTAGGTGTAGGGATATGGATTAGGGTTACGGGATAGGACTACAGGTTAGGGTTACGAGTTATGTTACGGGTTAGGGTTACGGGTTAGTTGTCAGTATTATATATATATATATATATATATATATATATATATATATATATATATATATATATATATATATATATATATATATATATATATAATAGTAAAAATTTTAAAAAAAATTTAAAAAAAAAATTAAAAAAGTAAATGTAACAAATTTTAAAAAAATCAAAAAAAAAAAAAAAAAAAAAAAAAAAAATCAAAAAAAAAATAAAATCTTAGAACATTTTAAAATGTAAAAAGTTAAAGATATCAATAACAATTTTTTAAAATTTTTGTCAGAGACCTCTGACGGTCATTGTTGTGGTCATGAAGTTCGTGCTTTGTGCAATGCTCTCAGTAGTCAGTACGCCAATTCTGAGAAGATAGATGTTTTTTTCATGCCCATACATATTTTTTCAAGTCCATACAGATGTCTTCCACGTACACAGTCTGTTCTCATTTTCATGTAGTTTTCTCTCATGCCCATACAGATGATCTCGTATTGAAATCCCCATCAATGGAAATTTTAAAAATTGACCTGGGCTGACAGGTCGACCATACTAAATTAAACACTAAGGCATTATGGAAAACAAAGGCGACTGGTGTTATAATGACAACAGCCCCCCCCCCCCCCCTGCCCAACCCACAATGTATATAAATATGAGACTATTACCGAACATCCAGTATGCATCAAGGCAGTTAAAATGCTCTTGACTTTGTTGAGAGATCTCAAAAGAGATCTCGTAACTCCTGCAGTATGCAATACCTCAGTGTTTGTGATCTTCTCATGTTCACTAAAGATGCCATTTTAGCTCCCTCATTTGCGCAATCTTTGTATGGTTAGGAAGGCATTCGTTATAAGCTGGAAAATATAATGTGCCACGGACACCCACCTAAAATCTTCCAGCACGGAGATGACTAGCTGCATATCCTTTACAAGACGTCGCATTCAACACCATAATTTTTTTTACTGTTGTGATTTCTTGGCAATTTTACGTTCAGTAGTTTGTCATTGCTTTCTGAACGACTGGCACACATACAATTTCAAACGCAAGCGGTCTGCTGCCAAATCTCCTGCAGCTGTGTTTCGAACGCGAGTATGCGGGATTATGAACTGCGTCAGTCCCCTTCGCCACGAAGCCGGTATGGGGATAGCGTGGAATGTAAAAGGCAGATAGAAAATCACAGAAGAGATTAAATGACTGCCACACTATAAAGTATGAAGCGACCACTGCAGATATACTACCCCCTTTACATGAAAAGGCTAAATAATGTTAAAATAAACGACTTTTTTCACTCTTAATTGTAACAGGATGTCAGACCGTAATCCATGGTTAAGGCATCAAACAAGGTCATCTGCAACATGATCATACTCCTAGTCACGGGAAACTAAACAAGACCATCTGTATCTGAGTGGCATCTCTTAGTAAAATGGTGGCTGGATCAATATGCCGTAGAAACAGTTGTAGGAACAGATCGTAATAGACCAACTGTCAGCGTCTCAGAATTAAAGATAACCTTCGTTCGTCATTTCACACGCCACAGTGAGTCTCTTCTACATACATTCATGAAAATACTAAACGTCGTATGTAGGCTAATGACATTTATTAATGCCCACTGGCAGTATCACCATAGTCCGTACAGGTATCACAGTTTTCGCACGCATGACATACATTATACATTATATACATCAATGGCAATTAACACTCAGCCATTCGTGCCCTTAAAACACAATTCATTCTCATTCCCAGCACTTAACAATCGCTTTCGTAACTCAACAGGGCTAGCTTTCACACTGGCAATCAATACACTCTCTCGCTCGATTCCACACGTCTTTCCTCTAACGTGTCTCCGTCCAGTGTGAACCTTTCTGGTGTTCGGCCTGATAGTCACGTGGTGCTTGACCGAGTGTACCCTGGGATAATCGTGCTGTATCACTTGTCTTGCCGTACTAGCTGTTCGGTCTGGTTTGTCTCAGGTCCTTCAGTGCAGGGTTGTACTGTCGGTCAAGGACATAGTCCAGTCTATGTCACTGTGTCCTTTTTAAAACCTCTGAGAACTCTGAATATTGATTTACTATTTGTAATTTACTACATTAAAGATATATTATTGTTATGATTTGGCAAGATGAAAAACATTCTGACCAATAAAATGATGTCAATTGAAACGAGAAAAAGGGTGTTGAGGGGATACATAGAGCCTGTTCTTTTGTATGGATGTGAAACTTGGACAATGTGCAGTCAAGCTGAAAAAACATCTGATGGCTGCAGAAATGTGGTTTCTGAGGAAAATGCAAAGATTACCATGGACAGATAGAAAAACCAATGACCAAGTACTACAAGAGACAAATGAAAATCGTAGATTGATTAGAGAAATTAGACGTAGACAGTCAAAATTTTTTGGACATGTTATGAGAAGAAATGGACTGGAGAACTTGGTGACAGCTGGCAGGATCGAAGGGAACAGACCAAGAGGAAGACCGAGAGGAAAATACCTGGATGGCTTGGCCACATGGCATGGACGATTCAGGAACACTGAGCTGATCCACGACTCTGGTGATCGAGTGAAATGGCGAATCATGACCGCCCACGCTTTCCGGCATGGCACATGATTGATTGATTGATTTGGAAAGACATAAAAAAAAACTAATAATAAAGATATGATTCCCAAAATTTGTTTTGTTGTTCTCTATTTACAGAAAAAATATGTTTGACTATGAAACTTTATTTAAAAATAGTATTTTATAATTAAAGTAACTAATGCTACGCTGATCTAGATGACTGGTGGTGTAGTTGACTGGTAGATCTCGTTGACTGGTAGGTCCGAAGGTCTTGTAAGCAAGTCAGCAATCATGTCCTTCGATCCCTTAATATGTCTGATGGAGAACGAGTAGTCTTGTAACAGTAGTGCCCATCCGTATATTCGATTGTTTTTGGGCTGTCCTTGTTGTATTACAATGTCAGAGTCTAGAGTAGTGCAGTGATGCAGTGACATCGTTACGCCCGCCAGGCGACTTAGTTCCCCAGCCGGGATGCCGTAACTTCGTTACGCCCGTCAGGCGAGTAGTCGTTACCTGCCTGCAAGGATGCTGGCTGACAAGACGGCCAGCGGTCAGGCAAGGACGAAGCAAGACGCACGCATGCCTCGTGAAGCCACTTCAGGTGGGGAGGCACATTGCGAGCTATAGACAGACAGCTCTGGGACGTGGACTCGACTGGACGTATGATGAGAGAAAGGCGTTGTGTGGTTTCTGTGCCCGAAAGTCGAGTGTCTGTTCATCTTGAGAGATTGTGAGCTGTATTGTATATGTAAGTGTATTGAAGTATAACTTATATCTTGTAATGATCATCGTATCGTATATGATTTGTAAATAAATCCATTGAACGTTGTGTCGTTGAGTCTCAAGTCAAATCACGTTGTAATTGTACTGTCTCACATGTGTTAGGAAAAACGAGCCAGGTTTAAGACCCTGACATGTGTGGACGTGGTGGCATTCGTCCGGCTTTGAAATGAACGTGTTTATGTGATTAACGGTTAAAACTAGAGTTTGTGAACTTAGAATTTTTGTCCAACTTTATTGTACATGTAAATGTGATCGCGGAAGGCTCATTTTGATAGATATTATTACATTATTTAAACATGGAGACTAGTTGTAAACGTACAGTGCATACATATTGTTTGATCTTGTAAACGTGTAAAACATCAGTGATTGTTGAACTTGTCACCGTTTTGACCTTGTCGACATTGTGAAGTTGTCGCCATTATGACCTTGTCGCCATCTTGTAAACTTGATGTCTATGTCCTTACTGAATGTCATCTTGATGTAAGTGATGTGTCATCAACGTTGTAGCGTGTTGAAATTTATTTAGAGTGTCTTTGTAAAGTAAGTTGTGGAAAGCAGAAAGGTTTGGAAAGAAAGTGACTTGTGTTTTGAAAAAAAATTGTTGACTGACAACATTACGACATACAATTACACTCAACGCCATACAAACCTAATCAACACTTAGTGACAAGCTGTAGTAGTGTCAAATGAAGTAACAAGACTTGATCTGTACTAAAACTTTATACTTTATTCTCAAGATGACAAGCCGTGTCTTCTCAGCTGGACTATCGGATGTTGACTGCCCTTCACAACAACAATACGTCACGATTGAGCATCTCTCCGCTTTCACTCATAATGCTCAATCGTGCTGTATCTCTAATTCCCCACTAGATCCTAATTATAACCCAAACTACACATACTGTTACACCTCCCCATGTTTATTAAAGAATTTTCCTTATAAAGGAAAAATCTTTACTCCTAATCCCCTTACTCTATTCCCTCTTTTTCCTCTAATCTTCCATAGTTCTTCTAATCCTCCCCAAACCAACTCCAATTTAATTAAACATTCTATTTCTTTAACTCTTTCCCCAGCTATATAATCAACCCACTTCTTCTTCCATTTTACCTCTATACCTCGTACCATGTACTGTAACCCTTTTTTTTAACTTACCATTTCTACTCTTCTTTCATTTCCCCAAACTATATAGCAATCCACTATATATTCCTTGGCTCCTCAAGTTCCTATATAAAATATGCATATTATAAACAAAATGGCTCGTAAAATCGTATTTGTACAACTGGCATTAGGAAATCACTCGCATTTCTCAATACAAGACAACCCGAACAACGAGAACAACGTATTTAGAAGAAGTAAAGAAGGGGTGCACCCAGTAAAAGAAATAAATAGTCAAGATAGCACAAAGAAACGCATATTCCACACAACCACATTTACCTCCTTTGCCAATAAAAAAATTTGTACAATCAAATTTTTTTCTTATAAATACGTCATACAAAAATAGATCTTTGTTTTCTATAAACCAAGTTGATATAATGTTTTACAAGCTTTATATATACAACCCTATATGAAATAGAACTTTTTACGTAAGTTTCAAGCCTTATATCTTCAACATTTAAAATTTCCAACCACAATCTTGTCCAAATTGCGTTATCTCACCTTTTAGCATGAGATCCTGTTCAATTTTTATGAACACCTTTAATATAATTAAAGCTGGTTTTTCACAGCACCTATTTCTTGCCCCCTTCATGTCCCATGATCTGCCCTTTATCCCCCTATGTATTTCTTCTATATGCTGCTATTCACAGTTTTTCCCTTAAACTTCTATCTAGTTATACTCTACTTATATATTCGAAGCTTTTCAAGCAACCTAACCTTCCCAACAGCCTATGTCTCCATACCCTCCCTCAATAATTTTATAATTCCTTTCTGAACGAAAGGGCTTTTTTTTTTTTTTTTTTTTTTTTTTTTATAAATCCCCCTGTATTTGAAAAGTTAACTAATATTCTAACCAAACTTAAAACCAATTCATTAACCACATCACTTAATCTATCAATCCAACTGTTTACGCAAAACTAAATCAAAACAAGGCGTCACAATTATCCAATTAAAACACATTTTCAAAATTAATATGGCATGCATTTTATCAACCCAAAAGCAAATACTATATCATTATTAGACACTTTTACGGTCCAATAGTGTTTTACTCAAAGCACTATAAACTCAACGATCCTAACTTACTTAAACTAACTTTTTATAAAACCAAACCAAGCATGAAATAAAACATAATACATATACATATAGCATTGAAACATAGTCTCAATAAAATAATCAATTAACAACCATCATTGCCCAGTTACACGAAAATAAAACCCCAAGTGAATAAACAAAGATTTTCCAAGTAAACTTTCTTAAAATTATTACGTATAGTGGCCCCAACGACCATACTAATAACGTACCACATCTCTATTTATTCAGGCCATTCCATTTATATATTTCCTAACTCCATTCTCCATTCTCCTACCTCATCACCTATCTCTTGTAGTCGTGTTTCAGTAAAGCTCACAATCTACTTTTCGTTTATTTGGGTGATTCATTCATTACCTCATCATAGCCAATTGCTAACCAGAGACATACTTCCCAGTATATCAATAATACCAAAAACTCCCCACCAAATTCTCTATAAAACTTCCCACAACTCTCTGTAAGCGAACCGCTTTTAAATTTAAATTGTTCATTAAAATTATGATTGACAAAACTGAAGATATTTCCCTTATCCCCTATTTCACATTCTCACAGAAAAGATATGTTAGATTGAGTTAGTGCGCACTTAGGAAAATAAGAAAAAGAAAGGAAAAAGTAAGAAGCAATCACACTTCTCTTTCCATACATACTTTATGAATAAAGTTTCAAAATTTATCTTCAGTTTCCGTCAATAATAATTGTTATTATCAAAAAAAAATATTGATTCAACACTACTAGCTTTTTTTTTTTTTTTTTTTTTCTTCATTCCTCTCGTCAATTTCAAGTTTATCATTCCAAGTAAACCCATCAATTCAATGCTACATATGTGTATCTGTTACTTACAGACCAATATCCAAATCTTATAAGCATATCTGCCGATATCAATGATAACAAATAGTACAAACATCAATTCCTCCTTTTTCTAGCCTAACTCCAAACACATCATACTACCCGGAAAATCCTCTTAATTAATCACTGTAAACTACAGTACAAGTCCTCTTATCTATACTAATGTAGTATTCACCATCCACTCACCTATTTATTTGTGGCCCTACCTGCCAATTATTTCCCTTCAATTTGTCCAAGCTACTAAAAAAATCAACCATCAATTCCACCCCATAGAGAAATAACCAAATATATACATATACTTCATTCAAAACTACCTCCATATTGATTATAAAAATACCAAGAGTCATCTTCTTCATTTTCGAATTCTAACACTTATAAATTGCTATCTGCAATATTCTCTACTTATCTACTTCCTACGGTTCCACTTCTTCAATAACTCCAAATTTCTTTGAACCAATGCTAATTCTACATCAATGTCTTCTTCTTCGTACAATCCATTTGTTTCCTCCATACTACTACTACTTGACTCTGACTTTTCATCCATTTCTTCTTCTTCGTCTGTATGTCTCTCTTTAGCTGCCGCTAATCTCTTTTGTTCAATATCCCATCTAATTTGTCGATCACTATTCCTCAAGGATCTTTCTAGTAACGGCATATCCTCCCCGCTCGTTGAATAATCCCTAATTCTCCTCTGTCTTTTCACTTCTCTATCTCTTTGTCTATCCATTCTCCTTTTCGTTGCCTGTCTAGTGTTCCTAAACGGAGCACTTATTTCCTCTTCCATACTATCATAATGAGTCTCATTCAACTTTTCTTCTTCTATTGTTTTCGGTATCGTCTGTTCTTGAGTATCATCAAAGCCTGGAGTTGCTAATAAGCGATTTTGTGCTGGATCTCTTCTAACGCCTGGGGTTACTGTAGCACCTCTAACGAGTTGTTCATCTAAAAACCTTGTGTCTGAATAATAATTATTATTATTATTATATTCTATCTCTTCTTCATCTCTCCTTAAGTGTTCCACGTGTGCCCTTGCTACATGTCCCGTGACCTGGTTCTTAATTTTATACGATACTTTACCTAGTTTTTCCAAAATATAATACCCTGGAATCCAACGATTATCAAACTTAGAGTTTCTCCTATGCTTCTTGTAATAGACCCTATCACCAACCTTAAATTCCTGCAAGTTTGTATTTATATTCTTGTACTTTTTCTGCCTTTCCCTAGCTTTAATTATTTTATTCCTTAGTCCTACGTGTGCTTTATGCATTTCCTGTATTATAACCTCTTGAAAGTCTTCACCCATATATTTCCGTCTAGGTTTTAATAGATTGTCTATAGGTAGTATCGGTTCTCTCCCGTATATTAAATAATATGGTGAAAAACCCGTGCTTTCATTTTGATTAGTACGAATGGCGTTAAGGGCAGGTCCTAAAAACAAATCCCAATCCCTTTCATGTTCATCTACAATCTTTGATATAATGCTATATAACGTCTGATGTTGACGCTCGTTTTTAGCATTGGAAGTAGGTCTATAATATGATGTCTTTATATGTTTTATATTTAAATCATTTAACAACTTTTCAAATTTCTTATTTATAAATTCTTTACCATTGTCTGTAAGTATACTTTGTGGACAACTAAATCTTGGGACAAACTCTTGTAAAAAAATATTGACTACTGTATCTGCACTCTTATCCGGAATTGCATAAACCTCCGGCCAAAGACTGTAAACATCTACTATATGAATCAAATACACGTTTCCTGACAATGTTCTGGGGTGTGGACCCGATATATCTAAACTAATCTTTTGCATTGGGAACTGAGGAATGTCAGTATCCTGCAAGGGACACTTTATTGTTTTCATGTTCCTCAATCTGCACTTCTCACAGGTATCCACATATTTATATGCAGATTTAAATAAATTTGGCCAGTAATATTTACTTGTAAGCGCCTTCACCAATTTGTCTCTACCTAAATGTCCATTTTCATCATGATATGCCTTTAAAAGTTCATTTTCTAAATGTTTTGGAATGTATTTCCTCAGTTGTTCGTTCCTTTCAGACATGTAGTATAAATGTCCATCCTCTTGTAAAACCAAATAATTCCTTTTATATTTGTTATCTTCTGTTTCTCTTAATTTTTCTTTTATTTGTATCACTTTTGGGTCTAGGTCCTGCTCCTCTTTCATATTAAATTTTTCTAAGTGTAGATCATCTTCCCTATGTTCAGACTCTTGTTCCGATGGTAGACTATCAAATTCTTCTCTATTTATTATAGCAGAATCTAAAATATTTACTTGCCAATTTCGATCGTCAATCTCTGGTTCTCCTTCATCTTCTGTGTCACCTGACGACTGTGGATAGGGAATCCTAGACAGTAAATCAGCGCATGTGTTAATCTTACCTGGAATGTACTCAATTTTCGTATTATATCCCTGTAAGTTCAATGCCCAGGTTTGTATTTTCCTGTTCTGCACTGGGGCTTCTAAAAAAGACTTTAAAGGCATATGGTCAGTTCTAATAACAAAATTTGCGTTATGTAAGTAGTAATTTAGTTTTTGAAGAGCGTAATGTATTGCGTAAGCCTCCTTCTCAATAGTCGTCCACTTTCTTTGTGATCTGCTAAGTTTATGCGACAAGAAGTATATAGGCCTTTCATTTTTAACCCCTGGTATTCCAGACTCTTTCCCTTCATATGGTTGCACCAAACACGCTCCTACTGCATTGTCTGAAGCATCTGTGTACAGTATCAACTGTTTGTTTAAGTCTGGATGCGTCAACAGTGGTACCAGTGTTAAACTGTTTTTTAAATACTCGAACGCTTTTTGACACTCATCATCCCACTTAAACCTAGCGTACTTGCCTGTTAAGTTTGTAATAGGTTCAGCTATTTTTGAAAACGCTGGGACAAACCGCCTATAATACGCGCATGTTCCTATAAAGGCGCGTACCTCCTTAACGTTAGTTGGAGCAGGTAACTCTTTAATAACCTTTATTTTGTCCTGGTCTGGTTTTATACCTTCTCTATTTATAATATACCCCAAATATTTTGTTTCTGTCTTTAAAAATTGGCATTTACTGAGCTTTAACTTCACATCATGTTTTCTTAACCTGTCAAATACTAACTTTATATGTTTCAAATGATCCTCCACATTTCCAGAAGTAAAGATCAGAATATCATCAATATAAGCAAGAGCGAACCTTTGCATACCTTCTAAAACTTCATTTATTAAGAGCATGTAGTGAGATGGCGCAGTTTTGACTCCAAAAGGCATACGTAAAAATTCATAAGAACCCATATGAGTACAGAAAGCACTTTTTCTCTGCGCGTCTGCCGACATCGGAATGCACCAAAATCCTGCTCTTGCGTCTAACGTCGTAAAAAATGTAGCGCCATTTAGCAACCCCAAAATATCATCTATCACTGGTAGTGGATATGCAACATTTTTAGTAATTTTGTTCAACGCCCGATAGTCGCAACAGAATCGACTCGAACCATCAGGTTTGGCCACAATTACCACCGGAGATGACCACTCTGATTTTGATCTTTTGATTATCCCTGCTTTCAACATTTCTTCTATTGCCTTTTCTACAATTTCTCTATTTCTTAAGGGAGTTCTATATGGTTTTAAGCTAATCGGCGGATGGTCTCCCGTATCTATCTCCATTGTTACCGTTTTTGTCTTACCCAACTCTAAATCACTAATTGCAAACACATCCTGATTCTCCTTTATAAACTGTTCCAATACTTCTTTATTTTCTGGTGAAGTCTTTAACTGTGCCAACAATTCCTGTTCTCTTGTCTGTTTATCTAGTGAATGTATTTGTGCTGTATTTCTTTTGAATGGATGGATCAATTCATTCATTCGTGTGTTTCCTCTACTTCCGCGTCCGCGTCTGTTATTACTTCTTTCACTAGAAGACTGTGAATAATTAGTTCCCGGCATTTCTACTCTATCCGTTGCCAATATTTCACTAACGTTCTGTTCAATTTTTGCTACTACACAGCCTCTGTATAATTTAATTTCTCTACCTGTGTTGTTAATCACCATAACTGGAAAGGTTAAGTGTTTATCTAACGCTATTATTCCATCCGGAACTTCCAAACCAGGCTCATCAATTATTTCCTCTTGTAATTCAGTGATTCTGACTGTGTTTCCTTCTACATAATATGGGTTTTTCTTCAGCTTCACTTGTATCAAATTAACCGACTGTGGTTTTAACGTCGTTGTCATTTTAACTCTAACTAGTGCTGATATATGCATGTCTTCTTGCATATCTATATAGACGTCCCTGAATTTTAATTTGTGTAAATCATAGAAAAGTCTTACTCCATTTTTTATTAAAAAATCTCTTCCTATTAACATGTTTCTATTTAAACCCTTCACTACATGAAAAAGGTGTCTTATGTTGATCCCTCCTAACTTAAAATTTATTATTGTTTGTCCAACTACTTGTAAATTCTGTCCCGTAACAGAGTGTAAATTATTATGACTCTTAAATACTCTACAATTTCTTACTATTTTGTATAGAAAACTTTCTTTTACTACACTAACCTGAGCTCCCGAATCAATTAACGTACGAACTCTATACTTTCCTATTTCTAATATACAAGAACTATAATCTGTTTTATCTTCTATAAATTTCTTGACTTCATCTAGTTGAAAATATTCTCTGTTCGACCTATTATACCTGTTGTTAACATATTCTCTAACCCTTGGGACCTTATTATTTACCCTCCTATCATAGGTCCTGTCTAATAGGTAGGGCGCCGATTTTCCTGTGTTCTTGTACCTGTAAAATTCCTGTGTCCATCTACAACATTCCTACTCACCCTATTATTGTCATGTCTACCCTGTGTATTCGACTGGACATGCCTGTTATTACAAAACCGAAAAACATGTCCCCGTTGACCACAATTCCAACAGACAATATTTGTACTATTTGTGTTACCTACTGTTTCTCTTGTAGGGTATCTCATATTTCTTCTTTCCTCATTATCATACCTATTTCTACCTTGTAACGTCTGTATACCTCCTCTCCTATTCCATCCGAATCTTGTTTGTCCTATTTCCATAGGTTCCTCAACTCTGTCATCTCGATTACTTCCCACTTCTCGTCCTGTTCTTAATCTAAACCTACGTCTCAAATTTTCTTCTTGTACCGCGATATCCACCGCTTGTGATAACCTCTCAGGGTTTTCCCTCATTAATTTAAGTTTCAAACCATCAGACTTTATGCCATCCACAAAGATCCCTACCAACATCCTTTCCACCTCCTCTCCTCGTACATTCTGTCCTAAGAATGCCTCTTCAGCCAGATTAATTAATCTATCGCTAAACAATTGTACCGTCTCTCCGTTATTTTGTTTAGCCTGCCTCAACACCGAAAATGCATGTTGTGGATCCGTTATTTCTGCATATTTCCTTGCTAGGTCTTCCTTGAATTGTTCCCATGTCTCATCTACTCTAGCTTCTAGCTTTCTTCTTATATGATCCGAGACCGGTTCCGTTGCCGTCTGATAAGCCAGTCTCATTTTTTCTTCATCTGTTGCTGAGACCAAATAGGCATATTTTTCTATAGAGGTGACCCATTTCTTATAGTCTCTGGCCTGTCCACCAAACTTTACAATTTCTGTTGCCATGCCTTGTTGTTTAATCACCATATTAAGTCGGCCTACTGCTGTACCCACGCCTGTCAAAACCTGGGCCAAGTTATCCGGTTCCGCCATGCTGAAAAATACTGAAACAAAGCAAGCAACCAATCACACAATTACAATTTCCCAAATCCCAAACAGCACAATTCAGTTGGTTATAATATTGTAAGATATTACATTAATCAGAGGAAGCATCAACAATATCCTGTCTGAGCATAGGAAGAATGAACCCTGTCCTCAATAAAAAACTCAAATTTGTGGCAATCAGAAGGTTCCTTGTAGATATTTGTTTCTTAAACCACAATAATGTCCTGTACTCCACTCTAATTAATAAATTCGGAAGCTCACGGGAGACCTCGAAATACACAACTTTTACTCCGAGTCTATTTCCTTAATTAATCCGTCATCTTCTTTTACCAACTTACGGATTCAGTTCAACCAACCAGAGCCCGCATCAAGTGAAAGTCTCGGAATTCAGGTGGTGGAGTTCAGATATCACTTCTCTTCCCTCAGGTAATTTCGTCCTTCTCGTGGGCTGCCAGAAAATTTTCAACCCCTGGTTGGGTCACATCTCATGGGCTGCCAGACAATCTTCGACCCCCTGGTTGGGTCCCTTCCTTGATCTCAAGTGGGTACTTCATCGTCGTATGGAATGGGTCATAGGAATATAACGAGGCCCAAGAATGGATTAGGGGTGTTTGGGTCATAGGAATGACAAGGCCCAAAACTGGATTAGTATCAATCAGCCAACGGCTAGTGATGAGCTGACCTTGAACGAGTTGTGACTTCCGATAAAATCTTGAAAGTGGCAAGGTTCAGGCAACGGCCAGGTTAGGCCCCTTATAAATGATACGATTCAAATGTTCAGCCACGGCTCCAGGAAACCCTTCTTGTCCTGGCAGTTTTGTCTGGATTCTTTAGTACTTCGCGTGGTAGGCCATTATCTTCATAATTTGTCTTACAGCATGCCGCCAGTGGATAGTTGTTGTTGGCCGGCCTAGATCAACCTCAGATTCTCGGTCCACGGCACCATTTATTACTTCTGTAGTAGTGTCAAATGAAGTAACAAGACTTGATCTGTACTAAAACTTTATACTTTATTCTCAAGATGACAAGCCGTGTCTTCTCAGCTGGACTATCGGATGTTGACTGCCCTTCACAACAACAATACGTCACGATTGAGCATCTCTCCGCTTTCACTCATAATGCTCAATCGTGCTGTATCTCTAATTCCCCACTAGATCCTAATTATAACCCAAACTACACATACTGTTACAAAGCAGGCACACCACATCAAATAGACGCTAATTTATTTCCTCCAAAAACAAAGCAGGTTTTCTGTGTCATCTGAAACCCTTGCCCGTAGAGGTCATTTGTGTTTCGAAGTAGCGACCCTACAGTTCTTAGGCCGATTTCCAACCGTTCTTCACCGCATCCGGTGCACTTGAGTATATTTTTCTTTTCATATACTTTTGGATGCAAATTTAGGCACGTATTGTCAATAGAACACAATTGTAAATTGTTTACTTTACTAACCACTTGTAACAAATTGTGTGGCTGGTATTTAATTGACAGTTTCCATCATGTCTTCATTAAATGATTTCATCGATATGGGGTTGAAGTTAAAGTTAACAGGTGATGAGTTAATGAAGTGGAGCGAGAATAAATACTCTGAACACCTTCGCGAGAAAGCTACTGAACGCGATGAAAGAGCAGCTGAAAGAGAATTAAAGCAGGCAGAAACTGACGCAGCTTTAAAGCAAGCAGAGATAACAGCTCAGAGTAAACGGGAAGAGCTGGAAGTGCAGTTAAAGAAGAAACAACTTGATACTGAGACTGCCATTAACAAAGAGTCTAAGAAATCGGAGAGACTGGAGAAAGAAAACCAGTACAAGAAATACCAAGGTATAGTACGTAATTATACCTCGGGTGACTGCATTGCAGCCTTTACCCAAAATTTTGAGACTTTAATGGACCATTACCAGGTTCCACTGTCTGAATGGAATATTATTTATATGAGGAGTTTATCAGGGGAGCCTCTTAAAGTCATTGAGACTATCCCCAAAGACCTCAGAAAAGATTACCATTATCTAAAATCAAAGATTATGGCACATTTTATGTTAGATGAGGCAGGTTACAGAGAACAATTCAGCAAGTTGAGCCCAAAACCGACTCAAACGTTCTCTGACTACCTCTGCTTAGTCCGAGATATATTTACCAAATGGACTTCAGCAGCTAAAATTGATAAAAATTATCAAAGATTAGAAGATCTGATCATCAGAGATAAAGTCATTTCATCCATTCCATCAGCTTTTTCAAAATTTTTGCAAGAGAATGAATGCACTAGTGTAGATGAGATTGAGAGACGTGGTTCGGCGTATTACACAACCAACAAACATTGTTTTGCCAGTGAAGCTACTGACATAAATTTTGTAGCATCGGCTAACTATGACAAACCATATAGTAGGCAGAAACCTCATAAGCCTACATCTGAGAAGTATAATCACTGTAGATATTGTAAAATTTCACACCATCAAGGTGAGATGTGTGACAAGAACCCCGCATATCATACTTATCTACAAAACATGGTAAACAGACAAGATAAGGAGCGTAGATCCTTCATAAATTTGCGTAAATGTTTCCTCTGTAAGGCGTACGGACATTATCGCCATGATTGTAAAGGTAGGCAAATGACCAACAAAGCAAATGCCGCCTTGTTTGACAGTTCATCGTCAGATGAATAACAATCAGAGAAACATCCTGTGAACTCAGCACAGGCTTTTGATATATTTAACGCAAATAAATGTACTGTTTGTAATACCTTTTATGAAGATGGCATTTTAACATACGGCCACTCAATTCCTATTGCCAATGAAGAAGCTAATTTGGTAGTAGATTCCAAAGGCAGAATAAACGTCCATCAAGGATACGTGAATGGCAAGTCTGCTACAGTCCTTCGTGACACGGGAAGCTCACTTATTGGTCTAAAGAGAACGTTCATAATGCCTACAGACTATACAGGCAGGCACGTAACATGCAGAACATTCTCTGGCAATATTGAAAAGTACCCACTAGCATGGGCATATATTCAAACACCTTTCCTCACTGGTAAAGTAAAATGCGCAGCATTAACAAACCCGGTGTGCGATATTATAATTGGAAATTTACCAGAGGTGAATGATATGCCTCATGACATAACATCTCTTTGCATTGATGATATCATAACATCACCATCAAATGTCATCATTGATAATGTTACACCACCTAATGAATGTATGGTAGCTAATGTAGCACTAAGATCTCATGACATCATTGATAACACTGTTTCATCACCATCTGATATCATTGAATGTGTGAACGCAGTAACCAGAGCTACTGCTAGAGTGCAAGATGAAAGTAACCAAACTGAGGCTATACAAATGCTTAGCCCAGTATCACTACCTTCTGAAACCATGAAGGAAACGTTTTTAACAGCTCAAAAGGCTGATCCTTCATTGTCGAAATATTTTAATCTGATCGGCCAAAAGCCAAAGGTAACCAAGAATGCAAAATGGCATTTTGGATTGAAAAATGGTATCCTCACTAGGTATTATACCAGAGGTGACAGCACAACAGAGCAAACTGTTTTGCCAAGTGAGTATCGCAAGCAAGCCTTACATCTTGCCCATGATATACCTCTTGCAGGGCATATGGCATACGCTAAGACCAGATCAAGATTATTAACACAGTTTCATTGGCCCAAATTTTGCAATGACATTAAACAATATTGCAGAAGTTGTGACATCTGCCAAAAACTGGTAAAGAAAGGTAAACACCCACAGGCAAAGTTACAAGTTACTGACTTAGCCAGTCGACCTTTTGAGAAAATATCTGTCGACATAGTGGGCCCTCTTAATCATACAACAATTAGAGGGAATAAATATATTCTAACTGTCATTGATCAATGTAGCCGCTGGCCGGAAGCGATTCCGCTAAAGAACATAACTGCCAATGATATAATGGAAGTTTTCTTCCATATATTTTCTCGGATAGGATTTCCAGACACTATCCAATCAGATAGGGGAACTCAGTTTATCGCCGCATCTACCCAAGCTTTCACCAAAATGTTGGGAGTGAAGCAATGTTTCAATTCCCCGTACCATCCTCACTCAAGTGGGATAATAGAAAAATTTTACGGCGATTTAAAACACATGTTTGCTAAAGTCACTCAAGAGCATCCCAAGAACTGGGACGTATATTTACCTGCTATTCTCTTTGCTTATCGCGAGGTACCACATTCTAGTACAGATTTCTCTCCTTTTGAACTTATCTGTGGTGCCAAACCACGTGGCCCATTGACTATTTATCACCAAATGTTAACTGATTCCACTCCTTTACTTAAACCCATATCATCATACGTATACGTTACATCATTGCGTGAAAGAATCATCAAATCTTGTATAATTGCAAAGGATGCACTAAAATTATCTGGTGCTACTTATAGACAATATGCTGACAAAGGTAACAGGACAATAACGTTGACACCTGGACAGGACGTTCTTCTTCTACTACCTAGTGACAGACACTTATTAACTGATTCTTGGCAAGGACCTTTTAAAGTGACGAGACAGATTTCACCTGTAGACTACGAGATCCAAATAAAAGACCAACACAAAATATTCCACATAAATATGCTAAGACCATATTACAACAGAGACAACGAACATGACGATACAACAGCTTGTACAGTGATAATAGACCATGAAGATGACGAGGCTAGTGACGAAATTCCAACACCTGCATTAAACACGACAAACTGCTTGAAGGAAATTAAGATCAACCCAAAGTTAACTCAAGCAGAAACAGACAGTTGCAAACATCTTATACAACAGTACAACACCATTTTCTCCAACAACCCAGGACAAACAGAGTTAGTACAACATCACATCACACTCACGTCAAACACACCCATAAAATGCAGACCATACACCATTCCACTTCATTACAAAGAAAACTTACATCAGGAGATCATCAACTTAGAGAAAAACAACACCATAAGACGATCCCAATCAGACTTCTCATCTCCAATGGTCATAGTACGCAAAAAGGACAACACGATAAGACTCTGTGTCGACTATAGAAAGCTCAATAAGATAACTCTTCTAGATCTGGAGCCAATGGCAAACTCTGACGATCTACTGACAGAACTGACAGACGCTAGGTTCTTTACGAAGGTAGACATGACTAAAGGTTACTGGCAAATAGCGGTAGACGAACAGAGCAGACATCTTACAGCATTTGCCACACCTTGGGGACTGTACGAATGGTGCAAACTTCCATTTGGGCTTGTCAATGCCCCAGCCACATTCGTACGTATGACACGACTTCTTCTAGTAGATATACCTAACATAATTTGCTATATAGACGACATCTGTGTTCACACAAAGACGATGACAGATCACATAAAGACATTAGAACAGACATTTGAACGCATTAGACAGCACGGACTGACGGTAAAGCCTGCAAAAGTAGACATAGCCTACCAGGAAATATCCTTCTTGGGGTACAAAATATCCAATGGCTTTGTCACGACAGACGATAACATCGTGTCCAAGATACTAAAACTATCACTTCCGACTACGAAAAAAAAGTCAGAAGTTTGTTGGGACTTGTAAATTATTACAGGCAGTTCATTCCTGATTTTTCCGAACTGACCGAAGTATTTACTAACTTACTAACAAAAGATAAACCAGAGAAAATTGTAAGCAATGAATGCCTAAAATTTGCATTCCAAAAAGTATTGTTTTTGTTTTCTGATAATAGAGTAAATAATCTTATTCTGAAATTGCCCAATCTTCAATTACCTTTCAGATTGCGACAGACGCTATCTCCGTGGCGATTGGAGCAGTCTTGTTGCAAGAGCATAATAACATCCTTCATCCTGTGTACTTCGTCTCCAGGAAACTGAAACCCAGAGAACGGGCTTGGTCAATACCTCAGTTGGAAGCCCTAGCTCTAGTGGTGGGTATAACTAAATTGTCCAGATTCCTCCTAGGACGTCATTTTATTGTCGAATCCGACAGTAGTCCATTGCGATTTATAAATTCAGGTGTACCTTCAAACCAAATGGTAGCGCGCTGGTCTCTTAAGCTCCAAGATTACAGCTTCGAGGTTCGACATATCCCAGGCAGAACCAACACGATTGCCGATCTTTTGTCCCGTTGTCCGACCGACCCAGTGAGCACCAATGTCTGAGTGCAGTGTGTAAAATACACTCAGATTAACACAGCCATCCATCAGTGAATAATTTTTTTCATTCACGAAAGCTGAGTAATGTCTACAATGTGATGTGATAGGGTTTACGCCCAATATATATAGTATTCTTATTTTACTAATTAATGTAGTGATTGTCGTGTATAATTGTGTAGTGTGTGGTAGAAAGCGAACTTTATTAATTGTATATATTACGAAACAAGAACAGTGCCACATTCGCTCAAAACTTACCGTAAGCGAACTATCCAAGTTGACAGTGGTATCTGCGTGTGGAGCATTCCAGTGATATTTTAAATCCGTGTGTGAAAGTGTGACCTGAACATTGACATCTACACCACTGCAGTCAATCGAAATCCAGAAGTTTTTCCAGGGAAACACCCAACACATGAACGATTAGAACATTGTACATTCCGTAACTACATCAGACCGGAACAAGTGTGTTCTACAAGTTTCAACATCAGCTGTTTAGTGTTCGTGTGTACTTCCGGATTAGTTAGAAAGTTAGTTCAAAATTAGCAGACGACAAACAAAAGTTTAAAAAGCTATGACGATTCTAAAATCTTTAGGAATCAACAAGTTTGAATACATGAATTGTGTATTTATATTTTTTATATAGTGTAATCTTAGAATCATACCTTGATTAATTTATTCATACTACCGACTTTTTCTCGCTAGTATGAAGAAACATCAAGCGATGACGCTAAGAAATAGAATAATTATTGTAAAATATTATATTTCAGAAATTTTGAAGTTATTCCCCTTTCATTAAGTTGTTACTACATCATTACACCAAAGGGCTATAATGTGAAATGTATACGATTATGTGTTGTGTATAAATAACCATGTTGTTGCCAGATTGTTAACACACCAAGTAGCCATCTACTGAGCATGGTAGAGTGTTATCGACATTGCAGACCAACACAAGAACTCCTGGCCAAATAAGGTCAGGGTTTGAGCGTTTAATGCGACTTATGTAAAGCCGTATTTCGGTCTAGCCAGATGGTTTTTGTTTCAGAAACCATATTATTACTTTTTTTTTTGAAAGGCTGCGAGGTAGATGCTTGGAGCTGGTACTGCCGATCTGACTGGGTCAATAATGCAATTGAGGTAATCAGCCATCGAGAGGATGAAACTTGACAAGTGTTAAAGGTTGAACACCACATGTCGTTGAATACAACTTCCATTTCTTATATGTTTCTATGTCAAGATGTGTATTTCTATGTATTCTGATTCCGATGTATATAACAACAGAAGGGTCGACTCTGACAAGGTTAAAATATTAACCAAGTATGTACATATAGTATACATGAAAGATGACATCTTTCATGGAGCTGCCCGGGGGAGCATGTCAGAGTCTAGAGTAGTGCAGTGATGCAGTGACATCGTTACGCCCGCCAGGCGACTTAGTTCCCCAGCCGGGATGCCGTAACTTCGTTACGCCCGCCAGGCGAGTAGTCGTTACCTGCCTGCAAGGATGCTGGCTGACAAGACGGCCAGCGGTCAGACAAGGACGAAGCAAGACGCACGCATGCCTCGTGAAGCCACTTCAGGTGGGGAGGCACATTGCGAGCTATAGACAGACAGCTCTGGGACGTGGACTCGACTGGACGTATGATGAGAGAAAGGCGTTGTGTGGTTTCTGTGCCCGAAAGTCGAGTGTCTGTTCATCTTGAGAGATTGTGAGCTGTATTGTATATGTAAGTGTATTGAAGTATAACTTATATCTTGTAATGATCATCGTATCGTATATGATTTGTAAATAAATCCATTGAACGTTGTGTCGTTGAGTCTCAAGTCAAATCACGTTGTACTTGTACTGTCTCACATGTGTTAGGAAAAACGAGCCAGGTTTAAGACCCTGACATACAAGCAATGGAGAATTGTCTGTCTCGATGAGGAAGTGTGTTACGGCGAGATATTTCGTCAGTTTCATGACGCAGTATACAATTGCCAGGGCTTCAAGCTGTGAAACACCGTACCGAGATTCGGCTGGGGTGATTTTCCTAATCACATAAATTACTGGATGATTTATGCCATTGTAGGTCTGAAGTAAGACTCCCGAGATTGTGGTGGCACTGGCAGCTGTCCTTGGGATATAAGGAATGTCCTTGTTAGCCACGTGAATGATGGGTATATTATAAAAGTAATGTTTAGTTTGTGGTATTGCATTTATTAAAGTAGCACTCTGCACATAAATTTTTGTTTTTGATCTTAAAAGATCTGGGAAAAAAAAAAAACACTTGTCCATCGTGTCCATATGGTGAGTCCAAGTAATTTGACTCTATTAAAAAAAATGTCTCAAATTTTGTGTCTGGGTTAACTTTTTAGAAGGTATACCTGGCTGACGCTGTAACATGTCAGCACAATGTTCAACCCAGTGGAATGGGATGGAAATTTTGGCTTTGAATAAAACATCAAACTGAAATGATGGTGAATGATTTCTTAATAATGATGTTGTCAAAAAAATTAATTGGTTCATCAGTAGCAATATGGTTGACGTTGACTGAAGTTGGTATGTGTCCAGTGATGTCAATAATGTCATTAGTAACATCAATAAAAAAAACTGACATGGAGATGGTAGCATTATATACTGGTAAGTTTCTGTCTTTAAATCTGTCTTTTCTATTATGCCCCTTGAAGAAAATGTTATTGTCTTGTGTTTCTAAGTCGGTGTTTTTCAGACATTGTTTTTTGTCTGTACATGGCTGTAGGGCATTTACTTTCAGTTCTAAGTGTGATGTTTGAGTTGTTTTGTTTGCATAATGTCTGTCTGCGTTGTTGTTTTTCTCTGACGTTGCATTACTGGTAGTGCAAACGTCTGTAGGTTTGTGAACCTGGTCATTAACAGTTTTATTTAGAAAAAAAAATGATCCACATGGGAGGAATTTACGTCATGTACCTCATTAAGTTGTTTTGTCGTTTTGTGACTAGTAGCCTCCCTTGGGTTTATTGGCTGAAGTTGTTGTTCTTGATAAATTAACTTTTGATTTGTTGCAGTTAGTTTTGTCACTGCACCATCTTTATGATGCCTTCTTTCCCAGGCATTAATTATTTCTTTTTTTGGGTACAGTTCTTAACATCTGGCAAACACCCTAAAATTAAATCTGTACATGGATTTTCTAAAACAGCACAGGCAAACGTCCCTGACAGAAAAGGTGTACAAATATGTGCAGTTGCTAGTGGATATTTTTTCCACATTGCCAGAAAATGTTCGGCAATTTACCACCTCGCCTGTATAATGTTCTGACTTTACAAAATATTTTCCAAGACCAATCAAAGTGCTGCCGGAATCGTTAAGTACCTGGCAGGGTTTGTTGTTTACTAACCCTTTGTGGAAGTTTAGTTTCCTCTGGAGGAACTAATAGCATTGGAATTTTCACATAAGTATGGGATTGTATGACCGCATTCTAATACACCACCATCATGCAATTTCATACATGTCTGACATTTATAAAGATTAAATATATCAATTGCTGCAAGAGCATTGTCTTGTACTTCTTTACTCTATTAGCATTCACTCTCACTTTCTGACGAGGTGTCAATTAGTGCCGCTTTGCACTTCTTAACCTTCGGCGACCCTCACATCTTGCTGAATAGTACCCTAGACTTTTACCCCCCACCACCCCCCCCCCAAAAAAAAAACACACACACTTTACTTCTCTTCTGTAATAATTTCTTTTGGTCTGTTGCTTCTTAACCAACATGTCTAAGTGAGCTGGATACCCTGGGTTCTGGTCGCACATTTGAAATTCATGGTGTGACAGTTTACAGTATGGACATTGTGGTAAGTTTGACTTTCGTTTGTTTCTATATGTGAATGGTTTTGATGGTTTGACATATGCTGCAGCTACTATGTCATTCTCACTGGTGTTTAATGTGAAAATGTCCCTGTTTGATGTGAAGTATGCAGATCCCTTTCGTTCTAACTGATCAATAGATTAACAATCAGATTGTTGCAAAAAATTAGCAAATGGGGTTGGAATAGATGAAAAAATTTTATTCATTATCATGAGATCTCTCAGCTTTTCAAAACTTTTGTTTACTTTTGCAGCATTTATCCATTTATTTAAAATATTTTGAACTATGATACGTAGTCAATGAACGTTTGGTTGGATTTAGGTTTTAGATTCGAAAATTGTACTTGATAACCAGGGGCGTCTAACAAAAAGTGTTGCATGATTCTTTGATGGATGTAATCATAAACTTCAAATGATCTTTAAAGGTTATGAAGACAGATTTCGCATGTTTATCATTGCCCAATGTTCCTTTGGAACTCTCTGATATTGCATTTGAAACTCAAAATTTTCAGACCATGCTGAAATGGAGTCTCCTTGACAGAATGGTTTTACATACCCTTATATTTGTTACATTTATTTTCTTCTTCTTTACTTTTTAGTTTTCTTCTTGCAGTATATATTTGTGACTCGACCTCTAGTTCCTTCATCTTTAACTGTGTCTGGGACTCAATTTCTAATTGTTTCTCTTTCAATTTGGTTTCTTCTGCTCTTTGAGCTAATTCTAATTCTTTTAATTTGGTAGCTTCAGCTAATTCCAATTCTTTATTTTTAGCCTCAATTTCTAATTGCTTTTCTTTCAATTTTGTTTCTTCTCCTAGCTGTAATTCTTTCAATTTGGTTTCTTCTGTTATTTGTAGTTCTTTCTCTTTCATTGCCATTTCTGCTAATTCTTTCTTATGTAAGCGTTCTTGTGCTCTTTCTTCTCTTTCTGTGGCAGTAATTTCTTTGAATCTATTTCAGCCCGTTCTGCAAGCTTATCGCCTGAATACCCTTATGCTTTGCCCGCTTCTACGCAATCTTTTAATGTAGACATTTTCACAGTATTTTCCTATAACAATTTCACTGCACAATAATTTACTTCAATTGATTACATCAAATAAATAAGTGGTAATAATGTAAAATGTTATACACATTAGAAAAAATAGAGTGCTGCTTTAATCAACAATATCATTATCGAGGTACTTATCTGGACTTGGTGGATTTTTCTCCAGTGCCACGACTTGTTTAACTTCTGTTAGGAAAAACAATCTTTACAGCAGTATGCCATCTACATAGTTGTGTACATCTTTCCTGTGGATGGAATAACACAAATTAGTATCATGCAAAAAATATGTCTGTCCAATGTCAACAATTTAGAGGAAAGATTTATATTATATTTTTCTTGAATGCACCTATCTGTATGTTCCGTCGGTCGTATCGTTATCCGTCTAGTTTTTCTAATTGTCGTCGTTTAGCTATGTAATAGTACCTTTTAGCAACAGCGTAACAAATATCAAAATACTAGCGCTGTCGGTTTAAATCTGTAAGATTTTCATTTCTGACACCAAAATACTAGCGCCGTTGGTTTAAATCTGTAAGATATCCCACTTCTGACACTCGCCTTTCAGCGTCTCAGAATTAAAGATAACCTTCGTTCGTCATTTCACACTCCACAGTGAGTCTCTTCTACATACATTCATAAAATTACTAAGCGTCGTATGTAGGCTAATAACATTTATTAATGCACACCGGCAGTATCCCCATAGTGCGTTCCAGTATCACATTTTTCGCACACATGGCATACATTATACATTATATACATCAATGGCAATTAACACTCAGCCATTCGTGCGCTCACAACACAATTCATTCTCATTCCCCGCACTTAACAATCGCTTTCGTAATTCAACAGGGCTAGCTTTCACACTGGCAATCAATACACACTCTCGCTCGATTCCACACGTCTTTCCTCTAACGTGTCTCTGTCCAGTCTGAACCCTTCTGGTGTTCGGCCTGATAGTCACGTGGTGCTTGACCGCGTGTACCATGGGATATTCATGCTGTATCAGTTGTCTTGCCGTACTAGCTGTTCGGTCTGGTTTGTCTCAGGTCCTTCAGTGCAGGGTTGTACTGTCGGTTAAGGACATAGTTCCGTTTATGTCCCTGTATCCTGTTTATAACCTCGTGTCCTGTTTATAGCTGGACCTTGTTGTCCCGTCTATGACATCTCTATTGTCCTGTCTATGACACCTCTATTGTCCTGTCTATGACATATCTATTGTTATGCCTCTAACCTCTCTATTGTTCTGTATATGTCCTGTCTGCACTCCCGAACACGCTGTCACCAACCATCCTATTCCAGAAAGACCTTAAACCATTTTGATCGTATAGTAGGGCCTAGTCTATGTCATTGTACTTCACCTGTTCTCGTTGAACAGATTTCCATATTATGGTGATGATATCTCAACTGTCGGTAACCTCAGCTTCCACGAATTAAAAGAAATCACACAATTATTTTTCCACCTTTTAGAATTTTAATTCTAAATAATTTTTTTAAAATTTAAATCTGATTTCAACAACAACTGCACGTTGAATGCATTGATATATGAATGGCTCACAACGAAATAAACCTCAACGAATCAATTTGCCATCGGTCGTTTAGCAAAAGCACAGATAGTCTTCGGTAATAACATACATGGTGAGGCAATCTAGCGAAGAAAAACTTCCGTACGAACAATCTAATCAATTAAACCAATTTTAACCATTCTTCGTCTGGGAGAAATCTTCTCTAATCCTCTATGATGTTCAGCGACCTTACTTTTCAGTTGGTATCCTTTCTCTAACTGTTCTACGTCCATCCTTTCAAGTTGATATCCCTCGTCTAACTGTTTTGTTGTCAACCCTTCTCATCCCCTGTTATGGAATGTTGTCATCCTTCGAGAGAACAAACACATTCTCTACGTAAAAAAAGTAATATTTATGTTTAGTGCATTCTCGTCCAACAGGGGGAATTTTCTTATAGGTGTTTTCTGTCCAAATGTAAATTCATTTCTTCTTTATAACCTATTGTCACTACAGTGCGTCTGTATAGGTCACCTCTCCGTAACAGTCCATTCTATTACATAATCTTATATATAAAAAAGGATTTCCGTCCAAATATATGTCCTTTATGCGTTCGCGAACGGCGATTGAGATGAAATTTTCTACACGCCTTCCTTTCAATCCAGCGCTGCCAACTGTGATATTTTGTTAGTGTGAAATCGCCTGCTTACTCAGTATTATTTCATTTTTCATCATAATTTCATATATCTCAGGGGACCTAACTCTGTAAAAGTTATTTCAAGGGGCATAACTTTTCTGTATAACTTATAGTCATATTGTGGCATCGTTTTCAAAGATTTATAAACTCTTTGTCCATAGTTATGTACCGGCATATGAGTTATAATAAATAATGATACAATCTGTAAGGCATTTTCAAAGTTTTCATAAAAATAATGCACAATGCATAACATTGTAACTCATCTTTTTTTGCTTAAGAAGTTACTGTAGTCATGCAGATGATTAGAAAGAGTTTTCATTAAAAATAATGGATGGTGTGTGGAAGGACATTCTTTTAAGTTACTTTTATTGTTGTATGAATTTAATGAGAACTTATATGACTACTTATATGAATTAAATGAGATGCTCCCACCAGGGACTGGGCGAAGCCGGGCAGGGTCAGGCTGACAGATAGACAGACAGACAGACAGATAGATAGTCGGGAACGGGAACTTATATGACTACTTATATGAATTAAATGAGATGCTCCACACCAGGAGCTGGGCAATGCCGGGCCGGGTCAGACAGACAGACAGACAGACAGACAGACAGACAGATAGTCGGGAACGGGAACTTATATGACTACTTATATGAATTAAATGAGATGCTCCCCACCAGGGACTGGGCGAAGCCGGGCAGGGTCAGGCAGACAGATAGACAGACAGATAGACAGACAGATAGACAGACAGATAGACAGTCGGGAACGGGAACTTATATGAATTAAATGAGATGCTCCACACCAGGAGCTGGGCAATGCCGGGCCAGGTCAGACAGACAGACAGACAGACAGACAGACAGACAGACAAACAGACAGACAGACAGTCGGTAACGGGAACGAGAACTTATATGACTACTTATATGAATTAAATGAGATGCTCCCCACCAGGGTCTGGGCGAAGCCGGGCAGGGTCAGCTAGTCTATATATATAAAAGATAATGTATGTATATATGTATGTCCTTTATGCGTTCGCGAGCGGTCCATCCGATTGAGATGAAATTGTCTACTGAAGTTCTTCTCATTCCCGTGCAGCCAACTGGCATAGTTTGTTAGTTTACAAACAGTTATTTACGTAATAAAATTTCAATTTTAATTACTTTATAATTAATATATAGCAAGGGGACTTAACTTAAGAAAAGTTATATCAAGGGACATAAGTTTTAGTAGCATTGCTATATATGTAATTTAAATATTTGTTGCATTTTTCTCAAAGTTTTATAAAATGTTTATTTACAGTTATCTACAGGCATATGCGTTATAATATATAATGATAAAATCTTTAAGGCATTTTCAAAGTTTTCATAAAAATAACGCATCTATTTTAAATACGAAAACATTTTCTAACTCATCTTTTTATGTTTAAAGAAGTTATCTACAATCATGTAGGTGATTAAAACAGTTTTCATTAAAAATAATGGATTTATTTTAGATACGTTAGAATATTATTTCTGTACTTTTTGGGAGAGAAACGTTTGAATTACGCTGCAGTCAACCCAGCATATCTTGGATATCTTTCCGTTCGCTTGGCCGAGAGAAGGCCAAGCCATCCAGGTACTTGCTTCTAGGTCTTCCCCTTGGTCTGTTCCCCTCGATACCAGTCGTCACCAAGTTCCTTCTCATACCATGTCACAATTATTGATTATCTACGTCTAACATTTATCTACATCAACATCTGGCCTAATCCCAGCCAGTCCGTCTGCTGTGTGGAATCAAGACCTAGGGGAAAAGTCTCGATGCCAACCTCATCTCATAGATGCAAGCACTTAGCAAGGCTCCAGCAACCTGAACACCAATGCACCATATTTAAGAGTTACGGCTTGCAGCCTTCTTGAGGATTCGCGAACAAAAACAACAACAATCACTTTGTCAGTTAAATTTTTCTCATGATGTTTATAATACTCTGTTTATATCCATATTTTTCTTAGCATTCTTCCACAGAATTATATCCGTGTAGCCCTCCGAGTAATTTATGACTAATTATCTTGATTCACTTCCATATATAAGAAATGGAGAGCTATATCTTTGCAGCTTCCCAATTCATTTATGGCTGATTGCCTGTGATTCACTTCCACGTGTCAAAAATGGAGAACCATATTTCTGCAGCCTCCCGTGCAATTTATGACTGTCTATGATTCACGTCTATATGCCATAAATAGCTTTATTTAACATTCAAGAGCTCTTTTTCGCATCTTTCTCAACCAAGAAATGTTGTATAAAATACTTTGTATTTTGTGGAATGCTGCTTTGACAATTGTAAAAATCATGTTACACCCGATTACTGAATGACAGTATAGCAAATACGCCTTTATATAATGTGATCTGTACATTTACTGTTGCATGTCTTTTACAGGACATTGCCGTCAACCCCAGCAACTGGTTGATTTTCTAGGCAAGCTTACGTTAGGTAGTTACTGCTTTCTGAACGAGAAGTCAACGTTGGAGTCCAGCTGACCGGTGTAAGGACTGAATCCCCCCCCCCCCCCCTACCCCACCATGTTTACACTGGAGGTGTAAACATAAGCGAGTTAAGCCCAAGGCTATGTAGACCTCCAATTTGTACACGTGTCATGTTATTGTAATGAAATTCTTCTTCCTCTGCTGTAGTTTGCTATATATCTATGTTTGAAGATTGAGCACAACCCACTACTAGCAACGCTGATCGCATTCCGGTACGAACCTAAGGCCATATCCACATCAATTTGGAAGGTTCGTAGCGGAATACGATCAGCGTTACCAGTAGTGGGTTGTGCTCAATCTTTAAATCTCAGATCCCGAAATAACCAAATAAATCAACAAATCTGTGTATCAGAATGGAGGTTCTGAAGTCTTAACTTGACTCCCATAATTTATCTTAAGGGCATCTCCTGTATGCCAGATTTCCATTCTCTTGTACCATAGACTTCCACTATCTTGTAGGTCAGATTTCCATTCTCTTGTATCCTAGACTTCCACTATTTTGGAGGCCAGATTCCCATTCTCTTGTATCCTAGACTTCCACTATCTTGTAGGCCAATCATCCATACTTCTCTAGACCAGATTTCAATTCTCATGTATGCCATATTTCCATTCTTCTCTAGACCAGATTTCATTCTGATGTATGCCACATTTCCAGTCTTCTCTAGACCAGATTTCCATTCTCATGTATGCCAGATTTCTATTCTTTCTCTGACAAAATCTGGGCAGTCTTGTAAGATGTGCTTTAGTGTTAACTTCAGTGCTCCACAGAAGCGTTCAATGAAACTTTACCCTGATTCCACAGGGAACTGAACTCAGCCTCTTTACATCTGGGCCTGATCACTTATGCTGAGCTTGTTGATGCTAGAATCATCTAATCTGTAATTCTGTTGCCTTTATCTCAGTTTTAAACATTGTTATGGAGACTTTAGAAGCGTTGGACAAGGTACTCTATGTTCTTATGTTCGTTGCAGGGTCATTTGCCTTCTAGCCTTCATTTCACTGATATAAAAACCACCCACATTAACACACACATATATAATGTATGAGGCCAGATTTCGGAACTGAATTTCTGCAGCTATGTAATGAAAGCAGCAGTTTGAAGACAGGCTGTACAATGTTTCGATATGCTGAGTCACAGAAATGGTCACCTGACTTTATCTGGGCTGGAAAAGAGAATTACAGTAAGCACAGAATCTGACCTGCTGCTATAGAAATTATGAGAGTTCTAGCATTTCACCAACACGAAAACTAATTGAAGTCACAGAAACAACCCGCTGCATTGTAAATTATGAAAATCTAGCACTACTTTGGCAAGAAAACTAATTGAAGTCACAGAAGTGGGTTGCTGGAGAAACTGACTGAAGCAAAAGAAATTTTGTTTTATCAAAGAATTAAAAGAAAATCACTGTAAGAAATAAAGGGCCCCTTCTCACAGCTTAGGCACTTTGGGACTAGACCCACATTTGTACTGACCAATCGGCTTTAGGTGGGTGATTTGGTCAGTATCCCGCTGGACGCCTTCACTTCCCAAGACATGTCCTGGTGGCCAGTTTTAGTCTGGGTTGACCTGGGAGCCCAGATCCAAGTTTTAAAATCTGCCCCAAAGCAGAACTGAACCAGTGACAACTGAGCAGGCAGGCAAGTGTCTAGTCATTACATTACAGTGGCTCCAAAATAAAAACAATGAAAATAATCAACATTAGCAACGAAGAGACTAAAACACAAACGGAAAAAAATTCTGCAAGAGGCTAAAGCACACAGAAAATGTTTTCAAAGAGGCAAAGAAATAATGGTACTAGTTAATGTTTTTTAACCGTAACATGAAAACAAAAATGCTAGAAGATATTACAACGGGTAAAATAAATGGGAAAAGAGATACACGACTGCAAATAGAAAAGATACCAGACAATCTTGCATCATGCCATACGTTCACATGTTGTTGTTATTTGTCCATCAAGAATGACGATTACCATTTATTTCATCCAGTGGGGTTGAAAGTATGGAGCCGTGAGGTCTAAGATGATTGATAAGGCCTATTTTAGCTCGAAATGTTCTTTGACAATGTGGGCAAAGAATGCTTGACGTTCCAGGAGGAGGATCTCCTGCATTGGTTTCTGTCCAGCCTTTTCTTCACAGCTCTTGTAGTCCTGGTTGCTTCACAAGTGACTGCACCCTTATGTAATGATGTAGGCCACGAATTACGGTCTTTAACAGCAGTCTCCCAGGTGTCAAGATGAATTCCAAAAGCTTTCAGTGAGATTTTCACTGTCTTTAAAGGGTTTCCTCTGGCCGCCTTGGGAGCGTTTTCTACAACGCAGCTCGCCATAAAAAATTTGTTTAGGGAGCCTGTGATCTGACATATATAGAAGTGACCAGCCCAGCGAATCTGATTTTTCATTAGTGGATACTGGGCATGGACATTCTTTCTAGAACTTCAGCGTCTGGGATCTTGTCTTCAATAGTTTCCTAAGGCAGACTGTGTGGAAGTGGTTTAATTTCCTAGCATGCGACGATAAACAGTCCATGTTTCACAAGAATATAGCAGTGTGGATAATACAACTGTTTTTTAGACTTTCAGCTTTGTTTGCAGGCTTATTGCATTTTTGTCCCATACATTCTTGTACAGTCTGCCAAAGGCCGCACTGGCTTTGGAGATTCTCGCATTCACTTCGTCATCAATTGTGGCAGATTGTGGCCCAGTGCTGCCAAGATAGGTGAATTTGTCCACAACACTTAGTCTATGAAGAGTTCACCTTGATATTCGGCACGGTGTGATTATTCCCTGGAGCTGGCTGGTACATAACTTCAGTCTTCTCCAAGTTGATATTGAGCCCAAAGTTGGCATAGACATATGAGAAAGCTGAAACATTATGTTGCATGTCTGCCCCTGAGTTGGCATATAGAGCACAATCATCAGCAAACAGCAGTTCTCTGACGGTGTCGCTGTTAGTTTTGGTTTTGGCTGTCTGTCACGGAATTACTGGAGATGCCGATCAGATTGATGGAGTGCCAGAGACAGTCGTTTCTGGGCCGCCGAAAAACGCTTTGTTGTAGGGAAGTTCCCCAGATCAAACGCCGACCAGAATGCAGGGGAAGTATTTCCCCCGATCAAAAACGGGACCGTCGGAATATTGTTTACCCGATCGGAGGATGAAAGAAAGGGAGTCTATCGGCGCCTGGAGTCCAGCCAAGTCAGTGACGTCATTCAGACAATGTTTTCGGCAGTCTGGATAAAAAAGAAATTTGTAATCAGTGGGCGAGATGGATTGAACAGAAAATGAGTATTCTGCTGTTCCAGTCTAAATAAGAAAAGGAACCACAGTGTCCAGTTTTGTTTAAAGGCAACGGAAATGTGTACATGATGTGAATGTGTGATTCCAATTCGGGACTGGAATAGTTTACATAAGGTTCTACTATCTGAGAACTGAAGGTCAACTCTGAGGTGTAGACAATGGCAGTCACACCGAGTGCAGTTCTGCTAAATGGCCTCTGCCACAAATCATAGTCTCGTCTAAACCAAGAGTGTTTATCATAAAAAGGGCTAGTTTATCAGTGATTGAGTGCCCAAGACAGTTGATTTTAAGAAACTATAAACACCTCCATGAACTATGACAATAGTAGGTTGAGAAGTGGAATAGCAAAAGAGATTTATTCAGTAACAGTGTCCAACAAGACAGAAGGTTTTTTTTTTTTTTTTTGGTGTGAGATCGTGTGTGATAGATGGAAAGGTTCTTAAGTTACAGGATTTTTACAGACATATTAGGTACATCGTGTGTACATTCATGGAAAGTATTATGCTATATTCAGCACTGGTGACCAGGCATCCAGACTACCCACGAGCAACGGGAATAAGTCGACCCCTGCCCGGAGAGACGCTTCATTTGGTGAGGTCCTTCTGACTTGCTGTATTGTGTTGTGGTATGGCCGGACACTATGATGAATGATCCTGAACTAACTGGTCTCATCTCGCATACACAGTAGACTATACTACAGAAGTTCTAGACACATACATTGCACACACGTGATACTTTGTTCTATTAAATGTTTTTTATCATTTGTTAGAAGCCAGAGTTGTGTGGGTATGTTCTGGAGGAATATGAAAAGGGGTATTGTCTTATGGTAAGAAGTGAGAGAGATAGTGATCCAGAGACTGAAAGGGGGTGTGTAGACAAAGAGGGGTATTGTCTTATGGTAAGAAGTGAGAGAGATAGTGATCCAGAGACTGAAAGGGGGTGTGTAGGCAAAGAGGGGTATTGTCTTATGGTAAGAAGTGAGAGAGATAGTGATCCAGACACTGAAAGGGGGTGTGTAGGCAAAGAGGGGTATTGTCTTATGGTAAGAAGTGAGAGAGATAGTGATCCAGAGACTGAAAGGGGGTGTGTAGACAAAGAGGGGTATTGTCTTATGGTAAGAAGTGAGATAGATAGTGATCCAGACACTGAAAGGGGGTGTGTAGACAAAGAGGGGTATTGTCTTATGGTAAGAAGTGAGAGAGATAGTGATCCAGAGACTGAAAGGGGGTGTGTAGACAAAGAGGGGTATTGTCTTATGGTAAGAAGTGAGAGAGATAGTGATCCAGACACTGAAAGGGGGTGTGTAGGCAAAGAGGGGTATTGTCTTATGGTAAGAAGTGAGAGAGATAGTGATCCAGAGACTGAAAGGGGGTGTGTAGACAAAGAGGGGTATTGTCTTATGGTAAGAAGTGAGAGAGATAGTGATCCAGAGACTGAAAGGGGGTGTGTAGACAAAGAGGGGTATTGTCTTATGGTAAGAAGTGAGAGAGATAGTGATCCAGACACTGAAAGGGGGTGTGTAGGCAAAGAGGGGTATTGTCTTATGGTAAGAAGTGAGAAAGTGAGAGAGATAGTGATCCAGACACTGAAAGGGGGTGTGTAGGCAAAGAGGGGTATTGTCTTATGGTAAGAAGTGAGAAAGTGAGAGAGATAGTGATCCAGACACTGAAAGGGGGTGTGTAGGCAAAGAGGGGTATTGTCTTATGGTAAGAAGTGAGAAAGTGAGAGAGATAGTGATCCAGACACTGAAAGGGGGTGTGTAGGCAAAGGTCCGGCAGACGCTCAAGCTGATGATAGGGAATTTAAAAAGTGTGCTTGTTGATTCCACTTCCGCCCAGGGACGACTGGCGACACTTTCAGCGTTCTGAGATTGAACAACTTTCCATCCATGCGGTAGTTGATGTCAATTCCTATGTCATTGTTCTCGAAGGAATTCGTCAGCATAGCTGAAAACATGAGGCTGAACAGTGTTGGCGCTATCACACATCCTTGCTTCACTCCATTGGTGACAGGAAAAGGCTCAGACAGTTCACCATTTTCCTGTACTATTGCCTGCATACCATCATGAAATATCCACACTAATTAGACAAACATTTGTGGACAGCCATATTTCGCCATAATTTTCTACAGTCCTTCTCTGCTGACTGTATCAAAAGCTTTGGTAAGGTCAATGAAAGTGGAGAACAGTTCTTCACATGCATAGGTAAATAACACTAAAGTGTGGGTGTTCATTCAGTACAGAAACATGCTTCAATATGCCAGTTGGAGGTCGGTGTGGCTGAGAGGTTGAGCAAGCGGAAACTTTCTCTTCTCATCGCGAAGTAGTGGGTTCATTCCACACACCGGCCATTTAGACTTAAATGTTGACTTCTCACCCTTGATTTGGGGATATAAATTATTACTCCATAAGAAGTCCAAGAGGGTTCGCTTGATGGCCAAGGACACTGGTAATGATTGATTTGATGATTTGATTGATTTAGGAATCGACATCACAGCATTCGGGGCATTCCCATAAGTGCTCTGTCCCCATCCTCAGTAGCCAGCGAAGAGTTCCAACACTAATAGTACCAGTAGCAATCTGATTATAAGTCCGTCTCGCCTTTCCTCTGAGCGTTGAGCGTCGGCCAGATCCCCTCGTCACTCCTCGCTGTCTCATTCTTGCCAGACCATGGTAATCCATTTGCTCCTCCGAGGTGTGCACGTGTTCCCACAAGGCCGCAACCACATCTGCCTTGTCATGTATCAATACTCCACCAAGTTCTGCAGAGCCAGCCAATCTGTCCACCTGTTCATTTCCCAGCCCACCGGCATGCCCCGGAGAAAAGATGCAGGCGATGCTTGTCACCCGTGACCTCCGAAGCAAAGCAAGCCACTCCGCACGAAGCCTGCCCGTCCTCACCCTCGTCAGCATGCTTTCTGAGTCAGATACAATCACGATGTGTGTGTGTGTGTGTGTGTGTCGTATTCTCCATCCAGCGGAGAGCCGCAGTGACTGCCTCCACCTCCATTCTTAAGCTGGATGTTGCGGTATCATATGCCAGGCTCTCCTGCCCCAAACATCGACCATTAGCTTTGGCTATGAACCCCCAGCCACTTCTCTCACTTCTTGACACCGAACCATCTGTTTAGATAATCACATCACCCGAGTGAGCATTGTCCTGAATTAGTTGCTGGATTTCCACTTCCGTGGCCTCTGCTGGCCACTCCCTGCACTCCCGGCTTAATGTGATTATAACTCTGCACAAGTCTGACTGCTCCGCTGGCACTCTGACCCACTCCTCTCCACGCCTAATGTTCTCCAAAGGTCATACCTGTCTGATCGTATCCTCCGCCTGAGCCATCCATGATTTCCCTCTTATCAGTCGCTGACCCTTAACTGCGTCCAGCGCCTCATTTGCAGTGGGTGGTCTGTGTCTGCAGCTACTCTGAGATATGCCTTCGCCTGCATCACCTTGAGCCTACCAGCAACAGTCGGCAGACCAAGGATGTAACGCATACACACTACTGGGGTGTCTCTAGTGCATCCCAGAATGACCCGCATAGCTTCGTTCTGTATGCGCTCTAACTTCACCAGCTGACTCTCTGAGACAGTAAGCAGACCTAATCCATAATCAATTACTGAGAGGATCAAGTGCTGCTATAGTGTGAAAAGCATTCTCTGCTCTGTGTCCATTGCAGCCATAGTTTTAAGTGCACTGAGTCCCTTTTGAGATCTTGTCACAACCGTCTCCACATGGTCTTTGAAGGATAGGCTCCTGTCAAATGTTATCCCCAGATTATCTGGGGATCTGGGGGGACACTGGTAATAGGGAAGGCTAACCCTCACGCAAAGTAAAATCATCCCTGTGCACCCAGTAGTTGTAGCAGCTACAGGTAATAGTAGTAGCACGTGTGCAGACTAAACTCGAATTTAAAAAGAGCGAACGAAAAATAAAACAACACCCGCCCGCCCCCCCCCCCCACACACACACACAACAGTAGTACATAAAACACTTACTGTTCTCTTCTGTGACTTAAGGTAAGCATGGAAGTAAAAGTTGAGGAAAAGCAACAAGATTGTGAAGGTATAAAAGATGATCCCCCAGTGCATCCAGTCTGGGAAGCCGCACCCTTTACGAACCAATGACTGTATGGCGTGGGTTATGATTGCAACAAACTGAATCTGTCATTCACAAATCATGATCATAAATATATTTAACAATGGAAGTATATGTAAAAGTGGTACAATATGATGCCAGGCAAAAGATAAGTGTCGCATAATATTCACATTAGCATTTTTGATAAACCACATGACAGTTTCAGCGAATTTATGCAAGATTTTAAATTAAAGAAACATGTATTAAAGATTGTTAAATAAAATAGTGCATTTAAACCATAGTTAATGAAAGCAGAACATTTGTGTAACCAAAATACCACAGCCAGTCACGTGGGAAAATCCATCATATTCCATCAGAGAGAATCCAAACAGCCGCCGGTGCCACACAAGATTAAATTCAGTCACAAATGGTGTTGAAGCACAGGACAGGGGAAATAACCGGGGAGAAAAAGGAAACAAAAATATATTAATATTACATGAGTAGTTTACCTTGTCGGCGAGTAAGTTCCCGTGCATGAGTAGGATATTGGCCTAGCGACGTATGCTTTCACATAGAAGTTGAGGAAGCGAATGATGATGGTGAAGCCGTACAACATTCCTGCCCACATCAGCCACACTGGGTACATGCACCTGATGTAAATACGAGGGCTATTCCAAAATCAACGGCCGATTGGCTGGCAAACATAAACCATTGGCCATTGTGACACCGTTCATTGCTTGCATCATTCAGTAGTCTTTTAGCTCACCACACATCAACCTAAAGTCGCATTTGTCCAGTGTTTTACGAATTGCGAATGAACAAACATGGTCACTGTTACTGTCTTTCCCACCAGCAGTGAAATTCGGGGTGTGATTCGTTACTTCAAGCAGAAGGTCAAAATGTGGCCGAGTTTCATCTTAATTGTCGTGTGAACGGTGATAACGTTATGAGTGACAGTTCTGTGAGATATGGTGCAGACAATTCAGAGATTGGCGTAAAGATGTGCATGATGAGGATGGACAAGGACGACTTTCATGTGTGACAGATGCGCTCATTCAAAACAGTAGTCCAAATCATAGTGGGAAAGCGCCGTTTCACAATTTCAGATCTTTCTACAGAATTTCCATAAATGTCTAGGACTAGTCTGTTTCGAATTGTCACAGAGAGGTTAGGTTACCAGAAATTTTGTTCACGGTGGGTACAAAAGCAACTGAATGGCGTTCACAAAGCTCAGAGAATGGGCTCAGCTTTAAGGATCATTCTGCGCTACTGCAGTTTTAGTGGACAATTTTCAACCCCCATCCCCTTACATCCCGGATTTGGCACCAAGTGATTATCATCTCTTCGGCAAGATGAAGGGCTGGCTGGCTGCCCAGCGCTTCGACACCGACGAGGAGCTCATGAATGGAGTCAACAACTGGCTAGGTACCCTGGCAGTGCCGTCCCTTGACGAGAGATTACAAAAACTCGTGCCACGGTGTGATAGGGGAGACTGGGGAGAAATGGACCAGCAATTTTGTAGTTTTCAATTTTTGCTCTTCACCGGAACAGATTTTATCGAAACATAACAAAACCATGACTAAAATGTTGTACATTCATTTATTTTAAAAGGGGAAAACATTTAGCAATCTATTTCTATATGTTTCTTTACAAAATGCATTTCAAAAATGTATATGAACATGGGGAGAAATTGACCACCATTGGGGTGAAATGGACCAGCACGTGGGGAGCAATGGACCATAGTGGGGAGAAATTGACCTTTTTTTAAAAAGAAGCAGCAACAACTCATCCATATTGCTATAAGAAATAAATAATCATTAAAAGGATATTTGCAGTTTTTTTTATTATTTTAAGCGACAGTAAAAAAGTGTAATATGATATATTAATCTAATATAAAGTTTTATCGAACATTTATGCCTGCAAGACTTTCTTTGAAGACATAGCCATCTTTGGTCCTAGAAGTGGTTCCAGTGATTGTAGATCTAGTAAGCTGTGCTTTAATACATGTAATTGAGACACTGGCGACATCTTCTACCTTAGGCTTAACAAATTTACCAGCAACCTTCTCACTCTTGCGCAAGAACTCTACCTCAACATCACCATCATCATCAATGTCTCCCCTTACAATTCCTACATAGTAAACACAAGTCTTCTTTGTTCCATATTCACATAGCACACACTGGCCTTCAAAAACCTCACGCACACCAGTCAAGCTAACCGTACACTCCTCATTTTCACCAAATGAAACATCAGAATCTGTGTCATCACAAAACGAAATGTCAGTTTCTGGATCTGAATTAACATCAAGTTCTTTCAGCAGCTGTCTCTTTGCCTTTTTGGGTGGAACTTTTGCTGCCTTTTCTTTCATCACCGCTCTTTCCCTAATTCGATCCATTTCTGGCGTAGAAGTAGCCAGCATAGTTTTTCCTCGTTTCCTCATATTATTTGAATCTTTTCGCGGACCAGCTTTTGGTAGTCCTCTGAAAACATGAGGCGAAGTAAAGGAAGAAGTAGCTTTATGTTGAAGACTCCCTGATATTTCCTGCAAGTCATCTTCAAGGTTCTCAACATTACACTCTTTCTGATTTTCATGAAATTCTTGTGCAGTTTGATCTGTGCTGGTACCACAATGTGGAGATGCTGATCCTGTCTGTTCATTGCTTTCTAAAGTGGCATTTTCACTGTCCTTGCTGATGGGCCTGTTCGTTATTTCTGAAGGCATAAAATCATCTTCTGTAAAAACATCTTCGTTAAAGGGCCAAATACCTGACACTGCAAAGCCTGATTGAATGTTAATGGGAGTTGTCGCTTTAAGAAAAGCGTGGCCTCCTAGATTTGCAACTTGATAGATTGTCAGTGGTGTCCCAACATTTTTCATCATCCATGAATCACACGCATTGTTGTAGACCGACTTCATGGGTCCAAAAACTGAACGGTCCAACCAAGGGCTGAGTTTTAGATGAGGTGTTTGGTGGCAACGTGATCACATGAATGTTGTTTTTCTTGCACAGTTCAAGTGATTCAAATGAAATGTGGGAATCGTGATTGTCCAAGATCAAAATCAAAGGGAAGTCTTTGGAAGGTCTTGAATGCTTAATGAAGTGATTTATAACTTTGACGAAATTATCACGGGTCATCCAACCTGATTCATTCACAAGGCCAAGGTAACCTTCAGGTGCTCCAGCAAGCATAAAATTCTTAAAAAAATTTCTGGGAAACACAAAAACTGGAGGGATAATGTGACCCGCAGCTGACACAATGCAACAGATTGTGACCAGTTCTCCTCTTTCTCTGGATGTCACCTGGCCTATTTGCTTCACTCCTAGTGGGGCAATTACTTTTGGCACTTTCTGTACAGTGGTCAGACCTGACTCATCCAAATTGTAGATTTGAGCTCCACTCACATTTAGTTTTGTAATGGTTTCCTTCACAATGTTGAAGAAGGTGCAAATATTATGTTTGTTGAAAGCTGTAGCTCTAGCCAGAGATGTTGCCTCAGGTTGCCTTATGGTCAGCTCGGGATTCCGTCGCAAAAATCCACAAAGCCAGTCATTCCCTGCCATCATTTGCTCATCCCAGGTTAAAGGATGTGCAATGTTATTGACTTTCGCCATCTCGTACGCCAAAATACGAACGTTTTTAGTTGTGAGTCCATGGAACATTCTTGCACAATCTTTCAAGTAACTAGCAAAATCA
The DNA here is from genome assembly GCA_963921405.1 of Cepaea hortensis. Lineage (NCBI taxonomy): Eukaryota > Metazoa > Mollusca > Gastropoda > Stylommatophora > Helicidae > Cepaea > Cepaea hortensis. Next base: position 162,712,741 of record OY992876.1, on the reverse strand, counting down.
GCGTCTTGCTTAGCTGTGAAAACAAGGCTATGCCTACAATTTGGTACGAGTCTAGTAGGCAGACCATTTCCTTCTCTGTCTTTTGTAAGATTGTTATTGAGGGTAGAGCGAGCAATGCCGTACTCCCTTGCAGCTTTCCTCACTTTCATTCCATTTTTCACAGCATTAACAGCTTTTCTCATACGTTCCTCCGTAACTAGACCCTTGTTGGTGTTTCTGATGTACAATCTTGGCATCTGAAACAAAAGAGTGACAGAATTATATAACATTTAGAATGGTAGGCCTATCATTTGCAAAGAAATACTGATCATAGCACGAATGGCGTGCATCTTTAATAAATCACTGAAATCAAATTTGTTAACAGTTTTATTGGTCTAGATTTAGACCCCAGTATTAAAAAGAATCAATAATGCTGATATTCGAATGCAATCTTCAACACTTTTAATAACAACAGACTGTCTTGTCAATTTCTTCTATGGGGAGAAATGAACCATGGGGATAAATGAACCGGTCCATTTCTCCCCCATCAATGTATTAAACTATTCAGCCATAAAGTCTCTTAAATCTAATATTATATGCTATATTTTTTATATGAACTCTTAAATAACAAGTAAATAAAGATATTAACGTAATTACCTTGTCCTGATTCCTGACTATGAGTTTGCTTTACGATGGTGTCTGGAACTGGAAAAAGAAACTTTAAGTGCAGAAAATTTTTCAAACTTTGCGTGGGAACGACCTGTGCGGGATGTCGATGGCAAATGAAAAATTCGGACTATGTTTGATGTGGAAAACAAACTTATTATGGTTTCACTTTCATTGCATCACAGCCAGGGGCCAGAGAGGGGGTGGTCCATTTCTCCCCTATGTCCATTTCTCCCCAGTCTCCCCTAAGTGCCTGAATATTGGTAGTGACTATGTAGAAAAGTAATGCAGTAATGTAAGTAATTTAATATATATTTAGAAGTTATTGTCAATTTGTTAAAACTTTTACCACCCAGTGGGTGGTTGATTTTGGAATAGCTCGCGTAGCATAAATACCATACACAATACCTACAAAGAACTGAAGCTGAAGGAAGAAGATGATGAAAAACAATGTCTGCACAAGTTAAATTCAAATTCCACACGATCTATAGGTCATGATTAAGAAACACACCAATGAAGAGATCCATAATTAATTCACAGCTACCTTGGAGTGAGAATATCTGCACATCAAGAATATAACCACAGCAAAAACATTTTAAAATTATTTAACTGACAGCATATACAAGCTAATACTGCAACATAAAACTGCAAACAACAATAGGAAATTAAAAAAAAAAAAACATTTACACGTAAACGAAGATGAATAATACTTACCAATGATAATTGAAGATTAAAATACAAGAACTTTTTGCTGAGACAATTAAAATATGGAAATCTAATATAGTCCGTTTACAAATGATTGCCCTCATTCACAATCAATTTGTGTGTGTGTGCGTGCGTGCGTGCGTGCGTGTGTGTGTGTGTGCGTGCGCGTGTGTGTGTGTGTGTGTGTGTGTGTGTGTGTGTGTGTGTGTGTGTGTGTGTGTGAAAACTGTCTGTTGCATCGTTATGAAATTTTTCATGCAGTCTTATATTTATCCCCATCCAAGGAATATGTCTTTGATAGGTCTACAGGCAACTTAAATCATGGAAAGCCGCAACATTTCTTTGATGTTTGGGTGAAAATGTAGTGAATTTACGCTAATAAACTTATTTTACAGTAATGCACGTCTACCCGGTGACGACACAAGGCGTATCCAGATTCGTTTGGAAGTTGGTGCAATGTGTAATATTAGTAAAGACAGTGAATTTACAGAGGCACGGGGTAAATAATATGCGATCTAAATGGAAATGGACAGGAAAGTAGAAAGAATATATTTCTTACCTTATTTTAATGTCCTTGTTTCTTCAGCTGCTGGTTAATAATGTGTACACAAGGAGTCATGTTACTAGGATGCATTTAGCTTTTTATATGGAGTTCTGAAAGCTTCCAAACAGCTGTGCATTAATGTGCGTATGGAGTGACCAGAGATGATACCGCTACTTAGTCATCATGTGTAAATTTTTAAGGATCTCTTCAGTAGTTTGTGTAGTTTGATCACACGTGCAGATGGGTGACAGAACTGTTTAAAGTCTTCGTGAAAGATTGTCTACTCTGCTGTTTACTGTTCAGAGACGGAACATGATTACCTGTTTTGCACGACGAATATAGCTGTGATTGTCTCTGTAGTGGGCTTCCTTCTTAACGGCCCTCTTTTCATTTAAGTTTATAGATTGATTCGTATGTTCGTGTGTTGTCCCTTCATTTGACAACGTGTTTGTTCTCACGTTTCTTGTTATGCCACAATATGTCTGTCTCCACCGCAATATTACTCTTCTGTTAGTATTCAATATCTTTAGTGTTTTGTTTTCAATGCCAGTTGTTTGTCACCGTTGAGAACTGAACATTTATCAATGTTGAACACAAAATATTGCTATTGACATGTTGTATTGTGTGTGCCGATGCTGTAATGTTTAGGGCTTGCAATTATTCTAAATAATCGGAGCAAAATATCCCACTAGGTGTGCATGTGGATTAATGTCTGCGATCTGCCCAAACCTTAATCTGTGTCGGACGATTCTAGTAGGTTGATGACTGCTTTCGGTTTTATAATGTACACTCCATCCTTTCTCCAATACTCATCTTCCTCTTTCAACACATGATCCTCACATTTTTTCCAGTAACATTTATCAATATTTAATAGCGCGGACTGGGTTAATATCTTGACGTCAGACAATCTGAATGTAGTATTGTCAGCTGCCACCTGTCCTTTAATTTTATCCCACACACGTTCTATAGGGTTTAAATGAGAATGGTACATCGGAAGTCTCAAACACCCGTGGCCATGCTCTTCTATCAACCTGTAGATTTGATATTTCTTGCTTTTTTGCATCTGTTTTAGAAGGGACAACAATTCTAGCTTGAAATACGTTTCTGGAAATGGTATGTTTTCCCTTCGGAGCCATATCTTTATTGCTTCCTTTGTGCTCGATGCCGTAGGTATTTTGTCTTCTTGGGCAACAACTTTGTGAAATGAGGCATTGTCCATAATTAGACACGACAGTCTATCAAGGGATGGAAGCACTGTATTCTCGAGCCAATCTCTGAATACATTACCATTCATCTCATTATGATAATCCGTATTGTCTCTATGCTTTGATACAAATACGTGCCCAGCATTCTGTAGTAAGCCATTATGCATACTACCAGCATTGGCTATAACCAAACGCTGTCCTTTACTACTGGGCATAATCGCTGTATCTTTCCATCCACTGATTGCCATTCCTTTTCACTTTTGTGGTGCGCGTTGATCAAGGTTTCATCCAAATACACTATGTCATAATTTTCTTTGCGCAATTCCCTTATGTAACGTAGATATTGCTTCTCTTGGCTCTTAAATGCGGTTGCTCGCAAATTATAATTCTCCACAAAGTTGTTTTGGATAACTCTATGTCATTGTTCTTTCTCAACCAAACCCTAAGTTTTCTTACAATCACTGTTTCTTTGGTATCCAGCATTTTTATATCATTGGCACCTTGCCGTCTTGACAGACGATAGTTTGTGCTTTAAAAAGGCATAATAACTTGTACCTATGGCGGTAGCGATTGTGACTGATAAGGACAATTTGCGCTGTAAATGTCCGTTCACAGTGGGTGCATGTGAACACGTGGTCATTCCCACCATCGTGCACCATCTTACGTCTCACACGCTCGGTGTGTGACTTATCTGCAATAATTTTCTCCTTTATCTTTATTCCATTTCTGATCTTTGCCCTCCATGCAACATGTTCAGCGACGACTTGCTCCCACTGTGCATTATCAATGCCTGCATCAATCATGTCCCGCTTACACACATCTTTGTATCGTAGTAGAGGCCGACCCTAAGATCTCCTACCCGTCTGTAATTCACCAAAAAAGATGTCCTTTGGTATTCTACCATCATCCATCCTCCTAACGTGTCCTATCTATCTAAGTCTACGAAGACTGAGCATGGAATACACCGTCACACAACCTGATCTTTCCAATACTTCAGTATTTGTGATTTTGTCTTGCCACTTAATACCAAGTATTCTTCGCAGACACCGCATATGAAAGCTGTTTAAACGTTTCTCTTGATGTGAGTAAGTTGTCCAGGTTTCACTGCCATAAAGAAGAGTACCAAGTACACAGGCTTAATAGACAAGGACTTTTGTTTTGGCAGTAAGCTTCCTCTTCTCCCAGACTCTTTTTGTTAACATGTTCATTGTTGTTGCTGCCTTACCAATCCGGATAGTGATTTCCTGATCTAGGGATAATTTGCTATTTTCCACTGATCCTAGATATGTAAAATGGTCTACCATCTCTAGTTCAGCGTCGTCAATAAAGATTGATGGTACCCCATGTGCACCTTGTGACATAATCTATGTCTTCTTTTTGCTAATTGTTAAACCAAATTCAGAACAAGCATTGGAGAATTCAGATAGTAGACATTGCAATTCTTCCTCAGAGTGAGTCGTAACTGCAGCATCATCTGCAAATAGCAACTCTCTGATCAGTACTCTCCTAATTTTGGTCTTGGCCTTCAATCTCTGAGCATAGTAGAGGCCGCCATCTGAGCGTTAGTGAATGTATATACCACCATCATGATCACGAAAGGCATATTTCAGTAGAAGTGAAAAGTATATTCCAAAGAGGGTGGGAGCTAGTACACAACCTTGCTTAACTCCACTCTTGATTTCAAACTCTTCAAAAGTTGCACCATCAAACTTGATTATACCCTTCATGCCTGTGTGGAACGATTCCACAATTTACAGAAGAGTTGGTGGGCAGCCAATCTTCTTTAGTGCCTTAGACAGACCCTCACGACTGACCAAATCAAATGCCTTTGTGAGGTCGATGAAGGCAATAAACACTGGTTGATTCTGTTCACGGCATTTTTCTTGCATTTGACACAATGAGAACATCATATCAATGGTAGACCGGTTCTGTCGAAAGCCACACTGTGATTCGGGGTAGACCTGATCTCCTAGGACTTGAAGTCTGCACAGAACAATTCTGCCAAATACTTTTCCAACAATACACAGAAGTGAGATACCCCTATAGTTGTTGCAGTCGCTCCTATCGCCCTTGTTCTTGTACAGTGTTATGATGCTTGAATCTTTGAAATCCTGTGGGACTTGTCCTTCTCGCCAGCATAGCTCTATTAGCTTGTGGATCTGTAGAGTGAGTGTGTCTTGCCAACTCCTGATAACCTCTATCGGAATCCCATCCTTACCTGGAGCCTTGCCAGATGCAAGTTCATTTATAGCACACTTAACTACTTTTATGGTGGGAAGTGTGTCCAGGTGGTCAAGAGTTGGTAGAGCCTCTATGGCGTTGAAGGCATCATCCGATAGTTTGGTCTCACTTGAGTAAAGCTCCAAATAGTGCTCTACTCATCAGTCCATCTGCTGTTTCTCTTATCAGTTATGATTTCTCCAGTCAAGGTTTTCAATGGTGCACTTCTTTTGATCATTGGACCACAGACGTTCTTTATTCCTCCATACATGCTTCTGATGCTTCCTTTATCACTTGCGATTTGAATGGACTCACATAACTTGATCCAATAATAATTTGCACACTGCATGGCAGCCTTTTGCACATCCTTCCTAGCTTGCTTTAGCTCACTCAGAGTGTTACGCGTTGGTCTTTCCTTGTTTCTTTAGAGAGCTATCTTCTTCTTATCAATCAAGGGCTGCAGAGTATGGCTGTTTGCCGCAAATCAGTCCTGCCTCTTATGATCCACAGTGCCGTAAACCATTACGGCAGTTTTATAAAAAGTTTCCTTAAGTTGACCTCACTTTTCATTTACTGTACAATTTTCTGGTGTACCAGTGAAAGCGTCTTCAAGTTGCTGTTGAAACTGAAAGCACTTTTCAAGATCGTGAGTGTTAGTAGTATTAATCCTGGGGCGAGGTTTGTGTTTAGCTGTGTAGATTCTCTTTGGTCTCAATCTAACCCTTGCAACAACCAAAGAGTGATCCGTATCGCAGTCAGCACTGTGGTAACTTCGAATCAATGGTATATAGTTCAGATGTTGTCTCCGTGTGATGATGAAGTCCAGCTGGTGCCAATGGCCGGATCTTGGATGTTTCCATGTGACCTTATGCAGCTCTTTTGTTTTAAAAAAGGAGTTTGTAATACATAGGTCATTTCTTGTGTAATTCTCCAGCAGCCTTTGCCCATTGTCATTCATGCGACCGATGTTGTATTTTCCAAGGCCATGAATGCGAGTCCTAGCCCACACGCGCATTGAAATCACCGAGCATATAAATGTAGTCAGATTTTGGAACTGCCTTGATCACGCAGTCTAACTCCTCATAGAACGAATCCTTCATATCATCAGAGGAACCGAGTGTCGGTGCATATGCAGTAATAATGCTGGCAAAACCACAAGGGGTTGCCAAGCGCAGGTATAATAGTCTTTCATTTCCTCTTGCTGGGATTTCAATCATTCCCAGTAGCGAATTCTTCACTGCAAAGCCCACACCGTGTTGCCTTATTTCTGTCTGACCTCTACCCTTCCAAAAAAGGTGTAATTGTTTTTCCTGAGTGACCATTCCTCAGCGAGGCGAGTCTCCTGCAGGCCAGCAATATCAATGTTAAGACGATTGAGTTAGGCATCAATCACAGCCGCTTTTCTCACATCGTTAATATTGGTCAAGTCAGTGGAAAATCCTGGACACATGGTTCTCGCGTTCCAGGTTGCAAGCCGTAGCTTGAGGTTTCTATTTTGTCTTTTTATTAGTACCTGGTGCATTGGTTTTACAGCCTGCGATTCAGATTTTGTCCTAGCCCCAAGCACCCATTGAAGCAGGCAGGCTGTGGCGGATCAGCACCCAATTGGCTGGGGGCTTCCCAGCTTGAGGCGGGCGGTAGCTGATCAGTGACACCTGTAGGTGTCTCCCACCGTCAGAGGCAACGCGTGGTGCCCCATGCCTACGCCAACTGAGAGGGACTTATAACACGTAACAGTTGCCTCTCGCTTTGATTCCGATACCGGTTAAGACCAGGGATGGAGTTATTGACTATCCATAGCACAAAGGCAGGGCTAAAATTTAGAGATCATTTCTTGCCCATGCAGCATGATCCCTCTCTCGGCCTACCTAGTTCACTCCAGAGGAAAGGTAACACCTCTACATCTGGAACAAGACAACTGCAGAAGCTGCCAGATAAGCAAAGCAATGTCCGCCTGTCGGAGCTTCGATCCTAGACCAGCCACCAACCAAGGCTTAGCGCCTGGTCTGCCCTGCCATGACATTTTGTCTTTAGGCTGCATTACCTCGCACCAGGGTAAGGCTTGTACCCTTCCAATGGCGCTCTTCCGCCCGAAGCCGTTGGCACAATGTGGGGTGTCGGGTTTGGTAAGCGCCGCCAAACGTTCGGCGCTAACAGAAAGCAAGTAGTACCGTCTACTGTTATACGGTAGCTCAGTCATATCTGACTAAGACCTGACACCTAATTTTTATAATAGCTCGCCTTATGACATCCTTGTCAAAGCTTCAACACTTGCCTTTCTACCTACCGTTTGCTTATTGCGTTGTGGTTTCATTCCAGATTCTTGCACCTATCGACGAAATGACAGTTTATTCAAACGCAGTTATTCTTTTCTCGGGTTATGTAATATTATGAAACAGTTTCCTGCGATCAGTTTCTAGACAAAAATATGTGTACAACTTCATAACGATGCTTTGAAGTATACAAAATGTCACATTCAATCCCATTCAACAATATTCACTCATTCAGATGATAGCGATACATGATAAGATTTATAAAATAATCATGAAAGTATCCACTATAGATATAATTATTGACGACACCTCTGAGCACTCCCATTTCACTACGTGAGGTTCTTGTCATACGGTCATTCTCGTGCAGCACGAGAATATTAACTACTGAACGCTGATGTTTCCGTGTGAAGATGTAATACATGTCATATTGTGGAATTAACCTCTGATCCGTAAATTTTATCCACCCATCCATCGTGTGCTATGCCGGTAAGCGTGGGCGGTCATGATTCACCATTTCACTCGATCACCAGAGTCGTGGATCAGCTCAGTGTTCCTGTCTTGACCATGCCACGTGGTCAAGCCATCTAGGTATTTACTTCTCTGTCTTCCCCTTGTTCTCTTCCGCTCGATCTTGCCAGTTGTCACCAAGTTCTACAAATTTATTTCTTCTTATAACATGTCCAAAAAATGCTGACTCTCTACGTCTAATCTCTCTAATAAATTTACGATTTCATTTGTTTCTTGTAGTACTTGGTCACTGGTTTTTCTGTCTGTCCGTGGTATTCTTTGCATTTTCCTCAAAAACCATATTTCCACAGCCATCAGGTGTTTACCGTGTATAAATAAACATTGAAATCTTCTGTACAATTCCAGAACAAAATTTTGTTTGTTGGGTGGACATAATAAGGCTATATGCTAAATCTCATAATTTTCCCTCAATTGGTTACTGAGATATAGATGTTTATATGGGGGTAAACCAATGTAAACGGAGTATAATACAACCTATGGGCATAAAATGATATCAATCTATATTTACACAACATATTTCGCAAACAAGAAAAAGCAGGCATAAATAAAAATACCACAACAGTAACTGAAGTGAACTCTGGGGACACATATTTGGAACTAAAGGATTTAAAATGGTATCCTTTATTAAAATAAACGATAACGATTACTTTCCAACTTAAAAATTGGTACCAGGGAATGTTCTCGGAAGTAAACGTGACCGTAATGATTTTTACTACTTCACTATAAAAATATGGGGTTTAGCACCATATACCAAATATGCCCCAAGGTCCATAACCTATTTTTGTGTGTATAGTTATTATGGGAAATACATGCTTATAATGTGATATCTGTAATAAAGATACTGCACGTACAGACTTTTCAGAAAGCATGAAAACCAGTGTATTCCTTTACGAAGTGTGATGTCTGAAACAATTGGTGTAGATGCAAGACACACTGCTGAAGACAAATTATATAAATAACAAAATAAATAATGAACAAGAGTAATGGAACACAGAAAGAGCTCAGAAGCAAAGCAAACAGTAGGTACAACAGTCACATAAATGAACCTTTTAAACCTAATTATCTCAAACTGAAAAAAAAAAAAAAACATACAGGAAACCGATCATAAGGTGCAAACAGGAAAACAACCAAGGACTACACCGGACTGCAAACTACAGGTGAACTATTATATAACCATATGCCAGCTCGATTCATTATATTATCTCTTATCACTATTATATTATCTCTTATCATTCAACATAAAACACTTAAGGAAATTCAGATCATGCAGGATGTGTTTCGCCAGGATCTTCTAAAGCAGTGGTTCTCAACCGGTGGGGAATTCCCCCCCCCCCCCCCCCAGGGGGAATTTTAGGGTTTCCAGGGAGGGAATGAAGACCATTTCAAGATCGCGTTAATACAAGAACCGATTACTTGATATTGTTTTTCCCTTCATACTTTACAGTTATGTACGTCTCATCTTTCTAAAATTCATTTTATAAAGTAAGTAGACCCACAAATCACGTTTTATGTGGATGTCTAGACTTGTTTTAGTATATGCTATTAAATTTACCTTCCATTTTTATGTATACTGTGTAGGGGTGGGGGATTTTTAGGTAGGAAATATGAAGGGGGGGGGGATGACGTTCTGAAAATATGGTGAAGGGGGCACGGGCCAAAAAAGGTTGAGAACCACTGTTCTAAAGTATCTTCTATGTGCAAGCATACGTCCTGCTTACCTTCTTACTAGTACACAAGGAATTATCAAAGTGATAACCGAAAACATGTCAAATATATTCTACACCAAGCAATCCATACATCGATTTCCTCACAAGAGCAACAATCTGACGTGTTCTTTAACTGAATGTGACTAATGAATGTATGATCATTTACACAATATAAGACGAATCCAGAAAATAATGGTTTGTTTGTTCAATGCATTGCTAATTGCTTGGTACAGACTGAGTCAAGGAAAGGTATTTGGTTGTAGCAATTATTCAATATGTTATTTCCATGGTTGTAGCCATTATTCATTATGTTATTTCCATGGTTGTAGTCATTATTGAACGTGTTATTTCCGTGTTTGTAGTCATTATAACGTCTTTCTTCGTGATCCCGTATATTCTCGTGAGTAAAGTAAACTGTGCGAGAATCGGTAGCGGTTTTCACCGCGGTGGTAACTTACGGGGTATATGAGCCGATCGCTCAGAAAGCAATGGCAAACTACTGATCGTAATCTTGCCTAGTACATCAACAGCAGCTGAAAAATGCTGATGTTGACTGCAACGTCCTGTAAGGGATATGCAAAAAAAAATAAATTGTTCCAAGCTAGTCTTGTATATTATTTGTTGCAAGCTAGTCTTGTATATTACTTGTTCCAAGATATTTTTTGTGTATCAACATAAATTATACTTAATTGTTGCAAGGCATTCTTGAACAGGGTGTATTTTGAATGATTGTGGGGTGTTTTGAAATATTGCCGTTCCAAGTTTTGCATTTACCTTTTATGTTGCATGAGTTCACAGAGGGTGAATACAAAAGTTGGAAAGTCAATATTTTTAAAAACCCCACAGTCATTCAAAATACACCTAATACATTGACATGTATGTAACTTAATTGTTTCAACGGTAATCTTATATTTTGGCATGAATGGCACTTAATTGTTTCAAGGGTGTATTTTCATGTTTGAATATGAGGTACTTAACTGTTTCAAGTGTAGTTTTATTTGCTGGCAATTATGGTACTTAATTGTTTCAAGGGTAGTCTTATATGGTAAGATATAATGTACCTAACTATTTCAAGCATAGTCTTATATGTTGACATATATTGTAGGTAACTGTTTCAAGGGTAGACTTATATGTTGTCATATACTGTACCTAACTGTTTCAAGCATAGACTTATATGTTGTCATATATTGTACCTAACTGTTTCAAGCATAGACTTATATGTTGTCATATATTGTAGTTAACTGTTTCAAGCATAGTCTTATATGTTATCATATATTGTAGTTAACTGTTTCAAGCATAGTCTTATATGTTGTCATATATTGTACCTGTTTCAAGCATAGACGTATATGTTGTCATATATTGTAGTTAACCGTTTCAAGCATAGACTTATATGTTGTCATATATTGTAGTTAACTGTTTCAAGCATATACTTATATGTTGTCATATATTGTACCTGTTTCAAGCATAGACTTATATGTTGTCATATATTGTAGTTAACTGTTTCAAGCATAGACGTATATGTTGTCATATATTGTACCTAACTGATTCAAGCATAGACTTATATGATGTCATATATTGTAGTTGACTGTTTCAAACATAGACTTATATGTTGTCATATATTGTAGTTAACTGTTTCAAGCATAGTCTTATATGTTGTCATATATTGTACCTAACTGTTTCAAACATAGACTTATATGTTGTCATATATGTAGATAACTGTTTCAAGAATAGACTTATATGTTGTCATTTATTGTAGTTAACTGTTTCAAACATAGACTTATATGTTGTCATATATTGTACCTAACTGTTTCAAACATAGACTTATATGTTGTCATATATTGTACCTAACTGTTTCAAGCATAGACTTATATGATGTCATATATTGTAGTTAACTGTTTCAAACATAGACTTACATGTTGTCATATATTGTAGTTAACTGTTTCAAGTATAGACTTATATGTTGTCATACATTGTAGTTAACTGTTTCAAGCATAGTCTTATATGTTGTCATATATTGTACCTAACTGTTTCAAGCATAGACTTATATGTTGTCATATATTGTACCTAACTGTTTCAAGCATAGACTTATATGTTGTCATATATTGTAGTTAACTGTTTCAAGCATAGACTTATATGTTGTCATATATTGTAGTTAACTGTTTCAAGCATAGACTTATATGTTGTAATATATTGTACCTAACTGTCTCAAGCATAGACTTATATGTTGTCATATATTGTAGTTAACTGTTTCAAGCATAAACGTATTTGTTGTCATATATTGTACCTAACCGTTTAAAATATAGACTTATATGTTGTCATATATTGTAGTTAACTGTTTCAAGCATAGACTTATATGTTGTCATATATTGTACCCAACTGTTTCAAGCATAGACTTATATGTTGTCATATATTGTAGTTAACTGTTTCAAGCATAGACTTATATGTTGTCATATATTGTACCTAACTGTTTCAAGCATAGACTTATATGTTGTCATATATTGTACCTAACTGTATCAAGCATAGACTTATATGTTGTCATATATTGTACCTAAATGTTTCAATGATAGTCTTATATGTTGTCATATATTGTACCTAACTGTATCAAGCATAGACTTATATGTTGTCATATATTGTACCTAACTGGTTCAAGGGTAGTCTTATATGTTGTCATATATTGTACCTAACTGTTTCAATGGTAGTCTTATATGTTGAGATATATGGTTCTAAAACGTTTCAAGTGTAGTCTTATATGCTGGCATTAATGGTACTTAACTGCTTCACGTGTAGACTCAGATGCTGGTATTTATAGTGATTAATTGTCTATAAGAGAAAAATGCCGAGACACACAATGACCACTGACCAGCTGAAGACTTGTAAGGTAGCGCTTCCACCATAAGAATTTCTGATACTTTGGTCCCATTGCAGAAACGCCATAGTAGGTGTACATGATGACATGAATGAATGAATTGATCATAGCTGAAATTATTGCTGAAAATAATAACAAATGTATTTATTACAGTGATATTTTTATGCAGGTGCCTTTTCTTGTAAGTAGTTGTGCTGAAAAATGATTTCATTACATTAATTAAGTTCTACTTCTTCAGCGATGGTTTGCTGTAAGTCTATTCTAGTATGGGACATGGACAAGACGTCACCATCATGTAACAAGTATTTGAAGAAAATGACTCTCATCCTGGCCTGCCCATCTCTTACCACTTCTACTGCCTCGTACACCATCATGCCCAAGGTATCTGCCTCATACACCATCATGCCCAAGGTATCTGCCTCATACACCCTCATGCCCAAGGTATGTCTCATACACCATCATGCCCAAGGTATGTCTCATACACCATCATGCCCTAGGTATCTGCCTCATACACCATCATGCCCAAGGTATGTCTCATACACCCGCATGCCCAAGGAATCTGCCTCATACACCATCATGTCCAAGGTATCTGCCTCATACACCATCATGTCCAAGGTATCTGCCTCATACACCATCATGTCCAAGGTATCTGCCCCATACACCATCATGCCCTAGATATCTTCCTCATACACCATCATGCCCTAGATATCTACCTAATACACAATCATGCCCAAGGTATCTGTATCATACACCATCATGCCCTAGATATCTGCACCATACACCATCATGCCCTAGATATCTGCCTTATACACCATCATGCCCTAGATATCTGTCTCATACACCATCATGCCCTAGTTAACTGTCTCATACACCATCATGCCCAAGGTATCTGCCCCATACACCATCATGTCCTAGATATCTGCACCATACACCATCATGCCCAAGGTATCTGTCCCATACAACATCATGCCCTAGATATCTGCACCATACACCATCATGCCCAAGGTATCTGCCTCATACACCATCATGCCCAAGGTATCTGCCCCATACACCATCATGCCCTAGGTATCTGCCTCATACACCATCATGCCCAAGGTATCTGCCTCATACACCATCATGCCCAAGGTATCAGCCTCATACACCATCATGCCTAAGGTATCTGCCCCATACACCATCATGTCCTAGATATCTGCACCATACACCATCATGCCCAAGGTATCTGTCCCATACAACATCATGCCCTAGATATCTGCACCATACACCATCATGCCCAAGGTATCTGCCTCATACACCATCATGCCCAAGGTATCTGCCCCATACACCATCATGCCCTAGGTATCTGCCTCATACACCATCATGCCCAAGGTATCTGCCCCATACACCATCATGCCCAAGGTATCTGCCCCATACACCATCATGCCCTAGGTATCTGCCCCATACACCATCATGCCCTAGGTATCTGCCCCATACACCATCATGCCCTAGGTATCTGCCCCATACACCATCATGCCCAAGGTATCTGCCCCATACACCATCATGCCCTAGGTATCTGCCTCATACACCATCATGCCCAAGGTATCTGCCTCATACACCATCATGCCCTAGGTATCTGCCCCATACACCATCATGCCCTAGGTATCTGCCCCATACACCATCATGCCCAAGGTATCTGCCCCATACACCATCATGCCCTAGGTATCTGCCTCATACACCATCATGCCCAAGGTATCTGCCTCATACACCATCATGCCCAAGGTATCAGCCTCATACACCATCATGTCTAAGGTATCTGCCTCATACACCATCATGTCCAAGGTATCAGCATCATACACCGTCATGCCTAAGGTATCTGCCTCATACACCATCATGCCTAAGGTATCAGCCACATACACCATCATACCTAAGGTATCTGCCTCATACACCATCATGCCCAAGGTATCTGCCTCATACACCATCATGCTCAAGGTATCTGCCTCATACACCATCATGCCCAAGGTATCAGCATGATACACCATCATGCCCAAGGTATCTGTCCCTACACCATCATGCCTAAGGTATCTGCCTCATACACCATCATGCTCAAGGTATCTGCCTCATACACCATCATGCCCAAGGTATCAGCATCATACACCATCATGCCTAAGGTATCTGCCTCATACACCATCATGTCCAAGGTATCTTCCCCTACACCATCATGCCCAAGGTATCTGTCCCTACACCATCATGTCCAAGGTATCTGCCTCATACACCATCATGTCTAAGGTATCAGCCTCATACACCATTATACCTAAGGTATCTGCCTCATACACCATCATGCACCATCATGCCCAAGGCATCTGTCTCATACAATCATCATGCCCAAGGTATCCACCTCATACACCATCATGCCCAAGGTATCTTTATCATACACCATCATGCCCTAGTTATCTGCCTCATACACCATCATGCCCTAGATATCTGCCTCATACACCATCATGCCCTAGATATCTGCCTTAAACACCATCATGCCCTAGACATCTGCACCATACACCATCATGCTCTAGATATCTGTCTTATACACCATCATGCCCCAGATATCTGCACCCTACACCATCATGCCCAAGATATCTGCCTTATACACCATCATGCCCTAGATATCTGCACCCTACACCATCATGCCCAAGATATCTGCCTTATACACCATCATGCCCTAGATATCTGCACCCTACACCATCATGCCCAAGGTATCTGTATCATACACCATCATGCCCTAGATATCTGCCTCATACACCATCATGCCCTAGATATCTGCCTCATACACCATCATGCCCTAGATATCTGTCTCATACACCATCATGCCCTAGTTATCTGTCTCATACACCATCATGCCCAAGGTATCTGCCCCATACACCATCAAGTCCTAGATATCTGCACCATACACCATCATGCCCAAGGTATCTGTCCCATACAACATCATGCCCTAGATATCTGCACCATACACCATCATGCCCTAGGTATCTGCCTCATACACCATCATGCCCAAGGTATCTGCCTCATACACCATCATGCCCAAGGTATCAGCCTCATACACCAGCATGCCTAAGGTATCTGCCTCATACACCATCATGTCCAAGGTATCTGCCTCATACACCATCATGCCTAAGGTATCAGCCTCATACACCATCATACCTAAGGTATCTGCCTCATACACCATCATGCCTAAGGTATCTTCCTCATACACCATCATGCTCAAGGTATCTGCCTCATACACCATCATGCCCAAGGTATCAGCATCATACACCATCATGCCTAAGGTATCTGCCTCAAACACCATCATGTCCAAGGTATCTTCCCCTACACCATAATGCCCAATGTGTCAGCCAAATACACCATCATGCCTAAGTTATCTGCCTCATACACCATTATGTCCAAGGTATCTGCCCCTACACTATAATGCCCAATGTGTCAGCCAAATACACCATCATGCCTAAGTTATCTGCCTCATACACCATTATGTCCAAGGTATCTGCCCCTACACCATCATGCCCAAGGTATCTGTCCCTACACCATCATGTCCAAGGTATCTGCCTCATACACCATCATGCCCAAGGTATCTGCCTCATACACCATCATGTCAAAGACTCAGGGAAGACCACCCTGAATGAGTGGTCTACCTCAAGTAGATCAGAGGTAACCCAGTGCCCCTACATGAGGGCAGGGTAGGTGTAGGTGGTAAATAGGAAGGGGAACTATCAAACAGTTCTCTCATGAGACACGGAGGTGTCAACCAGAGAGTAAGCACTCTGGTCACGGCGTAGTCACGCCAGCGTGACAGATACAGAGAACTAGACTCAAGAGAGACCACGACTCCAAGCGTGCTGAGTGATGCAGCACGCAGAAGCCAAAGTACGCACAAGGTCACTCCGCGTACCGCATAATCATCACGCAGAGATTTCCTCAGACAGGGGACAGACTTCGTAGTGAGCGCATCGCTTAGCGTCGATGCGTATTCTTTAGCCAGTAGATAGAATTAGCAATAGGGTTAGGAACGACTAGTGATAGACAATTCTGTGGTGTATTCATGTGTGATTTATTAGCGACCGTTTTTGTGCATTGATGTAATGTAAAGAGCCTGTGGCAATAAAATGTATAATCAATACCTCTCGTACGACTGACAAATCTTTTGTGTGGTGCGAGAGAAGTTATCCCGTAATGCCTGAAGCATCGGTTGCTGACAGGCAAGGATAAAGTGGTGTCAGAAGTGTAGCTTGGACAATTGTTCAAGCTAAAACACTCACCCACGGCTCTAAAATAGTATTACGGCTAGATAATCACAGGGTGTAGTTTATGTTAGTGACAATGGCGTGTGCAGACTACAACAAAATGCGAGCTGTGCCCATCGTGACCAATTAATGTTTATTTATGCTTATTAGAATATTTTGTGCTTATGAACATGTTTTATTCTGATTTGTAAGTATTATTATTATGGTTTTGTATCATTTATTTCTATAATTACTTATTTGTTTATGAATATTTGTCAAAAATGATTTACGGCGGAGCAATACACAAGAATGAGCCGGCGACAGTATTGATTTTTCCAATCTAAAAATAGCGCTGCGCCGATGACGTATCGCGACTGACAAACAGCTGCCCTACGCCATTTGCATTCAGCGAAGGATTGTTTACAAATCGCCAAGCGGCTGCTCGCCTAAATCTGTGGCTTATATTACATATTATTTATTTATACGAGTTATTTATTAAATATATTTATTCATTTGAACATTATTATTACTTTTATATTTATTTCAAAGCATTTATTTATTTATTTGAAGATTGTTTCTATTTGTTACCGTCACGATGGCACTACTTTTGCTATGCAAATAAGACTCGGTCTGCACATCACTCCCATAGATTAAACGACATAGTTAGGAAGGCAGAAGACGTTAGGACGAAGACAGGACATTGACATTTAATATTAATTAACCACATTGTTTTGTCCGGGGGCGTGTGATTGTACCAAATTGTCTAAAGTCATATGTCGTTTACAAATTGTTAATTGTTGATGCTCTTGTAAACCAGATGTAACAAGAGCTGTGTATGAGAATAACTCACGCTGTTTGTCGAAGTACCGAACGATTGGACCTGAGGTGCCGAACGATTGTACCTGATTCTCTGGAATGTTAAGATGAGTATACCCAAACTATTTTCAATGCAATATGATTAATAATGCATCTCTTTTTCAGGGTGTGATCTATTAGTACATTTTTTTGTGATCTATTTTTCAAAGTCAATCTAAGAGTGTATTGTTATACACAGAGATTTAAAAACTTAACATATCTAATAAACCAAAGTTAATATTTAAGTGCCTGTCAAGACTAGCTAAGTACCCAACAACATGGCAACTTTTCCTGATTTCATAAAGCAGGCAAAGAATTAGAATACACAGGAAAAGAATTAGAGCAATATGCTGATCAAAAATTTAGAGAAGCAAAAGATGCTGAGAGAGATGAACGTGCACGAGAAAGACAACATCAAAAGGAGATTGGAGAACAAGAAAGACAACATCAAAAGGAGATTGTAGAACTAGCTGAAGAAACTAAACAGAAGCAGTTAGATCAAGACAAAGAAATTAAACAAAAGGAATTAGAATTAAAGCAAAAACAATTAGAACAAGATAAGGAGATTAAACAACAACAATTAGATCAGGAGAAAGAATTAAAACAAAAAGACTTAGAGTTAAAGCAAAGAGAGATAGATGAAATGGCAAGAGTGAAAGAAAAACAACTACAGACTGAATCAGAGACACAGTTAAAGATGAAAGGTATGGAAGTAGACTCACACTTAGATATTTCCACTACAAAACTAAAGAGTCAGCAAGAAGAGAATAAATTTAATAAATACAAAAATATTATTAAGCCATTCTGTAAAGAAGATTCCATATCAGCTTGGACAGAAAATGTAGAATATCAGCTGAAATACCACCAAGTACCAATTGATATGTGGGCCATGATTTACATGAAGAACCTCAGTGGTGAGCCCCTTAAAGTTATAGAATCTATACCAACTGATCTTAGATCTAACTATCAATACATCCACGATAGGATAATGCAACATTTCTTACTTGATGCCCCTGGGTATCAAGTGCAATTTTCAAATTTAAAACCGAAACCAAGTGAGACTTTCATTAATTATGTCTCGAATGTCCAAAGCGTACTAAATAGATGGCTTAATGCAGCAAATATAGGAAAGGACTTTGAAAAACTTAAAAATTTGGTAGCCATGGATAAAGTCATATCCACAATACCATCTCCTTTCGCTAAATTCCTTCAGCAGTCAGACATAGAAACCATAGAACAATTTGAGAAAAAAGGCTCAGCATATTTTTCCTCAAATAGGGATATTTTTTAAACATCTAATATCGACTCTGAAATAGTCTCTTTTGTGAACGACCAACCTAAAAGCTATCGTAACAGTAAAAAACCATTTCAGAGAGTCGACAAGAAAGATCAGAAAGTGTCAAAATGTGTATATTGCCAACTTTTTCATGATACTTATTCTATGTGCGATAAATCACCAAACTATCCGACACATCTTGAGATGGTCATTAAGAAACAACAAAACAAGAGAACTGCATACAGGCGTGCAGTCAAATGCTTCTTCTGTTCTAGCTACGGCCATTATTCCAATAAGTGCCTGGGCCGCCAAAGAATGAAGGCCAACAATGCAATTTTGATTGATACATCTTCTGATAGTGGGAGTGAGACTGAGTGTGACGTCAAGAATGAATTACCTTTTAATCAATCTGAAGATGTTTGTTGTGTAAACGATATCTTATGCTTTGACAATTGTGAGCGATGTCACCAATTTCATGCAGACGGAAAATTAGAATGTGGACACATTGTAACATCCTCCTTTGAGAATGCAAACGCAGCTGTAGCCTCCAGAGGCAATTTGATGTTTCACACTGCATTGGTCAATGATAAGCCATGCCGATGTTTGCTTGATAGTGGTAGCTCTATTATTGCGGTAAAGAAGGAACTGGTTGATCCAAAAGATTATACTGGTGACTCTGTAAAATGCCGTACTTTTTCTGGTAATATAGAAACCTATCCTCTGGCAAGAGTCCGGATAAACACACCATTCCTTTCTGGTACCTTTACATGTGCAATACTAGACAACCCTTGTACTGAGTTAATTCTTGGGTGTCTACCCCAGCTATGACACTGCACAGATGAAGAAATATCTGCGTGGGAGAAGAAGAATAAACTCACTCCAGTGAACAATGCAGATATCCTCAATCACAATCCCGACAACAGTGCTAGACCCATGATTCTTGAACCTGGTCAAGATGTATTGCTATTACTACCTGACAAACGTAATAATATGACAACTTCATGGCAAGGGCCTGTCAAGGTGATACAAAGATTTTCAGATGTCGATTATGAAATATCGATAAACGGACACTTAAAGATATTTCATATCAACATGTTGAAACCTTACTTTTCACGACAAGAGACAGATTTAGAGACAGACGAACACAATGCACCCACACCTATGGATGAGACGACAGACGTACACAACGCAACTACACTAGTTAGCGAGACTGGCAAATCCGACGAGATGCATACACTTAGTGAGTTTACAGAAAACGCACTTAGCACCACCACCGTACTGAATCAGGTAGACGACGACGGGATGGAACTACCCGTTCCAATTGTAGAGAAGACTGCGACCTTAGATTCTATACGGTTAGAACAAGGACTGACAGACGAGCAACGACGACAGACAATAGAATTAATAACAGAGTATAAGGACATATTTTCCGACATTCCAGGCAGGACGGACAGGATCGAGCACTCCATCCTTCTTTCGGACACTAAGCCTATCAAATGCAGGCAGTACTCTATCCCACTTAGCTATAGAGAAAGTCTAAATAAGGAAATTCTTAATTTAGAAGCTAGTGGAATCATTCAAAAATCTACATCTGAGTACTCCTTTCCAATCGTCTTGGTCAAGAAAAAAGACTCCACAATTCGTCTTTGTGTGGACTATAGAAAACTCAACAATGTCACTAATATCGACGCAGAACCAATTCCTTCCTGCGAAGATCTTATCCTTGATATGTCCACCTCCAAAATCTTCTCTAAACTAGATCTTACTAAGGGATATTGGCAGGTCCCTATGCAGACTCAATCCATCCATCTTACTGCATTCTCAACACCTTTAGGTCTTTACGAGTGGCGGTTTCTTCCTTTCGGACTTCGTAACGCTCCTGCCACTTTCGTACGCTTAACTAGAGATTTACTACATGGAGTGACGAATACTGTGACATATTTAGATGATATTTGTGTCCATACAGAGGACTGGACAACACACTTACTGAAACTCAGACATGTCTTCGATAGGTTGCGACTCTTCGGTCTCACGGTCAAACCGAGCAAAGTTGAATTGGGCCTACAAGAAATTGATTTTTTGGGTCATGTCATTTCACATGGACAACTAAAAACTGACAATAGAATTATTACTAAAATTATGAACCTGACCATGCCAACAACAAAAAAGCAGGTCAGAAGCCTTTTGGGTTTAGTAAATTATTATAGTAAGTTCATACCGAACTTAGCTGAAATTACAAGTGTATTTTCAAATGTTTTAAAAGCATCAGTAAAATTAGATGTCAAAGATGCATTATTAATTTCTGCATTGTCAAAATTGAAAATCCTATTTAGTAATGTACCAATCCTCCGTTTGCCTAATCCTAGGCTCGTTTATTATCTTAGGACAGATGCCAGCAGGATTTCCATCGCTGCAGTACTAGGCCAGTTTTATGATGGCATCTTCCATCCCATTTGCTACGTGAGCCGCAAGATCACACCTGCTGAGTCCAGATATTCCATATCAGAGTTGGAAGCCCTAAGCGTCATCTATTCGGTGAGGAAGTTGCATCGATTTCTAGCGGGTAATCACTTCGTAGTCCAGACCGATAATTCCATTATCACGGTCATACAAAGTGGGGTGCATCGCAACGACCGCATCTACAGATGGTCACTAATATTACAGAATTATACTTTTAGTATATAGCATATTAAGGGTAGGGATAACATTCTTGCTGATACCCTTAGTCGACCATCTGAGGTAGAAATACCTGATATTCCACATGAAAAGGTAGTGTAAGAAATGTTAAGTTAGTACACTTAAAATATCCTGTGTAAAATATCCTATGTATTACATAGACATCACGATCAGGACTGTGTGCTAAGAACAGTGAACTACCATGTGTCCGTAGTCAGCAGAATAAGAACTGTGCTCCAAAAACAAGTTGATCACCGTGTGTACATAGACAGCTCGTTACTTACTATGCTCCATTTGTGTTCCGGTGAATCACCTGTGTTAATGTGGAAGAACAGTGTCAGAACAATGCATAAAGAACAGACACGAATATACTCGTCTACGACACCAGCGGACTTTGCGAGTGGAAGAATACCCATAACACACAAGTATGACTGTGTAGTGTATTTAAGATACCCAGGACAATTGTGTATATACAAACTATGCCAACGAAAGCAATTTCTGTACGTTATGGCAACCACTAACCCGAGGTAAATAAATACCATGTATATATATTTAGGTAATGTGATATATATTATAACGTTTTTAATATAGTGATGAATTATAGTTACATTAGTTACTTTAATATAGATTTAAATTAGATTTAGCGAATATAATAGATTTTTGTTTTTTTGTAGTTTAGATAAATCATTAAGTTACCCACTTACTTAGCGTAAAAGTAGATTAGGATAGAACTTTAAATTTAATAACAACTAATTAAAGACTAGAATTAAAAGTTTAGATAGCAATAGCACCATTTAGTCTAGATAGCAACAGCACCATTTAGGTTAGATAGCACCAGCACCAGTTAGTTTAGATAGGAACAGTACCATTTAGTTCATTTCATTTCACTTGATTTCATTCCATCTTGATGAACATTTTAACAACCTCATCATTTAGAATTAAAATTAGTTTATAATTTATAGGATAAAGTAGTATAGGATAAAAGGATTGTACATTTAACATACATCATTTACACCATGTAGAGTAAAAATATCAATCATATCTCTTTTCATTGAAACATTAAAACTTTATTTATAATTTTGTTACATTTCACATTTCCCATTTCAGAAAGGTACATAACTCATCTCACATCATTTTCATTTTTTTTTAGATAGTTAGATTACTTCCCTTAAATTAGATTAAATGTGTACAACAAATTAGAATATATATATTTATAGAAGTAGTAGTATTTTATGAGAATTTAGTGTTTAATAACATCAGGGTACAAACTATTAACCCTGTTTCATCCATGTAAATATTTTGTAAATACATGACTCGTGCAGTAAGTTAAGCACAGTCATTAAGCTCAACTCTTTTCAAACTGAGCCAGACTTGTACAGTATCACTTCAAGGTTTTTAAAATATTAGAATGAAAGATGTGTGACAAAAATGTGAAAATGAGAAAATATGAGGATGAAAGATGTGTGACAGAAGTATGAAAGTGAGAGAAAATGAAAAATATACAAGAGAGAGTGAGGACGACTAGCGGATTTTTTCTGCCGCTCAACGCCACTTTTTATTATTTGTCTGCGTCAAGCGTTTGCTTTCAATGTTGAAATGTGCCGTCTTGAATGTGTTATATGTAGTTTAGTGTAGACTTTAGAGAAAGTATTTTAAGTCTCATAAGACGGGAACGTAGTCACGAATTAGTGTTATACACTTGTTTCTGGCCGCATTTAACAGAATTATGGCACTTGAAAACTATCTTACTTACATGTTATAGACAGACACACATGTTAGAAGGTAAAGTATATTATTAGGTAGATCCAAACACGCAAGCAACCAGGAAAACAAACATATAAATAACATACATTTTTTGAACAAAGGGAGATAACTCCGGGTCAGGGGACACAATAGACAACGAAACACTAACTTAACAGTGGAAGAATACTTTACACGCGGAAGCCAGATAGGTAAAGCCTGTCGCACACAACTTGTGCAAGGGTTGTTTAATATTATATGGGGGACATGAAGCAATTCATGTGTTGACCCTAAGAAAGTCAACTTTGTATGGGTAGTGATTTAATTTGCTATTTGAGGGCAGGTCTTATAAGACAATGGTCCGGTTCAGACAAACCTCTAATGAATATAATATTGCGATTGAGAAGAGGGCTCACGCCAACCAGACAAGTTTGTGGCGGTCACCAGTAGCCAAGTAAAGTGAGACTACATTGTGACAATAGTCAGTAGAAGTCTATTGAGTTACCAAGAACCAAGTTAGTCTTTGACAAAAAATTAGATACACAAATTTTTTAGAAACCTCTTGCGTCACAACCATGAGTCAAAGTTTGTAACGCAACACAGGAGGGGAGGGTGTGTGTCAAAGACTCAGGGAAGACCACCCTGAATGAGTGGTCCTCAAGTAGATCAGAGGTAACCCAGTGCCCCTACATGAGGGCAGGGTAGGTGTAGGTGGTAAATAGGAAGGGGAACTATCAAACAGTTCTCTCATGAGACACGGAGGTGTCAACCAGAGAGTAAGCACTCTGGTCACGGCGTAGTCACGCCAGCGTGACAGATACAGAGAACTAGACTCAAGAGAGACCACGACTCCAAGCGTGCTGAGTGATGCAGCACGCAGAAGCCGAAGTACGCACAAGGTCACTCCGCGTACCGCATAATCAGCACGCGGAGATTTCCTCAGACAGGGGACAGACTTCGTAGTGAGCGCATCGCTTAGCATCGATGCGTATTCTTTAGCCAGTAAATAGAATTAGCAATAGGGTTAGGAACGACTAGTGATAGGCAATTCTGTGGTGTATTCATGTGTGATTTATTAGCGACAGTTTTTGTGCATTGATGTAATGTAAAGAGCCTGTGGCAATAAAATGTATAATCAATACCTCTCGTACGACTGACAAATCTTTTGTGTGGTGCGAGAGAAGTTATCCCGTAATGCCTGAAGCATCGGTTGCTGACACTCAAGGTATCTGCCTCATACACGATCATGCCCAAGGTATATGCCTCATGCACCATCATGCCCAAGGTATCTGTCTCATACACCATCATACCCAAGGTATCTGTCTCAAACACCATCATGACTAAGGTATCTGTCTCACACACCATCATGCCCAAGGTATCTGCCTCATACTTCATCAAGCCCAAGGTATCTGCCGCATACACCATCATGCCCAAGGAAACTGCCTCATACACCATCAAGACATAAATATCTTCCTCATACACCATCATGCCCTAGATATCTGCCTCATACACCATCATGCCCAAGGTATCTGTCTCATACACCATCATGCCCAAGGTATCTACCTCATACACCATCATGCCCAAGGTATCTTTATCATACACCATCATGCCCTAGTTATCTGCCTCATACACCATCATGCCCTAGATATCTGCCTCATACACCATCATGCCCTAGATATCTTCCTCATACACCATCATGCCCTAGATATCTCCCTTTACACCATCATGCCCTAGATATCTACCTAATACACAATCATGCCCAAGGTATCTGAATCATACACCATCATGCCCTAGATATCTGCCTTATACACCATCATGCCCTAGATATCTGCACCATACACCATCATGCCCTAGATATCTGCCTTATACACCATCATGCCCTAGATATCTGTCTCATACACCATCATGCCCTAGTTATCTGTCTCATACACCATCATGCCCAAGGTATCTGCCCCATACACCATCATGTCCTAGATATCTGCACCATACACCATCATGCCCAAGGTATCTGTCCCATACAACATCATGCCCTAGATATCTGCACCATACACCATCATGCCCAAGGTATCTGCCCCATACACCATCATGCCCTAGGTATCTGCCTCATACACCATCATGCCCAAGGTATCTGCCTCATACACCATCATGCCCAAGGTATCAGCCTCATACACCATCATGCCTAAGGTATCTGCCTCATACACCATCATGTCCAAGGTATCTGCTCCTACACCATCATGCCCAAGGTATCTGCCTCATACACCATCATGCCCAAGGTATCTGTCCCTACACCATCATGCCCAAGGTATCTGCCTCATACACCATCATGCCCAAGGTATCTGCTCCTACACCATCATGCCCAAGGTATCTGCCTCATTCACCATCATGCCCAAGGTATCTGTCCCTACACCATCATGCCCAAGGTATCTGCATCATACACCATCATGCCTAAGGTATCTGCCTCATACACCATCATGTCCAAGGTATCTGCTCCTACACCATCATGCCCAAGGTATCTGTCCCTACACCATCATGTCCAAGGTATCTGCCTCATACACCATCATGCCTAAGGTATCTGCCTCATACACCATCATGGCTAAGGTATCTTCCTCATACACCATCATGCTCAAGGTATCTGCCTCATACACAATCATGCCCAAGGTATCAGCATCATACACCATCATGCCTAAGGTATCTGCCTCATACACCATCATGTCCAAGGTATCTTCCCCTACACCATCATGCCCAAGGTATCTGTCCCTACACCATAATGCCCAAGGTATCAGCCAAATACACCATCATGCCTAAGTTATCTGCCTCATACACCATCATGTCCAAGGTATCTGCCCCTACACCATCATGCCCAAGGTATCTGTCCCTACACCATCATGTCCAAGGTATCTGCCTCATACACCATCATGCCCAAGGTATCTGCCTCATACACCATCATGCTCAAGGTATCTGGCTCATACACCATCATGCCCAAGGTATATGCCTCATACACCATCATGCCCAAGGTATCTGTCTCATACACCATCATACCCAAGGTATCTGTCTCAAACACCATCATGACTAAGGTATCTGTCTCACACACAATCATGCCCAAGGTATCTGCCTCATACACCATCAAGCCCAAGGTATCTGCCGCATACACCATCATGCCTAAGGTATCTGCCTCATACACCATCAAGATATAAATATCTTCCTCATACACCATCATGCCCTAGATATCTGCCTCATACACCATCATGCCCAAGGTATCTGTCTCATACACCATCATGCCCAAGGTATCTACTTCATACACCATCATGCCCAAGGTATCTTTATCATACACCATCATGCCCTAGTTATCTGCCTCATACACCATCATGCCCTAGATATCTGCCTCATACACCATCATGCCCTAGATATCTGCCTTATACACCATCATGCCCTAGATATCTGCACCATACACCATCATGCCCAAGATATCTGCCTTATACACCATCATGCCCTAGATATCTGCACCCTACACCATCATGCCCTAGATATCTGACTTATACACCATCATGCCCTAGATATCTGCACCATAAACCATCATGCCCAAGGTATCTGTATCATACACCATCATGCCCTAGATATCTGCCTCATACACCATCAGGCCCTAGATATCTGCCTCATACACCATCATGCCCTAGATATCTGCCTCATACACGATCATGCCCTAGATATCTTCCTCATACACCATCATGCCCTAGATATCTCCCTTTACACCATCATCCCCTAGATATCTACCTAATACACAATCATGCCCAAGGTATCTGTATCAAACACCATCATGCCCTAGATATCTGCCTTATACACCATCATGCCCTAGATATCTGCTCCATACACCATCATGCCCTAGATATCTGCCTTATACACCATCATGCCCTAGATATCTGTCTCATACACCATCATGCCCTAGTTATCTGTCTCATACACCATCATGCGCAAGGTATCTGCCCCTTACACCATCATGTCCTAGATATCTGCACCATACACCATCATGCCCAAGGTATCTGTCCCATACAACATCATGCCCTAGATATCTGCACCATACACCATCATGCCCAAGGTATCTGCCTCATACACCATCATGTCCTAGATATCTGCCTCATACACCATCATGCCCAAGGTATCTGTCTCATACATTATCATGCCCAAGGTATCTGCCTCATACACCATCATGCCCATAATATCTGTATCATACACCATCATGCCCTAGATATCTGTCTCATACACCATCCTGCCCTAGATATCTGCCTCATACACCATCATGCCCTAGATATCTGCCTTATACATCATCATGCCCTAGATATCTGCAACATACACCATCATGCCCAAGCTATCTGCCTTATACACCATCATGCCCTAGATATCTGCCTCATACACCATCATGCCCTAGATATCTTCCTCATACACCATCATGCCCTAGATATCTCCCTTTACACCATCATGCCCTAGATATCTACCTAATACACCATCATACCCAAGGTATCTGTCTCAAACACCATCATGACTAAGGTATCTGTCTCACACACCATCATGCCCAAGGTATCTGCCTCATACACCATCAAGCCCAAGGTATCTGCCGCATACACCATCATGCCCAAGGTATCTGCCTCATACACCATCAAGACATAAATATCTTCCTCATACACCATCATGCCATAGATATCTGCCTCATACACCATTATGCCCAAGGTATTTGTCTCATACACCATCATGCCCAAGGTATCTACCTCATACACCATCATGCCCAAGGAATCTTTATCATACACCATCATGCCATAGTTATCTGCCTCATACACCATCATGCCCTAGATATCTGCCTCATACACCATCATGCCCTAGATATCTTCCTCATACACCATCATGCCCTAGATATCTCCCTTTACACCATCATGCCCTAGATATCTACCTAATACACAATCATGCCCAAGGTATCTGCCTTATACACCATCATGCCCTAGATATCTGCACCATACACCATCATGCCCTAGATATCTGTCTCATACACCATCATGCCCTAGTTATCTGTCTCATACACCATCATGCCCAAGGTATCTGCCCCATACACCATCATGTCCTAGATATCTGCACCATACACCATCATGCCCAAGGTATCTGTCCCATACAACATCATGCCCTAGATATCTGCACCATACACCATCATGCCCAAGGTATCTGCCTCATACACCATCATGCCCAAGGTAGCTGCCCCATACACCATCATGCCCTAGGTATCTGCCTCATACACCATCATGCCCAAGGTATCTGCCTCATACACCATCATGCCCAAGGTATCAGCCTCATACACCATCATGCCTAAGGTATCTGCCTCATACACCATCATGTCCAAGGTATCTGCTCCTACACCATCATGCCCAAGGTATCTGTCCCTACACCATAATGCCCAAGGTATCTGCCTCATACACCATCATGCCTAAGGTATCTGCCTCATACACCATCATGCCTAAGGTATCAGCCTCATACACCATCATACCTAAGGTATCTGCCTCATACGCCATCATGCCTAAGGTATCTTTCTCATACACCATCATGCTCAAGGTATCTGCCTCATACACCATCATGCCCAAGGTATCAGCATCATACACAGTCATGCCTAAGGTATCTGCCTCATACACCATCATGTCCAAGATATCTTCCCCTACACCATCATGCCCAAGGTATCTGTCCCTACACCATCATGCCCAATGTATCTGTCCCTACACCATCATGTCCAAGGTATCAGCCAAATACACCATCATGCCTAAGTTATCTGCCTCATACACCATCATGTCCAAGGTATCTGCCCCTACACCATCATGCCCAATGTATCTGTCCCTACACCATCATGTCCAAGTTATCTGCCTCATACACCATCATGCCCAAGGTATCTGCCTCATACATCATCATGCTCAAGGTATCTGCCTCATACACCATCATGCCCAAGGTATATGCCTCATACACTATCATGCCCAAGGTATCTGTCTCATACACCATCATACCCAAGGTATCTGTCTCAAACACCATCATGACTAAGGTATCTGTCTCACACACCATCATGCCCAAGGTATCTGCCTCATACACCATCATGCCCAAGGTATCTGCCTCATACACCATCAAGACATAAATATCTTCCTCATACACCATCATGCCCTAGATATCTGCCTCATACACCATCATGCCCAAGGTATCTGTCTCATACACCATCAAACCCAAGGTATCTGCCGCATACACCATCATGTCCAAGGTATCTGCCTCATACACCATCAAGACATAAATATCTTCCTCATACACCATCATGCCCTAGATATCTGCACCATACACCATCATGCCCAAGATATATGCCTTATACACCATCATGCCCTAGACATCTGCAACATACACCATCACGCCCAAGATATCTGCCTCACACACCATCATGCCCTAGATATCTGCCTCATACACCATCATGCCCAAGGTATCTGCCTCATACACTATCATGCCCAAGGTATCTGCCTCATACACCATCATGCCCTAGATATCTGCCTCATACACCAACATGCCCAAGGTATCTGCCTCATACACCATCATGCCCTAGGTATCTGCCCCATACACCATCATGCCCTAGGTATCTGCCCCATACACCATCATGCCCAAGGTATCTGTCTCATACACCATCATGCCCAAGGTATCTGTCTCATACACCATCATGCCCAATGTAACTGCCCCATACACCATCATGCCCAATGTAACTGCCCCATACACCATCATGCCCAAGATATCTGTCTCATACACCATCATGCCCAATGTATCTGCCCCATATACCATCATGCCCTAGATATCTGTCCCATACACCATCATGCCCTAGATATCTGTCTCATACACCATCATGCTTAGATATCTGTCCCATACACCATGATGCCCTAGATATTTGCCTCATACACAATCATGCCTAGATATCTGCCTCATACACCATCATGCCTAGATATCTGCCTCATACACCATCATGCCTAGATATCTGTCCCATACACCATCATGCCTAGATATCTGCCTCATACACCATCATGCCCTACATATCTGTCCCATACACCATCATGCCCTAGATATCTGCCTCATACACCATCATGCCCAATGTATCTGCCTCATACACCGTCATGCTTAGATATCTGTCCCATACACCATGATGCCCTAGATATTTGCCTCATACACAATCATGCCTAGATATCTGCCTCATACACCATCATGCCTAGATATCTGCCTCATACACCATCATGCCTAGATATCTGCCTCATACACCATCATGCCCAAGGTATCTGCCCCATACACCATCATGCCCAAGGTATCTGCCTCATACACCATCATGCCCAAGGTATCTGCCTTATATACCATCATGCCCAAGGTATCTGCCCCATACACCATCATGCCCAAGGTATCTGTCTCATACACCATCATGCCCAAAGTATCTGCCCCATACACCATCATGCCCAAGGTATCTGCCTCATACACCAACATGCCTTAGATATCTGTCCCATACACCATCATGCCCTAGATATCTGTCTCATTCACCATCATGCCCAAGGTATCTGCCCCATACACCTTTATGCCCTAGATATCTGTCCCATACACCATCATGCCCTAGATATCTGCCTCATACACCATCTTGCCCTAGATATCTGCCTCATACACCAACATGCCCTAGATATCTGTCTCATACACCATCATGCTCTAGATATCTGTCTCATACACCAACATGCCTTAGATATCTGTCCCATACACCATCATGCCCTAGATATCTGTCTCATACACCAACATGCCTTAGATATCTGTCCCATACACCATCATGCCTTAGATATCTGTCCCATACACCATCATGCCCTAGATATCTGTCTCATACACCAACATGCTCTAGATATCTGCCTCATACACCATCTTGCCCTAGATATCTGTCTCATACACAAACATGCCTTAGATATCTGTCTCATACACCATCATGCCCTAGATATCTGTCTCATTCACCATCATGCCCTAGATATCTGTCTCATACACCAACATGCTCTAGATATCTGCCTCATACACCATCTTGCCCTAGATATCTGTCTCATTCACCATCATGCCCTAGATATCTGTCTCATACACCAACATGCCTTAGATATCTGTCTCATACACCATCATGCCCTAGATATCTGTCCCATACACCATCATGCCCTAGATATCTGTCTCATACACCAACATGCTCTAGATATCTGCCTCATACACCATCTTGCCCTAGATATCTGTCTCATACACAAACATGCCTTAGATATCTGTCCCATTCACCATCATGCCCTAGATATCTGTCTCATTCACCATCATGCCCAAGGTATCTGCCAAATACACCTTTACGCCCTAGATATCTGTCCCATACACCATCATGCCCTAGATATCTGCCTCATACACCATCTTGCCCTAGATATCTGCCTCATACACCAACATGCCCTAGATATCTGTCTCATACACCAACATGCCCTAGATATCTGCCTCATACACCAACATGCCCTAGATATCTGTCTCATACACCATCATGCCAAAGGTATCTGTCTCATACACCATCATGCCCAAGGTATCTGCCCCATACACTATCATGCCCAAGGTATCTTCCCCATACACCATCTTGCCCTAGATATCTGCCTCATACACCAACATGCAATAGATATCTGTCTCATACACCATCATGCCCTAGATATCTGTCTCATACACCATCATGCCCAAGGTATCTGTCTCATACACCATCATGCCCTAGATATCTGTCTCATTCACCATCATGCCCTAGATATCTGTCTCATACACCAACATGCCTTAGATATCTGTCTCATACACCATCATGCCCTAGATATCTGTCCCATACACCATCATGCCCTAGATATCTGTCTCATACACCAACATGCTCTAGATATCTGCCTCATACACCATCTTGCCCTAGATATCTGTCTCATACACAAACATGCCTTAGATATCTGTCTCATTCACCATCATGCCCTAGATATCTGTCTCATTCACCATCATGCCCAAGGTATCTGCCAAATACACCTTTACGCCCTAGATATCTGTCCCATACACCATCATGCCCTAGATATCTGCCTCATACACCATCTTGCCCTAGATATCTGCCTCATACACCAACATGCCCTAGATATCTGTCTCATACACCAACATGCCCTAGATATCTGCCTCATACACCAACATGCCCTAGATATCTGTCTCATACACCATCATGCCAAAGGTATCTGTCTCATACACCATCATGCCCAAGGTATCTGCCCCATACACTATCATGCCCAAGGTATCTTCCCCATACACCATCTTGCCCTAGATATCTGCCTCATACACCAACATGCAATAGATATCTGTCTCATACACCATCATGCCCTAGATATCTGTCTCATACACCATCATGCCCAAGGTATCTGTCTCATACACCATCATGCCCAAGGTATCTGCCCCATGCACCATCATGCCCAAGGTATCTGCCCCATACACCATCATGCCCAAGGTATCTGCCCCATACACCATCATGCCCAAGGTATCTTCCCCATACACCATCTTGCCCTAGATATCTGCCTCATACACCAACATGCAATAGATATCTGTCTCATACACCATCATGCCCTAGATATCTGTCTCATACACCATCATGCCCAAGGTATCTGTCTCATACACCATCATGCCCAAGGTATCTGCCCCATACACCATCATGCCCAAGGTATCTGCTCCATACACCATCATGCCCAAGGTATCTGCCCCATACAACATCATGCCCAAGGTATCTGCCCCATACACCATCATGCCCAAGGTATCAGCCTCATACACCATCATGCCCAAGATATCTGCCCCATACACCATCATGCCCAAGGTATCTGCCCCATACACCATCATGCCCAAGGTATCTGCCCCATACACCATCTTGCCCTAGATATCTGCCTCATACACCAACATGCAATAGATATCTGTCTCATACACCATCATGCCCTAGATATCTGTCTCATACACCATCATGCCCAAGGTATCTGTCTCATACACCATCATGCCCAAGGTATCTGCCCCATACACCATCATGCCCAAGGTATCTGCTCCATACACCATCATGCCCAAGATATCTGCCCCATACACCAACATGCAATAGATATCTGTCTCATACACCATCTTGCCCTAGATATCTGCCCCATACACCAACATGCAATAGATATCTGTCTCATACACCATCTTGCCCTAGATATCTGCCTCATACACCAACATGCAATAGATATCTGTCTCATACACCATCATGCCCTAGATATCTGTCTCATACACCATCATGCCCAAGGTATCTGTCTCATACACCATCATGCCCAAGGTATCTGCCCCATACACCATCATGCCCAAGGTATCTGCTCCATACACCATCATGCCCAAGATATCTGCCCCATACACCATCATGCCCAAGGTATCTGCCCCATACACCATCATGCCCAAGGTATCTGCCCCATACAACATCATGCCCAAGGTATCTGCCCCATACACCATCATGCCCAAGGTATCTGCCCCATACACCATCATGCCCAAGGTATCTGTCTCATACACCAACATGACCAAGGTATCTGTCTCATACACCATCATGCCCAAGATATCTGCCCCATACACCATCATGCCCAAGGTATCTGTCTCATACACCAACATGACCAAGGTATCTGTCTCATACACCAACATGACCAAGGTATCTGTCCCATACACCATCATGCCCAAGGTATCTGTCTCATACACCATCATGCCCAAGGTATCTGTCTCATACACCATCATGCCCAAGGTATCTGTCTCATACACCATCATGCCCAAGGTATCTGTCTCATACACCATCATGCCCAAGGTATCTGCCCCATACACCATCATGCCCAAGGTATCTGTCTCATACACCATCATGCCCAAGGTATCTGCCCCATACACCATCATGCCCAAGGTATCTGTCTCATACACCATCATGCCCAAGGTATCTGCCCCATACACCATCATGCCCAAGGTATCTGTCTCATACACCAACATGCCCAAGATATCTGCCCCATACACCATCATGCCCAAGGTATCTGTCTCATACACCAACATGACCAAGGTATCTGTCTCATACACCATCATGCCCAAGGTATCTGTCTCATACACCATCATGCCCAAGGTATCTGCCCCATACACCATCATGCCCAAGGTATCTGTCTCATACACCAACATGCCCTAGATATCTGCCTCATACACCAACATGCCCTAGATATCTGCCTCATACACCAACATGCCCTAGATATCTGTCTCATACACCAACATGCCCTAGATATCTGCCTCATACACCAACATGCCCTAGATATCTGCCTCATACACCAACATGCCCTAGATATCTGCCTCATACACCAACATGCCCTAGATATCTGCCTCATACACCAACATGCCCTAGATATCTGCCTCATACACCAACATGCCCTAGATATCTGCCTCATACACCAACATGCCCTAGATATCTGCCTCATACACCAACATGCCCTAGATATCTGCCTCATACACCAACATGCCCTAGATATCTGCCTCATACACCAACATGCCCTAGATATCTGCCTCATACACCAACATGCCCTAGATATCTGCCTCATACACCAACATGCCCTAGATATCTGCCTCATACACCAACATGCCCTAGATATCTGTCTCATACACCATCATGCCCAAGGTATCTGTCTCATACACCATCATGCCCTAGATATCTGCCTCATACACCAACATGCCCTAGATATCTGCCTCATACACCAACATGCCTTAGATATCTGCCTCATACACCATAATGCCCAAGGTATCTGCCTCATACACCAACATGCCTTAGATATCTGCCTCATACACCAACATGCCCTAGATATCTGCCTCATACACCATAATGCCCAAGGTATCTGCCTCATACACCAACATGCCTTAGATATCTGCCTCATACACCAACATGCCCAAGGTATCTGCCTCATACACCAACATGCCTTAGATATCTGCCTCATACACCAACATGCCCTAGATATCTGCCTCATACACCATAATGCCCAAGGTATCTGCCTCATACACCAACATGCCTTAGATATCTGCCTCATACACCAACATGCCCAAGGTATCTGCCTCATACACCAACATGCCTTAGATATCTGCCTCATACACCAACATGCCCTAGATATCTGCCTCATACACCATAATGCCCAAGGTATCTGCCTCATACACCAACATGCCTTAGATATCTGCCTCATACACCAACATGCCCAAGGTATCTGCCTCATACACCAACATGCCTTAGATATCTGTCTCATACACCAACATGCCTTAGATATCTGCCTCATACACCAACATGCCTTAGATATCTGCCTCATACACCAACATGCCCAAGATATCTGCCTCATACACCAACATGCCTTAGATATCTGTCTCATACACCAACATGCCTTAGATATCTGCCTCATACACCATCATGCCTTAGATATCTGTCTTATACACCAACATGCCTTAGATATCTGCCTCATACACCAACATGCCTTAGATATCTGCCTCATACACCAACATGCCTTAGATATCTGCCTCATACACCATCATGCCCTAGATATCTGCCTCATACACCAACATGCCCAAGGTATCTGCCTCATACACCAACATGCCCAAGGTATCTGTCTCATACACCAACATGCCTTAGATATCTGCCTCATACACCAACATGCCCAAGATATCTGCCTCATACACCATCCTGCCCAAGGTATCTGCCTCATACACCATCATGCCCAAGGTATCTGCCTCATACACCAACATGCCCAAGGTATCTGTCTCATACACCATCATGCCCAAGGTATATGCCTCATACACCATCATGCCCTAGATGTCTGCCTCATACACCATCATGCCCTAGATATCTGTCTCATACACCAACATGCCTTAGATATCTGTCTCATACACCATCATGCCCTAGATATCTGTCTCATACACCAATATGCCCAAGGTATCTGCCTCATACACCAATATGCCCTAGATATCTGTCTCATACACCATCATGCCCTAGATATCTGTCTCATACACCATCATGCCCAAGGTATCTGCCTCATACACCATCATGCCCAAGGTATCTGCCTCATACACCATCATGCCCAAGGTATATGCCTCATACACCATCATGCCCAAGGTATCTGCCTCATACACCATCATGCCCAAGGTATATGCCTCATACACCATCATGCCCAAGGTATATGTCTCACACACCATCATGCCCAAGGTATATGCCTCATACACCATCATGCCCAAGGTATATGCCTCATACACCAACATGCCCAAGGTATATGCCTCATACACCATCATGCCCTAGATGTCTGCCTCATACACCATCATGCCCAAGGTATCTGTCTCATACACCATCATGCCTTAGATATCTGCCTCATACACCATAATGCCCTAGATGTCTGCCTCATACACCATCATGCCCAAGGTATCTGCCTCATACACCATCATGCCCAAGGTATCTGCCTCATACACCATCATGCCTACGGTACCTGCCTCATACACCATCATGCCCAAGCTATCTGTCTCATACACCATCATGCCCAAGGTATCTGCAATGTCTGTGTCCACTTTCAAGCTGGTTGATCCTGCTTCATCTTCCAGTAACCTTCCATTACTGTTATTTCTAAGCTAATGAATTGTTTATACGGACAATGTATTTCACCTTTCAAGGCATGCTATTGAATCCTTCATCAGCTTACATTTTGAGCTTCTATGAATGAATAATGTAGTAATTGAAAAGGAAAGTGCCCCTGGAATATTCGCAAGTCTCATACAAATTGTCTTGAAGGACTCCTCTGTGCACCAGATTTCCATTCTCTTGCAAATTCTGGGCAGTCTTGCAGTATGTGCCGTGGAGTCTGCTATGGTGTCCCAAAAGTGCAAATGCAGTCTCTGAGACGCATTAGGGGAAAGTGTGTTCTGAAACCACAGTGTCCTACTCCGAGTTATGACAAAGTTAACTGTCTACATGTCAGTTGTTTATTATCTAGTTCCAGGTGGATAATGTCTATCTTCTAAAGGGTGCTGTGCAGTGGTGTGGGGAATCAAAGCTTGCACTCCCAGGCCAGATGTGTTGCCTTTTAGTGTTTTGTCCATGTTGGTTAAGAGTGCTCTTGACAATGGGAGTTTCCTCCCAGTACCACCTGTTGGAGTGAGGTTGGGGTAGAGAGTCTCCTCCCAGTACCGTCTGTGAGAGTGAGGTTGGGGTAGAGAGTTTCCTCCCAGTACCATCTGTGAGAGTGAGGTTGGGGTAGAGAGTTTCCTCTCATTACCATCTGTTGGAGTGAGGTTGGGGTAGAGAGTTTCCTCCCAATACCATCTGTGAGAGTGAGGTTGGGGTAGAGAGTTTCCTCCCAGTACCATCTGTGAGAGTGAGGTTGGGGTAGAGAGTTTCCCCCCAGTAGGCCTACCACCTGTATGAGTGAGGTTGGGGTAGAGGGTTTCCTCCCAGTATCATCTGTGAGAGTGAGGTTGGTGTAGAGAGTTTCCTCCCAGTATCATCTATGAGAGTGAGGTTGGGGTAGAGAGTTTCCTCCCAGTATCATCTGTGAGAGTGAGGTTTGGGTAGAGAGTTTCCTCCCAGTACCATCTGTTGGAGTGAGGTTGGGGTACAGAGTTTCCTCCCAGTACCATCTGGAGTGAGGTTGGTGTAGAGAGTTCCCTCCTAGTACCATCTGTTGGAGTGAGGTTGGGTAGAGATTTTCCTCCCAGTAACATTTCCATAGAGATTGTCTTGTAGAGCTCTCCCTCCCCTCGCCAACTCAGAAACCAATGGAGAGTGCAGACTGGTAATCGAACATCACAACTGCAGAGAGGAACATTAGGATGTAACCAGCACAGCACGTAGACTGGCTGGGATTAGGCCTGAGTTTGGCCTGTTTCCTCCACAGGTTTTAGGGATTTTATTATCAAACACTCACAGACAATGTTCAGAGCTGCACCCTGATTTGATTCTATAGAGGTGAACACTGAGCCATAAAACCTGCACTCTGAGTTGATTCTACAGAGGTGCACACTGAGGCACAAAAACTACACCATGATGTGATTCTATAGAGATGAACACTGAGCCATAAAAACTGCACCATGATTTTATTCTATGGTGGTACACACATCCATAAAACCTTCACTCTGATTTGATTTTACACAGTCAAACAATGTTACTATGATGTAATCTGTCTACTTTACCTCGGTAACTGTCAGATGCACATCGGGCATTCAGTGCTAGAACCATACTTTGTATAGACCAATCAGCCCTCGGTGAGTGACGTGGCCAGCATCACACCAGCTGCCTTTACTCCTTGGTACCCATATATTATACTGTATACAGTTGACAATTATGTTTTTCCACTGTGAATTTGACTAAAATGGTACTCATATATTATACTGTATACAGTTGACAATAATGTTTTCCCACTGTGAATTTGACTAAAATGGTACTCATATATTATACTGTATACAGTTGACAATAATGTTTTCCCACTGTGAATTTGACTAAAATGGTACTCATATATTATACTGTATACAGTTGACAATTATGTTTTTCCACTGTGAATTTGACTAAAATGGTACTCATATATTATACTGTATACAGTTGACAATAATGTTTTCCCACTGTGAATTTGACTAAAATGGTACCCATATATTATACTGTATACTTGACAGTAATGTTTTCCCACTGTGAATTTGACTAAAATGGTACCCATATATTATACTGTATACAGTTGACAATCATGTTTTCCCACTGTGAATTAGACTAAAATGGTACCCATATATTATACTGTATTCATATACAAATATTTTGTTTCCACTGTGAATTTGACTAATGAAGCCACAAACAATATATTTCATAATTTATTGCCTGGATTATTTCGCTGTATCTCATCAGGTGCATACTACAGAAATAACGTTCAAAATATTTTGAAGTAGAGTAATGAACCCTTTCAACGAAAATAAATAAAACATAAACCGTGGTGGCAATGAAACATATGACAATGTGTTAAGTTCATGTAAAAATGAAAGAATTCATTCATTATATATTGAACTTTGTTTCTCAAGTATGCACCTAACAAGATACAGCGAAATATGTGAGGCAATAAATTGTGCAATATTGTAACAAAACGCCAGTGGCCCATGTCCTCCTGCCTTCTTTGGGTTTGGGTAAACAGTGGGAAACAGCTTTCGGGAACCCTCAGTTCTCTTATCCGCTCAATTCCCCTGGAAGATAGTTCTCTTGGTTACTTTTACAACCCGATCTTCTTAATAGAACTATTAGAAGTTGACATTTCTTCGGGAAAACCCGATAGGGTACCTTGCACGGAATAAGCACTCGTGCAATTTGTTGGGCAATCACGGAACGTCTCAACAACGGTTATATAATGCATCATGTCAATTTGACAATTTAAAGATTGGGACAGATTAAGTGCAGCATCCTGCTGGTGGATTGAAAGGTAAAACTGGGTGTTAATTAGTCCTGCCAGACCTTGGCCTATAAATCTCTGTTGTCTCGACTGGTGAGACGAATTGGAAAAAAGCCAATCATGCCATATCGGAGTGGGTTGACAGTTGGCCAGTCCAGCTAAGCATCTTATTCTTGGTATAGCCTTGGAACCAATCTGAGAAATATATTTCCCCAGATGATGTCGCTTGTTCTTGGCAGCAGATGGGCGGGTGCTATCTTTCTTCCTACGGCCTGAACTCTGCATAGTGTCATCTTTCATTTGAATATAAACATTACATATCTACGGTATGCCGGAAGGAGGGGAGGGCTCCGTGGGGACGGGTTCCAACCATCTATGTTCTGTCTTCTTGAGGCGGAAGAGGGTATCCACTGTGCTATCTCTTTCATCTTTTAGCAGATAGGTTGGCCAGGTGGATCGAATAGTTACTGGTCGTTAAGATGATGCCAGAGATATAAATAGACCTCTTTATCTCACTGCAAAGAACCAGAACTCATCTACACATATGGGTTATGCGAGGCACTGCCGGTGCATTGCGGCTACTGCTCAGACGAGAGCAGCGGCCGGAAGGGGTAGTATTGTCTTTCCTATTCTTGCTAGGGATAGGGAACTACACTTCGGTCCATACAGACCCACTACTCTGGTATTCGTTAAGCGGGAAATACCGAACCGTATAAGCCAAAAGAGGCTATTCAGTAGGGCACGGAAGATGGGTCCCCAGAACCTGGGTATGATCTACACGTTCCCCTTAACATATTAAAGGAGAGGGGGGGGGGAAACACACATAATTACCCACACAACACCACAAGAGCTTTGTCGTGAGAAAGGCAGGGTTTGCAAGTGAGAAGGAAGCCTGGAAACGAATGTGCCCAGTTATAATAAAGGCATGACATGAGAGAAGAGAGTGATTCTTGTATGCAAAGAGTTCCTAGGGTAACCAACAGGACTTATACAAGCTGGAGGTCTAGTCGAGCAGGGACGTAGTCAATCCTGGGGCTACCTGACATGTCAGGCCCATTCACTAAGGCCTCCTATCTAATTAATTAGGTGAGGTAAATGATATCAACTTTATTAAACTGAGGCCCATATTGGTCCTCAGGATTGCGGTACCTGAGTCAGCCAGCTCACTAATCTTTGTTCTCTCCAGGGTCCTCCTGGAAGTGAAAGGAACAGAAGGGATCTTCAAGGCCACGAGATAGTCACCTTAAGAAATTCTCAGGTGAACCATGGACTTTCAGGACGGCCACAGGCCAATTACTCCAATTAAGGAATCGATGCCCGATTAGTCCTGATCTAGTGGCATTCTTCAGTACCAGCTCAATGCAAATCACATCGTCAACATAGGAGTATCTGACCCTATGTTCCTGGCTGGACCTACGCCTAATTCTCAGTCATAACCATCCTTGTCAGTGACAGTAAAAGGCACATACCCATTCCCCATTCACGAACGGTTCCCATTGTATTAATTCCTACCCAACATCGGGACAAGTGATAACATGGCGCTTTCAAGAACACTACATTAACTCTATAGAGTGGTCCACTCAAACCTGGAAGCCTGGTTCTACAGAGGCCTGTTGTTCGCACAACCTATCTGGAAGGAGGGAACTGAAGACATATTCGGTGAGGTGGATGTGGACTGACGGGACATTGTCGTAATCTTTGGTCTATGATGATCATAGTTGTGATGCTCTCTGTCTGGACGAGATTTACCTCCTCAGTTTGTTTGTAGATGCTTATCTGTTTTAACTGCCTTGATGTTTTCCTGTGCTTTCTTGTAATAGGTTATTAAATTGAATTTATTGTTTACTCTGACGATCGCAATGTTATATGTTGTCAGCCAGAAAGACACCTCAGGGAGTAGACCCCGAGGTCAAATGAGAGAGTGACAGTGAGTCTGGGGAATGGAGGAGGGTTGGCAGGCAAAGACCGATCCCAGCCAGGGTTAAAGAATAATATTGAAGCATTGTGACAGGGGTATTTGGGACCCTCCACGTAACTTGTTACAAATATATTGATTAAGTTTTCATTATTCAAAGTATACAAAGTGTCAGAGATTCAGCAGATCAGCTTGCAAGAAATACAACTGGATAAAGTACCAGAGATACAACAAACAACATGAAATAAATTAAACCGATTAATATACAACAGATTCACATATTCACCATGAAAAAGGTGCATTGTCTAAAGTGCCAGAGATTTAACCGATCAAGGTGCAAAAGATTAAGCTTATGAAAATACCAGAGACTGAACTGAAATTGTGCAAAAGATTATGACTATAACGAAGAATCGCCACCACTGTATTTGAAATAAATGCAAAATATTAATTGTACATAGGGCTGCGGAAGTTAACGATTAATTAATCGATTAATCGTTAATGTTTTTAACGATAAATTTTTTTTTTAACGATTAAGCGAAAACTTTTCTCCTATCACTTATACAAATGAACCGGATGTCGAATAATTGTCGGACATTTTAAACATAGTGTTGCAAACACAACCGAGTTGCAAAGTTGTACTGAGTCACCATTGTGTAAGCTGCAGCAAGATGTACCAACAAAATGAAACAGTATGTTCATTATGCTACAGAGTCTTCTACAGGTCAGAGAAGCATTAACTG
Organism: Cepaea hortensis; assembly: GCA_963921405.1. NCBI lineage: Eukaryota > Metazoa > Mollusca > Gastropoda > Stylommatophora > Helicidae > Cepaea > Cepaea hortensis. The sequence goes on along the minus strand of OY992876.1, from coordinate 162,670,119 downwards.
TCTACATGTCAGACGAAAAGAAGCGATAAAAAGGTCCAAAACTGTCAGATTCGAATTGGGAGATGATTTCGAAATATGTCAAAGTTTTGGACTTATTCTGCCAGACCACAGTCCTGCTTGGCGGTCAAGATTATGTTTCATGTAGCTGTGTATTGCCACAGCTATCATCGTTGATAAAGCATATGACTGTACACGATGATGATCCAGGCTACATAGCTAGCTTTAAGGCAGCATCTTTTAATGACTTTAGTAAACGTGTAGCTAATATGACAAGTATTGAAATACTACAGATTGCAACAGAACTCGATCCACGCTACAAATAGCTGAAGTGTTTGTCAAAAGATGCAACAGAACGAACTTGGTCGCGTATTGAACAATAAATAGCAGCTGATGTTCATGATGAGCAGATGGAGACTGCTGCAACGAATGATACTGACATTGACAATGAAACTATATGTGAACCAAATGAAGAGAGTATTAAGCTAATTGAGTCTGAAATGGATAAGAAAGTTGCTGAATCGGTTGACCCTTTACAATGGTGGAAACTTAATGAACATCGATATCCAAAATTGGCATTCCTTGCCAAGACCATTCTATGCATACCGGCTAACTCAGTTCCATGTGAACGATTGTTCATCTCTGCAGGTTATATTGTTAATAAGACGGGCTCGTCACTTGAACCAAATACTGTAAACATACTCGTCTATTTGCATAGTTGGTTATTAGATGACATATGAACAAGACAATCCAGTGTTATTTCGATTTTTGACAAATACGACTATAATGTGAGTTATGTGACTATAAATGTTTTGCTTTAAACGAAATTAACGATTAATTAATCGTTAATTTTTCAAAAGGTAACAATTAAATTTAAATTAATCGTTCGCAGCCCTAATTGTACAAAGTGAAATAATATTAACTGTACAAAGTGAAAGAATACTAATTGTTCAAAGCAAAAAAAAAAAAAAATAATAATTTTTCAAAGTGAAAGAATATTAATTGGACAAAGGGAAAGAATATTAATTGTATAAAGTTAAGGCGATGCTAACCTCAAAAAATATCGATTTTTGGTCAGTTTGGCTATTTTTGGAATGGTTCATTTTTAAACACCTTAGCATGTCTTCTATCAGATTTGGTACTTGTTTTTCTTTAAAAACTGTTATTTAATGCAATATTCATATGTTATTGAACCCACATTAGGTGTAGAATTGTCTAATTATTGAAAATTGCAACGAAATTGACGTTTTTTTAAACCATAGCAACGATGTCTCGCCGTGGCACGATCCGGGCGTTTCATACATCACTGTAAAGGTCATGAACTCCCCTAATTGTTCGTTAAACTTCGAGTTCGTTTAATTGAGAGCTCTTCTGTGTAGGACAGTTTCTTTCGAATCAATAATCTTCCGGAAAATCCCATATATGGAACACCTCGCCGAATGCGCAACGCTCGTTGGCGGAAACTGATCACGTGGGTTTCCAAGATGGCTGTTTTGTTGTGTTTTCGCTTGGCAACCGATCCACACGCGCATTGAAAAATGCCCTGTTCCAAGAAATTTAACATACAATCATATTCTCAACGTAAGAAATCACGAAGTCAATAACTGGCAAATGCTCGTAAGCACCGAAAAGCCTACCAGAACTTAAACATTACAGAAAAGTCTGAAATTGACCCTAAGATAACTTTTTAGTACAAAAAAAACATGAAAATAATTTGTTTTTCCCCGTTTTCTCATTTTGCCATATTCTTTTACTTTGTTTCAATTTTTTTTCAAAAACGGCTAGTCATATTACAATGAAACTTAGCAGAAATATTTTTCATTGTATTATGTACATTTTGTCAAGAGATTTTTTAAAACTAAGATTTAGTTTTTGTGCAGTAGTAAAAATAATCAAAAATATTGTATATGAAAATGTTTAAATTTATTTTTAATTATGAAGAAAAAAATATCCAAGGGATATCACTAAAAGCTTCTGACAGAATGTACATATTCTATTTCTGTACCCATATACGAAATATGAAGCTTGTAAATTAATAAATAACTGTTTTAGACCACATTAAAGAAATCCAATATGGCCGCTGTTTATCTTGGTTTCCATGGCAACCGTTACGTACAAAGTCAATTTGACAGTATTTTATCAATCATCACTCTTCAGTATGAAATCTTATACCATAACAGAACATAGAAATTAAATATTATAGAAGTTAATTTTTTCAGGTTAGCATCGCCTTTTAAAGAATATTAATTGTACAAAGTGAAATAATATTAATTTAACAAAGTGAAATAATATTAATTTGACAAACTAAAAGAAAATTACCGGTCAAGGTGCAAGAAATTAAACTTATCAAGGTGCAAGAAATTAAACTTATCAAGTTGTAAGAAATTACACCTATTAAGGTGCAAAAAATATTCAATTTATTAAGGTGCAAGCAATTACACTTATTAAGGTGCAATAGATTAAACTTATCGAGGTGCAAGAAATTCAAGTTATCACGATGCAAGGAATTCACCCGATCAAAACGCAAGAAATTCATCTATTCGAGCCATAAGAAAGTTATCAAATGCGAGAAAACCAACTTATCAAAGAAACTACATTTATCAAGGTGCAAGAAATTCAACGAGCCTGAATATATGTCGTCTTCTTCTTTTCACGTTCTCAACTATCAACATAAATACCGTCAGTAAATAACACAGTTCATGACTAGTCTTCCATCCATCATGTGCCATGTCGATCAGCGTGGGCGGTCATGATTCGCCATTTCACTCGATCACCAGAGTCGTGGATCAGCTCAGTGTTCTTGTCTTTACCATGCCACGTGGCAAAGCCATCCAGGTATTTACTTCTTTGTCTACCCCTTGTTCTCTTCCTCTCGATCTTGCCAGTTGTCACCAAGTTCTCCAATTCATTTCTTCTCATAACATGCCCAAAACATTTTGACTGTCTACATCTAATTTCTCTCATCAGTTTACGATTTTCATTTGTTTCTTTTGGACTTGGTCATTCGTTTTTCTGTCTGTCCATGGTATTATTTGTATTCTCATCAGAAACCACATTTCCACAGCCAAGCCATAAGATGTTTTACAGCTTGACTGCTCATTGTCCACGCTTCACATCCATACAAAAGTACAGGCTCTATGTAGCACCTCAACACTTTTATTTCTTGGCAATTGACATCTTTTTATTGGTCATTACATGGCGATTCTTGTTGTAATTTATTCAAGGCATCTCCCACCATATTTTATGACTGTTCGGAGATAATTGTACCGATTCACTTATTCAAGAATATCCCTATTTACTTGTATATTACATTGTGGTATTTCGTTCTTCCTAGTAACGACCATAATCTGTCTCTTCTTACAATTTAATTCTAATCTTAGTTGTTCACTTTGTGCAACAACCGCGTCTACTAAATGTTGCAGATCCTGTTCATTGTCTGCAATAAATAATGTATCATCTGCATATCTAATGGTATTGATGTTTCTTCCTCAAATAATAATTCATTTCATATCTTGTACATTTCTGAAAATATTTTCACCGTACAGGGAAAAAAAGATCTGGAGACATTACACATCCCTGTCTCACACCTCTCTTAACAAGCTGATATTGATCTACTTCATTATCAATCCTTAAGGAAGCTTGTTGTTTCCAATGTGTGGTTTTAAAATTCTAATGTCTTTCCCATCAATGTGTAGATCTGCAAGCATCTCTATCATGTTGAAGTGTATTACTTTATCGAAAGCCCTTGTGTAGTCAAGAAAGCAAAGATTTAGGTCTTTGTTTACTTCTATAGAACGTTCAGTTAATGTTCTCAGCATATAAACAGCATTTACTGTACCCTTGCCTTCTACAAACCCAAATTGTTCTTCTCCTATTTCGAGTTGCCATAACGTTTTCCTTGACATGATTTCAGTCTGTCTAAAGAACAAGAGATTAGACTCCCCTGTACGGAAGCAACACCCTTTCCTCCAGAGAAACAAGTTTGTTCTGGGCACTTCAAAACTCATGGCATCAGCGCTGGAGAAGACTAATTACAAAGATTCACAACAGAAGTTAAGATGTAAACTTACTTTGTCCTCCAGCCACCCACTTGACACCAATATACCAAATTGGGAACATGGTTGCGTGATGGTAGACATGCAGAAAGCTCACTTGGCTGTGCTTCTTTCGCAAAATGAAGAATATTGTGTCTAACATTTCCACACATTTTGAAAAGTAGAACCACCATATCGCTTTTGCTATCTGTTGAAAAACACAAAATAAAAGACAGTGTTAAAAACGATAAGTTCTTATCTGCAGATCTAAACAGATAATAATAATATTCACTGTTAAAAATACAATCGCTTTCGTCCTTGAATAATAATTTTAAGAAAGGTGCATGACCACATGAATAGTCTAAACGAAATGTGTAGGGAACATAACATGAAAATTAGCACAAGCAAAACAGAGGTAATGACTATAACTAAAGAAGAACAAACAGCAACAATTCACCTAAACGAACATCCCTTGAAACAAGTAAAGAGCTTCAAGTACCTAGGAAGTATAATATCATCAAATGGCAGATCAGAAGACGAGATCGAAAATAGGTGCAATAAGGCAAATCAACTCATTGGACAAATGGCACCAATACTAAAGAACAAACATGTATCAATAACTACTAAGAAAGCACTTTACAACACAATCTTCCTACCAACTCTGTGCTACCAATGCCAAACCTGGACAATGACAGAAAAAGAGAAAAGAAAAATCACAACAACAGAAATGAGGTTCCTGAGAAGAATACTCAACGTATCAAGAAGAGATAAGATCAGAAATGAAGAAATCAGGACTAAAGTGGGGGTTAAAGCTGCTCTAGATTTTATTAGAAAGCAGCAAGTCAAATGGTTTGGCCATGCAAGTAGGCTACCAGTCAACAGCATGCCACAACAGGCAATGACGTACAGACCAGATGGAAACAGAGGAAGAGGCCGACCACGTAAACGCTGGACGGAGGGAATAACAGAATCCATGGGAATGTCGATATACGAAGCCCATAACCGGGCACTCTCACGAAGTTTATACTTCACCTCGACACCGCAAGGTACAAGAGGAACATGATGAGAAGATGAGAAGAGAAGAAGAAAGGTGCATATCCTTTACAGGACGTCGCAATCAACACAAGCATTTTTGGCTATTTGTGATTTCTTGGCAAGTTTACGTTTAGTAGTTTGCCATTGTTTTTTGAACGACTGGCACTTATACTTTTGTATGGGAACCAATGCAGGGTGGTCTGCTTCCAAATCACCCGCAGCTGTGTTTCGATTGTCGTTTTCGGGCTTACATATTGCATTAATAACCCCTTCACCATAGAGCCGGTATGTATAAGGGATACCACTAATGTATATTGGCTTTGGTCAAGAGAAAACCACTAATGTATTTTGGCTTTGGTCAAGAGAAAACCACTAATGTATTTTGGCTTTGGTGAAGTAGAAAACCACTAATGTATTTTGGCTTTGGTCAAGAGAAAACCACTAATGTAATACGGTTTGGTCAAGTAGAAAACCACTAATGTAAGACGATTTTGGTAAAGTAGAAAGCCACTAAAGAAATACGGTTTTAGTCAAGGATCACTTTGATTGCACATGGAAATCACCATTAGTGCTTTAGTCTCCTCATAAAGGTCACACAAGAAGTCACAGCACAGTACACTAAGTCGCAATGGTGAGGATCCAACATAAGATAAGCTTTAGTTGTACTTTTGACAGGTTGTAATCAGTGTGTAGCCTATCCAGAGCAAGTGTTTTTTCTTCACCCCTTGATTCACTGTTACTTATTTAGCTCTTCCCATGAGCCCACATCGGTGATTCAGTCATAGCATTTCAGTCCTTCTGCTCTGTGCAGGCAACAATTAATGAATGCTTCTAGTGTATTAGTAACTGTTTTAGTTGTTCTTAAGCCAGTCATGGCATGGTTATATAACCTACACCACATGAGATAGTAAAAGTATAACAATATGCATCCCTGTGAAGAGGCAAATATGAATATCATAACTGAGTGAAAATCATGAATAAATAAATGTATATAAAAGCATTATCTGAAATAACAATTCTTCTTCTTCTTCTTCTTTCTCCTCCTTCCTCCTCCTCCTCCTCCTCCTCCTCCTCCTCCTCCTCCTCCTCCTCTCTTCTTCTTCTTCTTCTTCTTCTTCTTCTTCTTCTTCTTCTTCTTCTTCTTCTTCTTCTTCTTCTTCTTCTTCTTCTTCTTCTTCTTCTTCTTCTTCTTCTTCTTCTTCTTCTTCTTCCTCTTCTTCTTCTTCTTTCGTTCGCTTGAAATATGTCTATAACTGCAATGTTGTCTCTTGTATGAATCTAATAGTCTTTTTTAGTTCACTCAGCGGTCCATAGAGTTTATCTTCCACTGTTGTCTCTCTAGGCCAGAAGGTTCTCCTGGATATGTTGTAGTTTGGGCAGTCCTGGAGTATGTGCTCTGCTGTCTGCAACGCCAAACCACATGTGCACATGGCTGAGTCACCAATCTTGAATTTTGTATATATGTGGTTGCGTAATCTATTGTGTCCTGTTCTGAGGCGCAGAATAATGACCTGTTCTGGTCTGTCCGTAACTTAATTATTATCATCCTCAAGTGTCAAGCTTAGTGGCACAGGCAAGTCATGTAGCTCCATAAAACATATTTTCCATGTTCTTGATAAATTTGTCCATCAATCGTCTTCTGTGCACTGTCAAACCTTTCAGCATTTTCTCTCTATGTTACAACATACACTAGTTATTACAGTTATAATCCAGAGGGACTGAACACGATATTAAGTAAAACACAATTTTGTTGCATCCATTTTACAACAAAGTCAACATTTGCACATTTCAGCCGCCATCAGCACATAATATTTTCCAAAGTAAGTATTCTGTTCAACCAGTTTGTGTTACAACTAAGCTGTAGTGTCCATTGCTACTTCAGATAATGTTTGAAGACAGTAACTCTGTGACACAGCTGATAATCTCCAACAAAATAAATGTGTACAGTTTAAAAGGCAAGAGGTTCAACTTCATTACTCCGGGTACTATCCCGTAGATCTCGGTATCTTTCCACAAGGCTGAAAGAGTCGTACAAAGCATGGACTCCGTATCTCCAGCGATGACTCCCAGGGGTCTCTGAGAACATTGCACCCGTGAACCGAATGATGAAGTCATGAATAGAACCCACAACCTCCAGAGCGTGGTGCAGACGATGTAACCACTTCACCATGGAGACTCCCCTCGAACAGAATGTATCAGTTCATGAGCTGGTTCTCTCCTACTCCATTATTACAGGATATCAGGAATCTTCTCTCCTTATCTTCCTATTTGTCCACAAAGTATAGTGTGAATGAACATTGAAATATGCATGTACTTACCCTCATCTCGTAAGGGTCGTGTGTGTAGCTAACTGGTTGACACGAATAGTTGTAGCCTAGTTTCCATGAGGAAATAAACAGCTGGAAGGAGAAATGTATGCATTGTTGGCAAAGTATTATTATTAATATCTGCATGTTTTTGGTTTATTATTTCTTTTAAAACGGACAACTGATGTATGTAGATGTGGAGAGGATGAACAGTGGAACAGTGCTGTCCTCCAAGATTGTCAGCAGCATGAGATGTACACAGTGACATGGTCTAACCCAGAACCATTAAAAGAAAAACTGTATGGTGACAAGGGGAACATAAGACACATTGCTTATTTTATAAAAGAGAAAAGTGAGAGCGAAGAAGCAACAAAGGGATGTAGCAGAATGAGTGTATTATTAGTATCAGCTAGGTGTGCAAGTCTACAGCACGCTTGAGCATCAAGATAGAACAGCTAGAAGGATGCTCAAGTCGTGACGTAGCTTGTTGTTGGGGGAGTGAGAGAACACCAAGGGCGAAAGAAGTCGACATCACGATTGAATTGTACTAAGATTTTGTATCAGCCACTATATTCAAATAAAGCCTGATTTATATTAACCCAGCAGAACTTGTTAGTCCTCTCTGTGCGCGCAGTGTTACAGGAGGATGAAATGCTGCCACAGACCAGGATTTCGATTTTTGGATAATGCAGTGGCCGCAATGCGAAGTATGGAAACAGGCCTGCTATAGCGAACCATCTACATAACATTGTTAACAGTGGAGGGAAGCTGTTCCACATTTTTGCCACCTGACTCGACGTAATTCTCATCAAAAATTTGCCAGGACGCTCGATTTGTCATCTGTTCCAGCCGTTGTTAACCTTACGTTTGAAGGTCAGTCAGACCCATGCTAGGATCGTCTAGGTTCAGGAGCAAAGAAATTTCAAAACGAATATAAACAACTTGAGTCCAATGGAAACGTTGTTCTGAGGGAGCTGTCACCTTCTTGGTATCAAGACTACCTAAAACGAACTCAAAGCCGTTATCTTCACTGAATCGTGACCTTGGGTGCCTGAAGAATCAAGCCAATTGCTCCTTTGGTTGGAAAGTAAGAAAAATTTTCACTCGTGTTTGCTGTCGGAAATTAAAGACCAGAGAGCGATTTTGGTCGACGCCGGAAATTGAGGCTTTGGCTCTGGTGTTTTCGGTTAGAAAACTGTCCAGATTCCTTCTTGGAACACACTTCATAGTAGAGACAGACAATAGTCCGTTAAAAATCATCACTACGGGAACGCCTACCAACCACAGGGTGGCAAGATGGTCACTGTTATTGCAAGATTTCAGTTTTTAAGTCAGGCATATCTCTGGCACTCAAAATACGAATGCTGACCTTCTTTCCAGATGTCCTTACGACACACCAAAAATCCAATGGTGCCTGAGCGCATACAGCAGATGAATGAAAAATCTGCAGAGTAATATAGCGCTCAGCAACACGGCACATTATGAAATGTATTTCAGTAACGCTGTGTAGAAAGTGTGATAGGGACAACGTCCCAATGTAAATATACTGTATATATATATATATATATATATATATATATATATATATATATATATATATATATATATATATATATATATATATATATATATATATTATAATTAGAGTAATATTTGTGATGAATACTTGTGTTGTATGTGTTCGAAAGGTAACATTATTTTAATTTTCTATAAACATTGTAAGGTACAGTGCTACGTGATTTCAAGACTTACTTCAATTGAACGGTGCAAATATCCGCGGTACCTGCGAAGCAGAGTGTTCTGACGTATTTTAACCTGTGCGAGAGAGACTGCGACATCTGGTTCCTACAGAACAACATTTATTCCATACTGTGAAAGAAAGAGTTAATCCAGCAGCTGTGCGTACGAACTGTATTCTCCGTTTCTTTCTGTAACATCCAGACGGAAGAACATTGTGTTATCTACAACTTAACACACCAGCTGTGTATTTCCGGTGTTTATGAAATTTATTTGAAAAGTAGCAGACTATAGTGTCATCCTCACAAAGAATTGACGATTTATATAAATTTTGTGAGCGGAAATTTTACATATACAAATTGTATGTAAGGATTTTGATAGATGTGATCTGAGAATCATAACCTGATTAACTTGTTCACAATAGTGACATTTAGTTCGCTATTTTCAATAAGCATCAAACTATGACGCTTAGAAATTGATTTAATAATGTAATTTATTTTCTTTGACAATATGTTGAAATTATCCCCTATTGATTGTGTATTGTTTCAATGGATTCTGACAGGTTTATTAAATAAACCCATATGTATATAGAGTACATGAAATGTTTCCTCTTTCATGAAAAGGAGAGCGGGAGAATGTCATAATCTCCCCATTAGTTCTACCGCGTCGTAGTCAACGACGCCTGGCGAGTACGGCCAGGGGTCCACCTGTGAGCGACACTAACCACACTGTGGCAGGAATAGCCAGTCGGTGAATGCGTGGGTCATGCAGTCCACGCAGGGACGAAACCCCGACTAGCGAGACTCACAGTGGTTAGCGGGCAGACGGCTTGGGAGTGTTGGACGAGACAGACGGGAATGAATGGTGCCCGTATACTTGGGTGTATGAACGCAATAGAGAGAACGCCTGTGTGTATATAGGAGACTGTGAGTTGTATATATTGTATTGATATATCTATTGCATGTATTATTGCATCGTCATTGTAATTGTACAATGCAAGTAATTGTTGTGATGATTGGGATGTGTGAATAAAGTGTTTGCATTGTAAGTGTAGTGCGTCACGTCAAGTCATTCTGTGACCGTGTTTTGTATCACACTTGTTGGTGATTACAAGCCTGTGTTATTGCTGAAAGCAAGACTCTGACAAGCGGTGGGAACGATTAGTAGTATGACTCTTTGCTGGTTGTAGAACAAACAGACGGAGCATGCATGGGAATGTCCTGAGTGCAGTGATGTCTATTCTTAGTTCAACTCAATTCTTTTAGCGGAATATCTTTACCGATCCGTCTCGTCACATATTGTATGTTATTGTAAATGTAATGTACTTATTACTTATAACATTATTATTATTTGTCTCAGCCCGCTTCTGCTGTTGTTAATTTGCAGACCAGCGTGTGGCTGACTGGCCTCTGATGTCGGGGTCCACTCCAACATTGTTTATTACGGCCCTTTATTTGCTGGCTGTTCACTATGGGCTAAAGGTCATGGAGAAAAGGCCACCTATCAGCCTCAATCACACACTGGTTATATATAACTTTGTGTGTGTCCTTATGAATTTGCATATATGCACAGAGGTGAGCACTGTAAATCGTTTTGTCCACTCTATCCTTGGATAGCGATCATACATTTATAATATGTTACTTTCGCCAAAGGCAGCTAAATTGTAAAACAGTTCGATTTGTAATATTCAATTTAAAAATCAATATCACTGCACTCACGACATTTACATACACGCTCCGTCTCCCACTTCAAATGTCACTGAAGAGTTCCCATGGTGATTTTCCCAGTAGCAAGTTGTAGTTAGATGAAAAGTCTGCCTGGTTGTTGATATATGCTTTGAGTCTTGTCCAGACTTACTCCCATCTAGGCCAGCCTTTCCAAATGTTTGTACTCTGTTCGGCTATCAGCTACACTCACCACCCAATCCCAGAGAGAATAGTAACATGCTAAAGCAGCGAAATAGATCCCAAATGGATACTGATCATTAATGTATAAAAATGCTACTTTCACCAAACGCAGCTAATTTGAACATAGTGGGGTGGAGTATGATATTCACCTCTGACTTGTGCAGACCTGGTCGTTCCATGCGGTGGACTATATGGATGTTTATAGAATAAGAAGTGTGGTAGACTCCCTCCAGATCCTGGTGTAGAGGATCCAACATCAAGTAATCTCGGATGTGGGTGTACAACTCGGAGGTACTATATGCATGCCGTGCACATTAAAAAGCCCAACACAGAGTTGAGTTGAGTTGAGTCAAGAACCGACATCACTGCACTCAGGACATTCCCATACGTGCTCAGTCCCTTCGTTCAAAAGCCAGCGAAGAGTCATACAACTAAACGTTCCCACCTCTATGTGATTAAATGTTCTCCTGGTCTTCCCTCTCAGTTTTGAGATTCTTCCAGAACCCCTGCCGATCCCCGCAATCTCATTCTTTCCTCATATGGATTCTCAATCTGTTCCTCCGCCTTCTCCACCTGGTCCCACAAGCGCACGACCACCTCCCCCTTGTCCATAGGCAAGATGCCACCAAGAGGTGCAGTCCCTGCTAGCATATCAGCCTGTTCATTCCCCCGTACACCCGCATGGCCAGGGCAAAATATCCATACAGTTCTCACAATCTGTGACCTCTGAAGCGACGAGAGCCATTCCACAATAAACATTCCTTTCTCCACCTTGCTAAGCATATTCTTTGAATCCGTAATGAACACAACGTATGTTGCAGTAGTCTCCTCTAGCCACCATAATGCCGTTGTTACTGCCTCCACGTCCATTTTCATGCTGGAGGTCGTAGTCTCATATGTCAGGCTCTTCTTTTTCAAGACTCGCCCATTAGCTTTGCAATAAAGCCGCAACCACTACGTCTGTTTCTCACCACTGACCCATCGGTGTAGATGACTATGTCACCTTGATGTGTGTTGTTCTGGATCAGCTGTTGCACTTCAAACTCAGTGCGGCCCGCTGCCCATTATCTGCACTCACGACCCAGTGTTATTATTACATTGTGCCAGTCCGTCATGTCACCCGGAACTTCAACCCACTCTCTTCCACGATAGTCTTTAGATTACACACCTGACTTATAGAAAGTTCTGCATGTGCCATCCAGGACCTGCCTCCCAACACAGAATGGTATAGAAAACCTAATAACCCCAACCCAATTGAATAGTGAAAATCACAACTTGCATCTTAACATAGCAAAAACAAAGATAGTGCATACATATATAACTACTATGGGGAAAGAAATATATGTTATTGAGGAATAAATTAGAGATGGTGGAAACTTTTGAATATCTTGGTTCATTGATTACCAACAATGGTGACACAATGAACGAAATTAAAAGACGAATATCTATAGCTCTTCATTGACTAAAACAACTGAATAAATTGTGGAGTGGGACAGATAGAACTACAAAAATTAGAGTTTTAAGAGCATGCAACTCTCCCATTGCAACATACGCCTGTGATGGAGCTTTTTCACGTAGAACAAACCGGTAGCAAATTAGAATGGAAGGTAGTTTTCCAGAAAGCACACATTCCAACTTGCTCTGTATATAGTAAAGGTGTGAAAATAAAACAGGTTGCTAATTCAACCCAATTCATAAAAGCTACACAACTATAAGGAATAGACAAATGTCGATTCTGGGGACGTGTGAGATGTGTATCCAACCAGAGTGTGACAGGGGTAGTTCGCTTCCATCTATGCTGACAGTGATGGAGTGCCTCTGGATATGTTCGAATGCAGTGAAGACATTTCTGTTGCTAGTAACCAATAACTGACACCTTCTTTTACTGCCAGCTCTTACTTTAAACCATTTTCCTACTTATGTTTTTAACTGTTTCTTCCCATGATTTCCATCTCTATCTTTAAGCTAGTACCTTGTTTGCCTCCTCCAGATGCCCCTTCTTCTTCTGCTTCTAATTCTCCCTGTAACACTGCGCGCACAGAGAGGACTAACAAGTTCTGCTGGGTTAATATAAATCAGGCTTTATTTGAATATAGTGGCTGATACAAAATCTTAGTACAATTCAATCGTGATGTCGACTTCTTTCGCCCTTGGTGTTCTCTCACTCCCCCAACAACAAGCTACGTCACGACTTGAGCATCCTTCTAGCTGTTCTATCTTGATGCTCAAGCGTGCTGTAGACTTGCACACCTAGCTGATACTAATAATACACTCATTCTGCTACACCTCCCTATGTTTTAAAAAGACTTTTCTTCTTCAAAAGTCTTTATTCCTAACCCCTTTTTATCCTACATCTTCTCTCCTTACCTCCCATAATTTCTCTAAGTCGCCCCAAACTAACTCTATTTTAGGCAAATATTCTATTTGTAACTCTTCCCCCTGTCATATAGTAAACCACTATGAACTTCTTCTTCGTTCCTGGCTCTTCAAACATAACACATATTATTTACATATCCTCAATAACATTTAAATCTCAACTTTATACAATACATCATAACACATATGGTTACCTTTTTGAAATAAACACTCCGCTTAAAAATTCAAACGCTGTACTACCTCAACTCCCTATTGTCATCACTACCCGTATTACCTCCACATTACTGCTTCTCCACTTTCAACTAACCTGAAATCACTCGCACACGATAGGAAGACAAAGAATCGGTGCGCACCGGAGATTCAAAGAAGTAGAACTCTTTCTCACAAAAAAAAAAAAAAACCACACTTAGCTAAATCACACACACCTTTACCCCCCTATGTCATTTGAGACTTTATGTAATAAAGTCTAAAACAATTATATCTACCACTTATTATGGTAACAGTTTACGCTGCTATCTACAGCATCAAGCACCAATTTTATTCACTCCCAAATGTCTATATATTACAGACCTCTTTCCCCATTATACAGATCACCTCACATAACTAATCTTCTCCTATACCTCACTCAGAATTCTCTCTTAATCTCGCCGAAAACTTCTGCAAGCCACTAATGTCAATTTATTATGGGCATATCTACTAAAACTTCTACTTATGCCGTTATCAACAGCAACAATATACTACCCCTGAACTCATGTCTGTGACTGGTTGCAATCAACGTTATTCTATTACAGTCCATATATCACGGACCCTCAAAAACCCCATGTCATTTTGTCTCCACAGTGACAATGTTCATTTCTCATTAACACACTTACAACCCTTTACTATTGTACTGCTATCCACAGTATCTAATCATTCTTCGGAGTCAAACATGGATTCAATTCATGTTTTGCTAATTGCCTTCACAGCACGTTACTGACTTCTTCTTCTACAATCTCGTGGCTCCATGTTCATTTCTGACCCCTCATTTACCCCACTGCTTTATTCACTTTAATCTTTTCTTCCCCAATATGGCGTCCAATCCATATATCTTCAATTAATGCTCACTTAAATTCCCCATAACCATTTTACTTGTGTAGTAACCCCGTCACTTAAGTATGGCCTATGTTTCCACAACTTAACCTCCCAACGCTGATTATCACAGCAATCTTGCTAGCAGAATATACTCATAAACTTGTTATTCACAAAGAGAATGTGTCTCTCTTCTTGTCCTCAGCAGTCTATTAACCATTTTCTGAACGAAGGGTCCTAAATAAAGCCCCATGTATTTTCTTTATTCTAGACAAAACCATGTAAATTAAACTTAACTTAACTAATTTGTAACATATACATAAACAAGGTAATTACCATACAAGACAATTCACTTAAATTATGAGTGAAGCGAAATAAAATCACAACAGGACATTATACCCCCCCCCCCCCCCAAGTTTTTATACATCATTTATGTTTCCCCTCATATCAATTAAAGGTATTAACTCATTCAAAGAAAAACATATATTAAAATAATACAACATACATCCTAATCTATTGTTAGTCTCTTTTATGGACTAACGATAACTAACTTACTTATCTATTTAAGAAAACTCAAGAAGTCAAATCATAAAATCAATTGACAATCATTCTACAAAACCAAGTCAATAAAAAAAATACTATAACCTATTATATATATTCAATCAGCATTGGTCTCTTATACTAACCAATGAAATACATATCTATTCCCACAGTCATGCCTATTCCGTTATTCTTATAACAGATAAAACAAAACAACTCAATGCCAAGCATTAACCCCAAAATATCAATCTCTCTCTCTCTCTCTCTCTCTCTCTCTCTCTCTCTCTCTCTCTCTCTCTCTCTCTCTCTCTCTCTATATATATATATATATATATATATATATATATATATATATATGGAGAGTGGAAAAGAAGAAGTAACAAAGACATTTATGATTTGTTTAAGTCCCCGCTAATCACTGGTATCATGAAGGCTAATAGACTACAATGGCTGGGGCATATAGAAAGAATGGAAGATAATAGGGAAACAAAACTCGCTTACACTCAGGAAATAAATGACCGTAGACCCCGAGGTAGACCAAGAAGGCGGTGGAGAGATAATACATGTACAGACCTACAAGCACTTGGAATCAACGACTGGCAAGAGAAGGTCCACCAGAGAGACGAATGGAGACAGATTGTATTTGCAGCAAAGAACCTCAATGGCTCGGAACGCTGAAGAAGAAGAAGATATATATATATATATATATATATATATATATATATATATATATATATATATATATATATATATCTGTTACCTACAGACCAATTCCTAACTCAGAACGATATCTGTTCTCTCAACAAAAGTCATTAATTAATAAATGACCGTCAATCATTGATTCTCTCCCCTCACAATATTCTATCTTTTACCAGACTAACTCCTAACACATCACAATATCTGGAATATCACCCTAACCACCCGCTGTAAACTGCAGCTCAAATCACTTCAATACTACTATTGTGCCTGCTATCCCAGCACACTAAAACTCATCTCTCTACTAAAGGAAACCGTACCTCGACACACTAATTGTTTCCCTTGAATTTATACCAAGTATTACCACAACTTCTTAGCATTATTACCGTTAACTACGGTATCTCCACCCTCCTACGACCAGCAAAAAAATTTTGTCTATTTACTATAGACCTCTCACCAATACATCTACCTACTGTACCAACGACTAATTCTACTTTTAAGTTTCTCGTCTACCCGACGCAAGTAATATTTCATTCTCCTGCATCAGTACTTTCTAACATCTCACCACAATAACTCTAGGCTATCCTCAAGTCTCTCCTAGCGTTCTTGCACCGCGATGATAGTTAAACCAGTCACACTTATCGGAACATGTTCTCTAACATTCATTTATCTAATTTTGTTTACCTCCGTATCTTTCACTCCTCTTCCTATTTATCGGGATTCTTACAGAACAGCAATCCACACCACTTATAACTGACAACGGACCTCACTTTCCTCATTTATCAGTATCAGGCATTCATACTTCAACATATCTCTGTCAACAATACTAAACATATTTTATGAAACGTCATTCAGAATGTTAACTCTCTTTCTGTCAACCTGTCATACAACTTCCATAAATTCCGTCCAAGATCACACATTCTAAACAAAAGACATCACACCTTTCTAATCACCTACTTTAACAATTTAGCACAAGCAAAACAGAGGCAACGACTATAACCAAAGAAGAACAAACAACAACCATTCAGCTAAACGAACATTTCTCGAAACAAGTAAAGAGTCTCAATCATTCACTCATTTTCAAAGGTCAGAATCTATATATTATCTCTCGCAAACTATATCTCTTTTACACACTAACCAGCACTATCAACGATCTCTCAAACCAAACCTCATTCCGCTGAGCCACTAACCTCGTAACTATCATTCTATACTTCTCCACACAACAACTTTCTCAGATTTAATCAGCTCTTCTTTCTCCGCAAGCATGAAGTAATTACTTCATTCCCCCTCACCAAGAACTCGTATTCTTCAAGCATCATCTTCTACCGTCTTTTACTCTTAATATTCTCGCGTTCAACTGGCTATTTTACACATGATACTCAATTTCTCCTCAATCTATATCTCCTCATCAGACATTCTCGGTTCAGCTGTCAATAATACTATACTTACTTCTCAAACCACCAAGCGAAACTATCTCAGACATCACGTCATAGCTCTGAGTCGAACCATCCACTCTAGTACGAGCATTCATACTTAGTTTATCTCTCTCTCTACTAATTCTGTGCTGAATCTACTCTACTTTAATCCCTCCAGTTATACATCACTCAACGTGATCGACTCTCTGTATCTAGCCATTCCGGACTAAGGACTATTTTTCCCTTGTTTACTCTCCCTACACCGCAACCAAACACAAGATATCCTGTATTACGTATCCACGTAGAATATCATTTGCCGTGACTCTCTATCCTCAACAACACTATTGCCTACCCTGTACCATGTGATGCTACACCAAAAAAATTCATCTGCCTATTTTAGACAGCCCATATGTATTTGCTCAAACCTCAATTCCTCTCATAAGCCAAAACAATGCCATATGTCCTTCGTCACCCAAAGAATATTAACAGCCATAAAGCGCGTCCAAGCCAAATATTTCATTGTCTCTTAATACATTAGTACGTCTTTTTTCAATTATGTCATCTTCACTATCTGTTGTTAATCTGTTAAAGTACTCAGGTCTTAAGGTCATATATTCTTCTAATTTTCTTAAGTCACTTTCTGTCGTCGAGTAATTTTCCGCTATCTGTCTATTATTATTCTTCTTAAATGCTTTCTTTCTATTTCCCTTATTTGCGTCGGTCTGCTCACTGTTTCCTGTATACCTTACATAACGTTTATATTTCCCCATCTCGTCTTCAGATTACACACTGATAATAGTTCCCTCATCAGACTCATAGTAGTTTACTGCAGACACGTCGATCCTATTCCCATAGTCGGCTTTAGAACGTCTGACTTTCTTCTTACTCCTATTCCTCGTGCTCCGGTTCTGTACAACTCCCATATCTTTATCTGAAATATTCTCTCCATAGCCTGAACTCTCACACTTAATATTTCTACACCATTTAGGGATTAAGTTTATACCTGAGGAACTTGACATCTCAGTTGTACCTTTATTGACCATCAGACTGTTAATATTTCTTTCCTCAATACTTTTTCTCTTTGGTCTCTTTTCATCTTTGGTTCTCGTCTGTCTATCCTTCTTAATTTCAACTGTGTCTCCCTTTTCTAATTTCAGCTGATGAGTTTTAATAGTTTGCACTTGGTCATTCTTCTCTATATTATCTAGCTGAGTCTGTGTCTCCTTATCTATCATTTTATCTGTTTGCGTCTGTGTCTCTCGGTCTATTTTCTTTATCACTACCGTCGTTTTATTTTCCTGTCTACTAGTCACATTCGCAACCATTTTAGGATTAGTTTGTATTTTATTTACAGGTTCAACTCTGTCTCTTACACCTGAGTTTAGATATTGTCTTTGTCTTTTTTCAAACCATTCGTCACGTCTTTTCCTAGCGGTCTTGCTATGGGATGGCCACTTCCATAACTTATTGGAAAAGTCTCTCTCAGGACCATTCTTGTATCTATAACAGCTATACCAGTCCGACCTTTCACCATTACGTCTGTTCTCACCGTCTTTTACCCTATATACATCAGGCCTTGGTTCGTCATAACCATATTGTCTTCTGTCTTTATTAAGTAATGGCTGTCTCCTGTTATTCTTTCCTACTCTATTGCAGTCTACCATAAATCTATAAGGGTCTTGTCTAGTCGTTCTGTTCTGCAACGTTTCTACAAAATTTTCTACTTCACTAACTGCCACTTTTAATTCTCCCAACCATGTACTGATACGTTGTAATTCTACATGTAGGTAATTCATATTAACTTCTTTGTAATTTATATCAAGCTTAATACAATATACCTACTTCTTCCTCTGTATATTCCTTGGTACCTGAAAAAAAAAAAACTCGTCCTGAGCTCAGCTGAAATAAGAAGAAAAGAAGACTATTTCTCTACTATGCTGTGACGGTCTGCCTGTTGCCATATCCTGTTGTTTCTTTTGCTATGCTGAAATATTTCGCTGTATACAATCAAATTCACAATTGTAACAACCTAATTTAAAGATATGATCGTATTTAACTTACGTAATTCCTAATAATAATTGTTCAAACAGTCAATGGTATCTAAAACATTTAAAGTTTAACTAAAGGACTTAATCTTCCTCTTAAAGATCAATAATTTTCTATCTATTAGAAAAAGTTATTTATATTACCCCTTTTCTGGTTGAAACTAATTTTCCAATGGTCCAATCGAAAATCAAGTCCTACAATTTCCCCTTGACGTCTATGCTCTTGTATGCCGAGACTGAGAAGCACAGTATCTGGTATTCGAGTACCTGAACCAGGATCGACAAAGCGGCTTCAGTACTCCGTAAGGATCAATAAGGCTCGATAGGGCTCGACAAGGCTTGATAAGGCTCCACAAGGAAAGAGTTTCTTCCTCTTCCAACGTCTCAAGTTTCAGTACCTTCAGCCCCTGGGTGGGCCCCTACCAGACTTCAGCCTTCTTTTCACCCGATAACGGGGCACATCAAAGCGACGTCTTGAAAACTGGTGTAGCTCAATAAAGCGATTTGACTTTGGGTCCCCTCTTCACGTAATATACTGGATGAAGAATTTGATTGTGTTCCTGTAGAAGTACGGCCCCAATCGCTACGGAGCTCGCGTCTGTTCTCAGCCTAAAAATAGTATCCAAACCTTGTAATTTCAGAATGGGGTTACTAGAAAAGTAAGACAACACTTTTGTAAATGTAGTGTCTTAGGCATTCGCTGTGTACAATTTTGTTAGAGTTGTCTTTCGTTAGTAGGTTAGTGAAACATTCTGTCAAAGTGACAAAGTTTGGTATAAACTGTCTGTAATAATTCAACAGACCTAGAACACTTCGCACTTCTTTCTTTGTGGTCGGAAGCGACAATTTCAGAATACGTGACACGATGTTATCGTCAGTAGTGACAAAGCCATTACAAATTTTATTCCCCAAAAATGAAATTTCTTGGTAGGCAATGTCAACTTTAGACGGTTTGACTGTCAGTCCGTGCTGTCTGATGCGGTCAAATGTCTGTTCTAATGTTGTCACATGGTTTGTCATAGTCTTTGTATGTACACATATGTCGTCCATGTATGAAATAATATTCGGTATGTCTGTCAGAAGCAGTCTCATCATCCGTAAAAATGTCGCCGGGGCATTAACTAGCCCGAATGGAAGCTTGCACCATTCGTATAGACCCCAGGGTGTGGCAAATGCTGTCAGATGTATGCTGTCACTATGTACCGGTATTTGCCAATATATTTGCACAACACAGAGTCGTATTGTGTTGTCCTTCTTTTTCACTATGACGATCGGTGAACAAAAATGCGATTGTGATCGTCTGATGATATGATTCTTCTCTAAGTCTATGATTTCCTGATGTAATTTCTCTTTGTAGTGTATGGGAATGGAGTATGGTCTACATTTTATTGGTGTGTTGGATGTCAGAATAATGTGATGATGCACTAAGTCTGTTTGTCCTGGATTGTTAGAGAAAATGCTACTGTAGTCCTGTAACAGTTGTCTGCAACTGTCGGTCTCTGTCTGAGTCAGATTAGGATTAATTTTGATGTCGTGCAGATTGTTTGTCGTGTCAAGTGATGGGGTCGGTATTTCGTAGGTGTCGTCATCGTCTGTGTGGTCTACTATCGTTGTGCTTGCTGCTGTCTCGTCTTGGTCTTCGTCTCTGTTGTAGTACGGTTTTAACATGTTGATGTGAAATATTTTATGTTTGTCTTTCACTGCTATCTCATAGTCAACAGTCGAGATTTGTCTTAGTACTTTAAACGGTCCTTGCCATGAGTGTGTAAAAAGATGTCTGTCGCTTGGCAAAAGAAGTAATACGTCTTGTCCTGGTGTCAGTGTTATTGTCCTATTTCCTCTTTTTGCATACTGTCTGTAAATAGCACCAGATTGTTTCAGTGCTTCTTTAGCTAACACACAAGATTTCATTATCCTATCACGCAATGTTACATGTTCATATGATGATACTGGTTTATGTACAGTTATACTTTCAGTTAACATAGAATGGTACATAGATAATGGGCCGCGTGGTTTGGCTCCATATACAAGTTCAAATGGTGAGGAACCTGTACAGGAATGAGGTACTTCGCGATATGCAAATAGTATGGTAGATAAATACGTATCCCAGTCTTCAGGGTGTTCCTGGGTAACTTTTGATAACATATGCTTGAGATTCCCATTCATCTTTTCTACAATTCCTGTCGAATGAGGGTGGTATGGGCTGTTAAAGCACTGCTTTACCCCTAACATTCTAGTAAAGGCTTGAGTTGCTGCAGCTATGAACTGACTCCCACGATCTGAGAGAATGGTATCAGGAAACCTCACTCTAGAAAATATATGGAAGAAAACTTCCATAACATCCTTGGCAGTTATGTTCTTAAGTGGAATTGCCTCAGGCCATCTGCTACAGAGGTCAATTGTCGTTATTATGAACTTATTTCCTCTTGATGTTACGTGGTTAAGAGGACCTACAATATCAACACAGATCTTTTCCAAATGTCTACTTGCCAGATCTGTTATTTGTAGTTCAGCTTTCGGGTGTTTACCCTTTTTAACAAGCTTCTGGCAGATGTCACGAGTTCTGCAATATTGCTTGGTATCACTGCAGAATTTAGGCCATTAGAACTTAGTAAGTATTCTCGATCTAGTTTTCGAGTAAGCCATATGCCCTGCAAAGGGTATGTCGTGTGCTAGATGTAATGCTTGTTTGCGGTGTTCGGTTGGTAACACCGTTTGCTCAGTGGTGCTGGTACCTTTGGTGTAGTACCGTGTAAGAATACCGCCTTTCAGTGCAAAATGCCATCTAGCATTCTTTGTAAGTCTTGGCTTCTGGCCTATAAGATTAAAATACTTGTGCAAAGATAAATCGGCCTTTTGGGCTGTTATGAAATTCTCCCTTATGTTTTTAGGAGGTAATATAACTGGACTTAACATTTCCAAAGCCTCAGTCTGATCAATTTGATCTTGCACTTTGGCAGCAGATCTAGTTACTGCATTTACAATATCAACAACATGATATGGTGGTGTTACATTCATATCAATACATTCATGTGATGACGTTAATGAATTGGCAAACATACATTCATTTACAGGTGATAATACATTTTCAACAGCATGTTCAGTTGACGATGATATCGCATTATTAACAATACATTGGACAGATGATGTTAAACTGTCATGTGGCATGTCATTTACTTCAGGAAGGTTACCCACGATTATGCCGCAACATGGGTTGGATAATGCTGCGCATTTAACCTTTCCTGTAAGAAATGGGGTGTCAATATATGCCCATGCAAGTGGGTATTTCTCGATGTTACCTGAGAAAGTTCTGCATGTAACATGTTTGCCGGTATAATCTGAAGGTAAAATAAAGTCTCTCTTCAAACCAATAAGAGTACATCCACTATCCCGTAAAACGGTGGCAGATTTGCCATTTACAAATCCTTGGTGGATGTTAAGTTTACCTCTGGAGTTTATTACCAGATTGGCTTCTTCATTGGCAATAGGTATTGAGTGGTCGCATGTTAATAGGCCATCTTCATGAAAACGATCACAGATGGTACATTTGTTAAGATGGAATACATAAATGGCCTGTGCTGAATTAACAGGATAATTTTCACATGTTTCTTCATCAGAGGAAGAGCTATCAAACATGGCTGCATTAGCCTTTCTAGTCATTTGTTTACCTTTACACGCATGACGCCAGTGGCCATATGCTTTGCAAAGGAAGCATTTGGTTAGTCGTTTATAGCTCTTTCTCTCCTTATCTTGCTTATCTATATAGTTTTGCAAGTATGTAAGGTACCTAGGGTGTTTGTCACACATATCACTTTCGTTATGTGGAAGATGGCAATATCTGCATTGGTAATATTTCTCAGAAGCTTGCTTAAAGGGTTTCTTGTTACTATAGGGACCTGACTTCGTTTTGTCATAGGTAGCAGCTGCTACAAAATCTGTGTCAGTCAATCCACTAGTAAAACAATGTTTGTTGGCTGTGAAATAACCCGAACCTCGTTTCTCTATATGTTGCACACTCTCGCACTCAAATTCTTTCAGAAACTTAGAAAATGGTGTTGGTAGAGATGAAATAATCTTATCTCTAAGAATGAGATCTTTCAACTTATCAAAGCTGTTTACTTTGGCTGATGAAAGCCATTTACTAAATAAATCCTGTACTACTAAGATGTAGTCAGAGAAAGTTTGCGTTGGTTTTGGAGCTAATTTGCTAAACTGTTCTCTGTAGTCTGCTTCATCTAACATATATTGGTAATCTTTCCTAAGATCTTTGGGAATGGTCTCTATCACTTTGAGAGGTTCTGCAGAAAGACTTCTCATATATATAATGTTCCATTCAGTCTCTGGGATCTGATAATGCCCATTATCGTTTCAAAGTTCTGGGTAAATGCTGCAATGCAGTCGCCAGTGGTGACATTTTTGACGATCTCTAGGTACTTTTTGTACTGATTCTCTTTTTCTAGTCTTTCTGACTTTCGAGAATATTTCTCTGCTTATGTTTCAGCTTCCAGCTGTTTAATATTTAGCTGCATTTCGAGTTCTTCCCTCTTACTTTGGGCTAAGATCTCACTTTTCTTTATTTCGGCATCTGTCTCTGCCTTTTTAGCATCTAATTCTGCCTGTTTGGTTTTGGCAGCTAACTCAGACTGTTTTAAAGCAGCTTCTGATTCTGACTGTTTAGTTTTGGCAACTAACTCTGATTGTTTCAAGGCAGCTTCTGATTCTGCCTGTCTAGTTTTAGCATCTCTCTCAGCAGCTCTATCTTCCCGTTCTCTAGCTTTCTCCTGCAAAGCAACGTACTCTGCATACTTTGCCTCACTCTATTTTGTCAACTCATCACCAGTTAACTTTAATTTCAAACCAGATTCGATGACATCATTCAATGTGGAAATGATGAATTATATCACATACAATGAATGTACACAAAAAGTTAATTATGGTGTTAGTAAATAATGTGTACTGTATTTATCGAATACAGCATATGCCTAAGCCTACACACAAAAGTATATGTAAAAATAAAGATAATACTTAAGTGACTTTGGAGCTCTGGAGAACGATGGAGAACTGTACCAGAGAATGGCTGCCTGAACGTTACTACCCGGAAAAAATGGACTTCACTTCTTAATGGTTTCAGATGATACAAAAACCTTTTACTTTTGGAAGAAGAAAATATTAGGACATGTATGTTTATCAGCTGTATGCGTTGTCAACTAAGTTTTGTGGGTTTGTGTGCTGTCAAGTATGTTTGTTAGTCGTAATGTCGTCCGTTCAACACATTCAACAACTTGCTTTCCATGTTGCTTTCTTTCCAAAACTTTCCGCTTACACACACGTTCAATCCAATTTTACAACTACTTCCAAGATGGATGATACACTCACGTTTACACTTATGGTTCAAATAATCCAACAAGGACGATGCACCCACGTTCACACTTGTCAGAGTCTTGCTTTCAGCAATAACACAGGCTCGTAATCACCAACAAGTGTGATACAAAACACGGTCACAGAATGACTTGACGTGACGCACTACACTTACAATGCAAACACTTTATTCACACATCCCACTCATCACAACAATTACATGCATCGTACAATTACAATGACTATGCAATAATACATGCAATAGATATATCAATACAATATATACAATTCACAGGCGTACAGTCTCCTATATACACACAGGCGTTCTCTCTATTGCGTTCATACACCCAAGTATACGGGCACCATTCATTCCCGTCTGTCTCGTCCAGCACTCCCAAGCCGTCTGCCCGCTAACCACTGTGAGTCTCGCTAGTCGGGGTTTCGTCCTTGCGTGGACTACATGACCCACGCATTCACCGACTGGCTATTCCTGCCACAGTGTGGTTAGTGTCGCTCACAGGTGGACCCCTGGCCGTACTCGCCAGGCGTCGTTGACGACGACGCGGTAGAACTAATGGGGAGATTATGACACCGCTTTCTGATTGAAAGTTCTCCCTCTCAGTTTTGAGATTCTTCCAGAACCGCTGCCGATCCCGCGCAATATCATTCTTTCCACATACTAAATTTTCTAAATCTCCCCCCCCCTCCCCCACGCCCTCTCCACCTGGTCCCACATGCGTTCGACAACCTCTCCCGTGTCATAGGTAATCTACCACCAAGAGGTGCATTCCCTGCCAGCCTATCAGCCTGTTCTTTCCCCAGCACTCCTGCATGGCCAGGGTAAAAAGAATACATAAAATTCTCAAAATATGTGACCTTTGAAGCGATAATAGCCATTCCACAGGAAACATTCATTTCTCCACCTTACTTAGCATACTTCTTGAGTTCGTAATGAATGCATTATATGTTGCAGTGGTATCTTCTAACTAACGGATTGCAACTGTTACTGCCTCCACCTCCATTCTCATACTGGAGATGGTAGTCTCATATGCCAGACTCTCCTTTTTTCAAGCATCGTCAATCAGCCTTAGCGATGAAACCTCAACCACTACGTCTGTTTCTCACCAGTGACCCATCGGTGTAGATCACTATGTCAACTTGGTGTGTGTTACTCTGGATTAGTTCTTGCACCTCCACCTTTGTGCGGCCCGCTGCACATTTTCTGCACTCACGACCCAGTGTTACTATTACATTGTGTCAGTCCGACATGTCTTCCAGTACTTTAACCCATTCTTTTTCACTACTGATAGTCTCTAGATCGCACACATAATGTGTGTGTGTGTGTGTGTGTGTGTGTGTGTGTGTGTGTGTGTGTGTGTGTGTTATATTGATTAATTTGGTTATTTCGGGATTTGAATTTTAAATATTGAGCACAACCCACTACTGGCAACGCTGATCGTACTCTGGTATGAACCTAAGGCCTATCCACGTCAATATGGAAGCACTAGACTCGAGTTTCGCCCTTGTTTGAGCTCGTCAGTAGTGCATATCCCTGACCAGATCCGGAAACAAGCCCTGGATCACTGACGTGTGAAGCGGGTGTGTAACCACGCGGCACACTTTGGACACACAGGCAAATTATCATAACAGAATATCACAACGTCACCCATCGTAGGCTATGCTCAAGATTGCCCAATCGCCGCGACTGACGTCCGTCAATCGATGTGGACCCGAAACGATCAGGACTTCTCATTGGCAAGGAACACCAGGCCTCCTAAATCCAATGAGCAATAATCAGATTGATTAATTTGGTTATTTCGGGATTTGAGATGCCCGTGGCATCCAAGATCGGCCTCGCCTTAGTCTATTACCCTTAACCATATCAATGGCTGCACACAGGGTATGATCCCTATACGCAGCAACTCTCAGGTACCATTTGGCCTGCACATCATCTCAATCAATCAATCATGTGCCATGCCGGAAAGCGTGGGCGGTCATGACTCGCCATTTCACTCGATCACCAGCGTCGTGGATCAGCTCAGTGTTCCTGTCTCGTCCATGCCATGTGGCCAAGCCATCCAGGTATTTTCCTCTCGGTCTTCCTCTTGGTCTGTTCCCTTCGATCTTGCCAGTTATCACTAAGTTCTTCAATCCATTTCTTCTCATAACATGTCCAAACAATTTGACTAAGTCTAATTTCTCTAATCAATTTATGATTTTCATTTGTCTCCTGCAGTACTTGGCCATTGGTTTTTCTGTCTGTCCATGGTATTCTTTGCATTTTCCTCAGAAACCACATCATCTGCAAATGTCAAAATTCTACCAATTCCTGGTGTCTAAATATCTGCGAATTTGCTAGCGTGTAAATTAAAGAGCACTGGGAATATAGTAGATCCCTGTGGGAGCCCTGAAAGAAACAGCCACAGTAATTTGAAATGCTGAGCCATAGCATGATTAGGTGAGGATGAATCCTTTCCTTTCTCCTGTTTTATCTCCCCAGAAAATTCTGACAGTTTTCCAGAAACCAATTTTGTGTAAG
Source organism: Cepaea hortensis (assembly GCA_963921405.1). Classification (NCBI taxonomy): domain Eukaryota; kingdom Metazoa; phylum Mollusca; class Gastropoda; order Stylommatophora; family Helicidae; genus Cepaea; species Cepaea hortensis. Next base: position 162,643,066 of record OY992876.1, on the reverse strand, counting down.
GCTGCAGAATTGTGACAACAGTTCTATGGCAGAAATACCAATGTAACCTGCTTATCTCTATTCATGTATTGCACTGAGATCAGTATCCCCAACAACTGCGGATCTATGCAGTGCAGCACATACTGGGTGAGCTGAAGAACGCCCAGTGCAACATCGTGCGCACATGGCCGTGATCAAAGCCAAAATTATCCTGAAGAATATCTAAAAAATGTAGAACACTATATTCCCTTAGTGAATTTAAACACAGAAGCACAAACAATATATTGCCTGATTTCTTGTCTGGCATATTTCACTGCATCTCGCCAGGTGAACACCGCGGAGTTATATTTCATATAACTTGAATAGATGAATTATATTTTGGCCAAAATTCTTAAACTTTAAGTACCCATATTTCAAGCATTTTAGCAGCAGTATGCACCTGATTTGTGGGTGATTTCAACGCAAAAATAGGAAAGCAAAGCGATGGATACAGTGTAGGCAACCATGGTTTGGGAGAGAGAAATGAAAGAGGTTACAGACTTGTAGAATGGGCAAAAGAACAAGAAGTGGTTGTAGGAAACACCTGGTTTAAACAACATCCTAGAAGATTATGGACATGGAGGAGTCCAGACAGCAGGATTAAAAACCAGATAGATTACATCCTGATAAGCAAAAGGTTTCGAAATGCATTAACAGTTGTAAAAACAGTTCCAAATGCAGACTGTTACAGTGATCACAGATTAATTACTGGCACATTGAGGGTAAAGTTAAAGAAAGTCAAGTATACAGCAGGAAACCCTAAATATGACTTGTGCAAATTGAAAACTGACAAAGAAATACAAGATAATTTTAACATAGAAGTAAAGAACAAATTTGATTTATTGTCTGATCTAGAGATCCTATTTCAAGATGTAGATGATCAATGGGAAATGCTGAAGAATTCAATCAGTTGTGCAGCAGAAAAAACTATTCCAACTGTGTATATACTGAGAACCGTAATCGAACGTTCTATAGAAGTAAACAAAGATCTACACCTTTGCTTCATTGACTACACAAAGGCTTTTGATAAAGTGAGACATGTCAACATGATAAGGATGCTTGAAGAACTACAAATTGATGGGAAAGACCTTAGACTTGTAAAAAACATATATTGGAAACAACAAGCTGCCATAAGAGTTGATAATGAAGTAAGCCAATATCAGCCTATTAAGAGAGGTGTGAGACAGGGATGTGTAATGTCTCCAGATCTGTTTTCCCTGTACAGTGAAAATATTTTCAGAAATATTGAAAATATGGAAGGAATCAACATTGGGGGACGATGCATCAATAACATTAGATATGCAGATGATACAGTCTTGATTGCAGACAATGAACAGGACCTGCAAAATTTAGTAGATGCGGTTGTTACACACAGTGAACAACAAGGGTTAGAATTAAATTGTAAAAAGACACAGATTATGGTCGTCACTAAGAAGAACGAAATACCACAGTGTAATATACAAGTAAATGGGAATATTCTTCAACAAGTGAATAGGTACAATTACCTCGGAACAGTAATAACATCTGATGGGAGATGCCTTGAAGAGATTAGAACAAGAATCGCCATGGCAAAAGTAGCCTTTAGCAAGATGAAAAACATACTGACCAATAAAAAGATGTCAATTGAAACGAGAAAAAGAGTGTTGAGATGCTACATAGAACCTGTACTTTTATATGGATGTGAAGCTTGGACAATGAGCAGCCAGGCTGAAAAACATCTGATGGCTGTAGAAATGTGGTTTCTGAGGAAAATGCAAAGAATACCATGGACAGCCAGAAAGACCAATGAACAAGTCCTTCAAGAAACAAATGAAGATCGTAAACTGATCAGAGACATTAGACGTAGACAGTCACAATTTTTTGGGCATGTTATGAGAAGAAATGATTTGGAGAACTTGGTGACAACTGGTAAGATCGAGGGGAACAGACCAAGGGGAAGACCTAGAAACAAGTATCTGGATGGCTTGGCCTTGTGGCATGGTCGAGACAAAAACACGGAACTGATCCACGACTCTGTTGATCGAGTGAGATGGCAGAACATGACCGCCCACGCTTACCGGCATGGCACATGATGGATGGATGGATGGATGCACCTGATGAGACGCAACACAATATGGCAGGCAATAAATCCAGCAATCTATTGTTTTTGGCTGTTGTGTTTAAAAAATGAAAGAAGAAAGCTAATAGAACTGATGTAAAGACGCCCCCGGCCCCACTCCCCCCCCCCCCCCCCCCCCCCACACACACACACCTGAACTTGTAACACCAAAACCACAAGAAGAGAAAAAACCAGTAAATGCAGAAGATCATACACTGATGCAATCATATACCATAGCAGACATACAATAAAACAGGAAGAGTTGATACTTCTACACATCATCAGAATTTAATGGGATAAAACAGAAAGTAGACACACAAAGTAAATAAAGCAAACTAAGATACAAATATGACTGGGGACGGTGAGTCCTAGGAACTAGTTCATTTCAGGATAGCAAACATAAACTGCATAAGGCAATGAATGAATCACCAGACACACAAAAAAACAAACAAACGAGAAGTAGATTGTGAGCTTTACTAAAACACGATTATGAGAAACAAATTGGACGGTGCGACCAAGGCCTTCGTCAGCACAGAACAAACACAAACGACATACAACTACATGAAACGCACTACATGACAATATTAAGGGTACTTATCTGAATCTGTATCCTGGTTTGGAGCGACTGACGCGTTAGACGACTATCAGTGGATTGTATGAACCGGACGTATGGTCAAGGGATCAAAGGGCAATACCGTCGGAAGCTCGGGTATTAGCTAAGTCACCCAGCGGTAGGACAGGTGGGAAGGAGGTGGGGGTGGGAGTGGAGAGGCGCCCATATATGAGCGAAAGGTAAAAATTGTGATTAGGGCTCTGTGACGAAGGTGTCATAAGAAGGACAAACGGACCCCACCACCCACTGAGCATTTAAAACATCCGTAGAAAGCAAACTTGAGCTTAAGCTCACAAATGGCACAAGAAGATGACAAACTAAACGAAATCGGAAATAATACAACAGCAATACTATGAAGCCGTGGAGCCGTGGATGTAAGCAAGCCATTACAATGAAATGAAAATATGGACATACGAATAGAAACCAGCATCAATCAGTGTACCTTAGGATAGAAACAAAAAAGCAAACAGTGGTCATTAAACTGGTGTTGAAATCATCTGCCCATGTCCCTTATCTACCCCCTGTTTTCAGTAATTCTCTTCAGTTAAGTGTAAGCTTAAGCCCCAACTTCCTTGCACGTTTGTATCATGTAATATTCTTGTGTGTCTGTTTTTTGTTTTTTTTCTGGTCCTGTATTTTATAAGAGCACCGGATTGACAACTGGAGTGGAAAAAGAACATCTCAATAAAATAGGTTCATTCATGAATGATGAATTGACAGTTAATCTCTTTTACGCTGAACAGAGAAGTCAGGATCTTGTTTTAAAACAATTCAATGGAGCAACTCTGGTATAGGTTTTAGTGGTTTTCTTCAAAATAAGATACAATAAAGGTAGAAAGGGGTTAAATGCAAAAGAAACAAGAAGTCCTACACCCCTTTGCGTTAGGAAAACAAAAAGGGGGGTTTTCAGCTAAATTGAAAGATGGATGAATCACTGGTATTCAAGCAAAATGAGCAAACAGAAGGGAAGCAAAATGAGTGAGTGCGTGGGTGGGTGGTGAGTGGTTGGTGGGAAGGCGGATGGGTGAGTGAGTTAGTGAATGAGTGAGTGATTATTGGGTGAAGATAGTGAATGAGTGAGTATTAAGTGAGTGAGTGAGTGAGTGAATGGGCTAGCGAGTGAACGGGCGAGTGAGTGAATGAGTGAGCGAGCGAGTGAGTTAGTGAGTTAGTGAGTGAGTGAATGAGTGAGAAAGTGAGGGAGTGTTGAGTTAGTGTGCAAGTGCGTGAGTGAGTGAGTGAATGAAAGAGTGAGTGAGCGAACGAGTGAGTGGGTGAGTAAGTGAGTGTGTGAGTGGATGAGTGAGTGAATGAAGAAGAACAGTAACAAGCTCCACCTCTGTGCCAACATACTCACCAGCCACTGAGAAGGCCCAATCATAGAACTCCTGGAAGTCGTGCACCTTCTGTTTGATTAAATCCATCTGGATGTTTAACTCAGCTCCTGCAAGACATCAGCCATACATATATCATCTCTGAACGCCTCTTTAATGACGGAAAGCTGGCGGCACATGTAAAGAGGTGACTAATGACTGGCAATCATTTTACGCTGGCTGGACCTGGGAGTCGAAGCCAATTTTTAAAATGCGGCTCAGTGCGAATTCAAACCCTTGACCACCGGATTGGAAGGCAAGCATGCTAACCGTAACAGTGTTTCTCAGAGACTATATATCCTATACAGTATCCATAAGGGTTAAACAGGATTTTATCTTTTATTTCTGTTTCCTCTTTTTCTTTAGATGATTACTGCTGTGTTAGTATCAATAGTGTAAAAATTTTGAAACAAAAGAAAAGAAGACAGACCCTCCTTACAAGAAATTAAACTGTACAGTAAAATGTAACGAGTCTGAGAATATTTTGTGAAATCAGACATAAATTTAAAGAATTCAAAAGCTATAATTATCAACAAAGATAGTATTAAGGCACTCTTTTAAATTACACTCAATGGAAAGTTACTTCAACAAGTCAATAGGTTTTCTTATCTAAGACAATTAGCAGAAATTCAAATATCTAGGCAGAAGAGTAACATTAAATGGAAGATGCATTACAGAGATAAATAACAGAATAGGACAAGAAAATGCTGCATTCTATCAAATGAAGAACACTTTATGCGATAAGTACTTGTTATTGGAAGTTACAAAAAGAATTCTTGCATGTTTCATAGAACTAGATCTAACGTACGGCTGCGAATCCCAGACAATTAATAAACAAGTGAAAAAATATACCTGGGGGATTTGGAGATGTGGTTTTATAGAAGAATGCTGAAAATTGCTTGGACAGCCAAAACGAGCAATCTGGGCATTTTTAGGGAGGCTAAGTCGCACATACAGTTTATCACAAACATCAAAAGGAGGCAATCTTCATTTCATGGTTACATTATGATAAGACAAAAACTGGAACATGTGACAACTGGAAGAATTTGTGGAAAGAGAGATACAGAAGAAGACAACGAGAGAAAATTCTTGACATTCTATTTTTATTGCACGGAAAAGATTCAGCACATGAACTGATTGATACACGGCGTTGGAGATTGCTCACGTCAGCCAGCAAGGCCGATAATGATGAGGACAATTAATAATTGATGATGGCGGGTGTGAAGTAGAAATAAGTCCCTTAGCAGAGACTGCCACTGAGTGTGAAGTTTTAGACCTTCACATGTTCTAGGCTATGACATTATGAGTGGGAGGGTATTTTGCTATCTTGACATTTTCTTTCCTGATCATTTTTCATTCCCAGACAATTTCCAGAACATTCTGGTGCGCATCTTTATGAGGCTATGTTGAGCCCAGAACTGAAATTGTAGGAACAGTAAATCTCTTATCTGCCGGAGTGAGAAAATCATATCGATGGTGGACATGTTGGGTCTAAATCCGCACTGTGATTAGCATCTTAACCATATCCAATAATACATAAAATATGATATAATATGTTGCTAATCAATCAAGCATGTTTATACCATGTAGCCACACCATCCTAGTATTCATATACCATTTAGCCAAGCCATCCAGTATGTATACACCACATAGTCCAATCCAATCCAATTTCTGGTACGAGTACCCCCTTTCAGCCTTCGAATTTTCGACTTAGCTATGTAGGGGTGTTTATGGTGAAGTTAGAAGTTAGAAGGTGAAAGTCCTGTTGTTCGTTTTTTTAGTTTATATATCCATTAGTTCATGTTTACTGACCTATAGCCGATTTTCACCTGTATTTCGCGATACGATGGATCTCCTTATAAGGTATGTGCAACGTTGTTGATGTTTAGTACGTTTCTTCTCGCAGGAGTTTAATATACCTATTTGTTTCCAATTCATATTGTTATATCCTGCTGCAGCCGTTGCTTTTTCTTTCTATTCCATATCATTTAATTCCCTGGCTGCTACCCCTTCTTATCGTCCGTTTTCCTGTTGTTCGTTTTTTTAGTTTATATATCCATTAGTTCATGTTTACTGACCTATAGCCGATCATGCCTGCTGACAGACGGACTATGTCATCTCTCCACCACACCGTCTCCGACATATATGCCCTCATACCCCAGGACATGTCCCGTGCAGCTATCAGCCTCGCGCGCACTATGTTTAACATCACTCGCTTTTCTTGCCATTTGAATTTCCTAAACAACTGTCTCTGGCTCAAAATTACACCCAAAGGCTTCCGGAGCAATATTAATCTCTTGTTAGGCAAACTGGTTCCTTCTGAGACACGACTCTTCAATCGCCTGGCACAGGAGCAGTCTGAAAAGTACATGAAGCTGGCAGTGACTGTGCATCAACGACATATCTCCGAACTTAAGGACACCAAGCACAACCTGTACTGGACTCTGCATCTACTGACGTTAAACAACCAGCTTGCTTTCCATTTGATCACCTCCACCATTCAACATTATAATAGAGAGCTATACAAATGGTTATCCTCACGTAAGAAAGACAAAATTAGCCATCTACGTCTCCATGTCCCTTCCCCTACTTCGACACCCATCAGCCACACTAAAGTGGTATGCATACCGACTGACCTACCACTGTCTCCTGAAGAACATGCTGTTTTAGGGAAAGGTCTTAGTTTTGTCCCTCTACGCCCCCGTATGGACAGTCGCGCTATTTTGGAAGACGTCTCAAACTTCCACAGACGAGTACCACCACAGAGAAAAGCCTGTCCACAGTCCCACCCCACAACCTCCAGACGTTTTTCTATCTTCAACCAAATCCCGTTCCACATGGACCCTACCTTCCGGAGTTTCCAACGCTCTTGACCTCTACATAGCAAACACACTCCATGAGATCAAGCAACATTCTTTCCCTCGCTTGAAACGCTCCAACCTATCCCCTCCCGAATGGCGTGCCCTATCCCAACTACAGCGCAGACAGGACATAGTAATCAAACCGACAGATAAAGGGGGTGCGGTGGTTGTTTGGCGCAAAGATCTATATGTCGAGGAAGTCATGTCCCAACTCAATAAACCTGATAATTATTCACCCTGCACCGAAGACCCCACTCTCTCCTATAACCGGAAGAAAACAGCTCATACGTGAGGATGCCTTACCACCCAGTGCCACTTCACTTCACATCCATGACTCTGACTTGGGCAAACCCACCCTCTACATGCTGCCCAAAATACATAAACTCAAAAATCCTGGACGTCCGATAGTTTCCGCCTGCTCATGCCCGACTGAACTGATCTCAGCGTTTCTTGACAGGATTTTCCAATCTCTAGTTGCGAATCTCCCGTCATACATCAAGGATACAACGCATGCGTTAATTTCATTCAACTCTCTCCAACTGACTCCTGGGAACAAATACAGACTATTCCCAATGGATTTATGTTCCCTCTATACCTCCATTCCTCACGCTGATGGCCTCAGGGCGCTACAGTTCTTTCTGGATCAACGCACAGATCAAGCCATCCCTACACGCGCACTTGTGAGACTCGCTGAATTGGTCCTCACCAATAATTCCTTTGAGTTAAATGGCCACTACTTTGAACAAATCAGCGGTGTCGCCATGGGCACTAAAATGGGACCCAGCTACGCATGTGTATTTATGGGACATCTGGAACACCAGATTGAACTCAGCTGGTCTTCTCCCTTATTTTTACCGACGCTACATCGATGACGGCATAGGTCTCACTGACATGTCAGAGGCGGAACTGAACCGTTTCATTAATTATGTCAATAACTTCCATCCATCGATCAAATTCTCCACAGAAATTTCCACCACTTCTGTCAATTTCCTTGACACCACTATTAAATTAAACCCTACAGGCCTCACGACCTCCGTGTACTAGAAACCCACTGATGCTCACGGTTTTCTCCTGTACAGCTCATCCCACCCCTAAAGCTGCAAAGATTCCATCCCATTTTTCCAGCTACTCCGCCTTCGTCGTATCTGTCATGACGATAATGACTTCCTCGAGAGAGCCCATGAAATGCTGGACTTATTCCGCAGACGGTCCTGCCCAGAGGACATCTTGTCCACAGCTTTCTGTCGCATAACCCAGGTCTCGCGGAAAATGTCTCTCGCCAAACATACGCGACCTCCGAACAATGAACCCAAGCTTATCCTCACCTTCCATCCACATGCCTATGCCATCAAGCACATTTTCCTGAGACACTGGTCTATCTTGAAATCCGATCCAACCACTCGTGAGGTATTCTCCAATGGCCCTGGGGTAATTTTCCGCCGTAACCAGAGCCTCAGAGACCACCTTGTGCATAGTCGCCTCCCCACGGTTACTTCATCTGTGGGCACATTCGAATGCCAACGTAAGAACTGTCTGACATTCCCATACGTTGTTCACACACCAGAGATTGCATTTCCCCGAGGCACCTTCACTTTGAAAGATTCTTTCACTTGTACATCCTGCAATCTGATTTATGTCTCATCTGCAAACGATGTGACATAAAATACATTGGCCAAACGGGCAGACGTCTTGCTGACCGTTTTAGAGAACACATCAGAGACATTAATCAAAGCGCTGACAAACCTGTCCCCAACCATTTCAATTCCTCCAACCATAATGGAGTCGACGATGTATGTGTCACCGTATTAAAACCCTGCTACTCCAATAGCTTTCCGGATTGGGTCAGGATGGCGGGAGGTGTTTTCTTCTAGATTGACTTAAGTCGGTTGATCGGCGGCTTGACAATCCGTCATCATAAAACTCGCTCTTGTTACAGAATCATATTTCTGGCTCTAAATGTGAGCGCTACGCACAAACATGGAGAGCCACGACTTCTGCCCTATGCGCCGCCTTAGGCCCAAGAGGAAAAAATTAGAGACTACTCCAATAGCTCCGTCAGGCTCAAAATTGAATGCCAGCTAATCAACAATCTGGGGTGCATCCATCCAGCAGGTATCAATACTGTAGTGGACGCTACGGTATAACTGTGGTATCTTCCCCAATTGCTTACACTATCTATCACTATGCTCCCCCCCCCCCCCCCATATCTATACCTAACTGTCCCCACACCCTTAGATTTTCATAGCAGACTGTTCACATATTTTTGGCTACTTAGATCCTATCTGGCAACCCACTTTTTATTCTGCAGCCAACGAGCGCCTTCGCAGCTGGCCAAGCCACCTTTTCTGCCCCACATGGCATAGGCAGGGATAGTTCGTGTTTTTTTTTCTTTGTTTGCTGTATTTCGTTGTGTTAGCTATCTGTGGTGTCCTTGACAAACATTCTGAGAATCGAAACGTCGGTAGTCCTGTGTGCCGTATTGTACGCGTTTGTGTGTAGTTTATTTTATTTTATTTTATTATTCATTTTATATTTTTATTCAGTGCTTCTGATTTCGGATTTTCACCTGTATTTCGCGATACGATGGATCTCCTTGTAAGGAATGTGCAACGTTTCTTCTCGCAGGAGTTTAATATACCTTTTTGTTTCCAATTCATATTGTTATATCCTGCTGCAACCGCTGCTTTTTCTTTCTATTCCATATCATTTTTCATGTATGGACCGAGTCGCGCACTTGTTGAGGCCTGGAGTAATTGGGTACCCACCCCGTCATATGGTGCTGTTTCCTTCAGGGAGTTTTACCAGTTGTCGTCTCTCCTGGTGTTCCTCCTATTTCCCCGTCGTGAGTTGCCTTCGAATCTTCTCGGCGTTCGCCAGTCGGATCTTAGTGGTGAGCGATATCGTTCTTCCTCTGTTGCTTCTTCTTCTGTTTGTGCCCTTGTATCCTCTGGTTCGGGTGTGGCTGTCTGGATGTTGAGCAGTTCAATTATATTATCAAGGGTGATTTCTGTGTTTCGTTTCACATCTTGTACGTTAGATAGCTGTTCATCCGTCTCAGCCTTTATGACAGCCATTTGAGCGTCATCCTGTTCTATCTTCTGCTGCACTTGCTTCAATTTGTCGAGGATGCGCTGAACAGCCGTTATCTGTTTTTCTTGCTTCTTGTGTTTTTCCTCCTCCCTGCTTGATAGCCTTTCTTCTTTCTCAGCCTGTATAGCAGCCATTCGAGCGACATCCTGCTCAATCTTCTTCTGGACTTGCTTCGTTTCGTCCAGGATGCGCTGAGCGGCTGTTATCTGTGTTTCTTGCGTCTTGAGTTTTCTTTCCTCCATGGTTTTGAACTGTGTTCTCAGGTCCTTCAGTTGGCCTTCCAGTTGCGCTTTATCATTTTTGGTGAGTCGGTTGGTCGCCTCGTACTGCCTCCTGGCTTCCTTATATGGTAGGTTAGACTTGATGGCGATTTTCATGGCTTCTTTGCTGTCTTGGTGGCAGGGGCAGCTGAGGTACCTGGCGCCGTGGTCGCCGAGGCAGTTGGCGCATTTTCTGTTATTGTTAGGCCTCCTGAAGTCCTTGTCGATCTTTGCATGCTGGCACTGGCTGTGTGGATGAGGTCCAGAGCAGTATCTGCAAACCTCAACCTCACTCTTGCAGGTGGCACGGGTGTGCCAAAACTTCTGACACTTAGAACACTGCAGCACTCTCGGTATGTAGTGCTCTGGAACTTGGTCTCTCTTGTTCCATCTGATGTATTGAGGGATCACTCGGTCCTCCGATGTTACTATGACGACTGTGGAGGGGATGTTGTTCTTTCCGGTGATCCTTTCGGCACTGGTGATCTTGAGTTTCTTTTCTCCCTTGTCAAGATCGCCCTGATCTTGTCGTTGGTGAGATGGGTCTTGACTCGTTTAATGACCCATCGTTTCGTCATGCTGTGTTGGGCGGCTTCCAATGCTATGTCGTGGTAAATCTGTATGGTGGCTTTCTTCTCTTGTGTTATCTTCTGGATAAGTGCTGTGGTTTGGGTTTTTTTTTTATTGATGAAGACCATTACTCAATCAGGTGTTTTGCGCAGGTGGTTGATGCTGTGTCTTCCCAGCTCGTTTTCCATCAGATTGATTATCTTGTCTGTTGGTAGCGTCAACAGTTTAGCTTCACCCACGCTTGTCTGTTTGAGCAGTATTCTGCCGGTGAAGTCCTCAGATGTTGCTGTTGTTTCCTCCTGTGTGGAGGTCACTGGTAGATTGGGCTGCATCGTTTTGGAGCTGGTTGGAACTTCCCGGCTGCTGCTGGCTTGAGTTGTGGTTTCTTTATCAACTGGGACGGCTTCAGCTGGTGTAAGAGCCGGACTGCTGCTCGTAGATATGGGTCAGCAGTCGTAGCGGCCTTCCTCGCCTCTACCTTCTTCTTCCCGGCTGCATATAGCGCATGTCTCTGTACGGCACTTTTAACGCGAGGCATCCTCTGCGTTATCCGATAAGGCGACTTGATCTCGATAGCGCGTCGAGTTGATGTGTGTGTGAGCACCACATAGTCAAGCCATCCAGGTATTTATATAACATGTAGCCACGCCATCCAGGTATATATATATCATGTAGCCACGCCATCCACATATTTATATACCATGTAGCCACAACATCCAGGTATTTATATACCATGTAGCCACGCCATCCAGGTATTTATATACCATGTAGCCAAGCCATCCAGGTATTTATGTACCACGTCGCCACGCCACCCAGGTATTTATATTCCAAGTAGCCACGTCATCAAGATATTTATATAAAAATCTATTTAATGTAGCATTTTCTCAATATGTGGGCCACTGTAGAAACATATGACAATTGTAAGAAAGAAAATATGGTTGAAACTGCATCAAATGTAAACATATTCTATGTGTTGAATGCAAAACGATTTGAAGGGAGGGAATAGATTAGGTAACAGACCATGTACAGTTGCAAATCGCGTTTGTTGAGGTCAATTATACACCACGGATGTTGCAGCCACTAACAGGACGAGTCATCCTTCACCCCGCGCTAGTTTAAACCCTTATTTTAAACTCAGTCGTTTCATCTTCAATAGACGGCGTGAAACTGGTCAATGAAAACATTTGGGGAAAAATGCTTTAACTTGCAAATCTAATAACGTCTCATGTGTTGTACTAGGTGTAGCAATAAATTACACAGCGCATATTTCCTGAGATAAACTTAAAAAGGGAAACTACCCAAGCAATGTCCTGTATGTAATAATACTTCTGCAGGGAACAAAAGCAGTACAGGGTAAGGCTGACAAGAATGCAGCTCCCAATACGTTAAATCCCTCGCAAAACCGTCAATAATGCACGGCTTTTATCACAGCTGGAGATGCGAGGAGCTTACCACAAACGTTTAGGCTCCATACAGTGTTACAATGCACCTATGTTCGTTCTTATCCGCAATAACTTACCGGCGTCTGCGGAAGATATGTCCGCGTGGAACAGAGATGTCCTGCAATTGGAGGCAATGAGAGTAATGACTTCGGTGCAGCTGGTAATATTGAATATTTATACGAGTACATGTAACAGGAAGGTCGATATGCGGCAGTGGCGAAGTTTGCTAGCGACGGAGGAAGGAACATCTACGGTGGGGACTTAACGCCAGAGGCAGCCAATCGGGTAACGACATCGCCAATAGACAAGGGAAATATCTGAAGAGCGCCTTGGTATATGCCACTCTAGTGTGTCTGACTTAGATGGATAGGACATCTTAGGCGGATGGATGATGGTAGAATACCAAAGGATATCTTTTTTGATGAATTACAGATGGGTAAGAGATCTCAGGGTCGGCCTCTACTACGATACAAAGATGTGTGTAAGCGGGACATGATTGATACAGGCATTGATAATGCACATTGGGAGCAAGTCGCTGCTGAACGTGTTGCATGGAGGGCAAATATCAGAAATGGTTAAAGTCAAAGGAGAAAATTATTGCAGAAAAGTCACACACCAAGCGTTTGAGACGTAAGATGGTGCATGATGGTGGAAATGACCACGTGTTCACATGCACCCACTGTGAACGGACATTTACAGCGCAAATTGGCCTTATCAGTCACACTCGCTACCGCCATAGTTAAAAGTTATTATGCCTTTTTAAAGCACAAACTATCGTCTGTCAAGACGGCAAGGTGCCAATGTGTCTGAGTGTGTCTGAATGATGGGAAGGTCACTAGAATGGCCTGATAGTTATCAGCAATGAATGAATCACCGAAAAACGAGAAGTAGATTGTGAGCACGACTACAAGACACAAAATGGACGTTGCGGCCAAAGCCTTCGTCAGCAACAGAACAAACAAATAAAAATAGACAAACAAATACGCGAAAGACGATACATTATCAGCTGCGATTCCTCTGGGCGGAGAGCTTCTTCATGATTGATGTGAAGGTTTTATGTGATCAGGTAAAATGTGCAGCTGTACAAAATCTCCATATCTGGAAAGACTGACTCAGAAGGGAGTAAGCAGAGAGCACAAACGAAACTCGAAGTGTAGAGAGAACGCCATGCCAACTTGTACGCCATGCGTCCTTCCCATGTTGTTCATTTATGTTTCTACTTATTTTCTCCGTGAGTTTGTATGCCTTCCTCTGTTCCTCTTGCCCTGTGGGTTCCAGACTAAGTCTTTTCTAATTATACTATTCTCAGGTTTACTCAGCACCAGTGTATTTGTTTTCACCTCTTGTTTCACTGCTATTTGTTCTCTCCACTTTATTTCTTCTTTTTTTTTTTTTTTTTTTTTTTGCACAGGCATGAATTAGTAAATGTTTGTAATTCATTTGTTTCTGGTTCATACAGTAGTACTAATTTAACGTTACAAATCGAATATTCTAAGCTGTGTACAAAGTTTAATTTGTTTTAACTTCCAAAGATGACAAGGGGAACTATCTCTACCATTAAATCCAATTTATGAAAAGTGTCGTCTAGTTCACGGATCTTCTTCTTCCTCTTCAGCATTCCGAGCCATTGAGGTTCTTTGCTGCAGATACAAGCCGTCCCCATTCGTCTCTGTGGTGGACCTTCTCTTACCAGTCGTTGATTCCAAGTGCTTGTAGATCTGTATGTATATTATCTCTCCGCCGTCTTCTTGGTCTACCTCGGGGTCTACGGTAATTTATTTCTTGAGTTTAAGCGAGTTTTGTTTCCCTATTATCTTCCATTCTTTCTATATGCCCCAGCCATTGCAGCCTATTAGCCTTCGTGATACCAGTGATTAGCGGGGTCTTAAACAGATCATAAATGTTTGTGTTGTTTCTTCTTGTCCATTCTCCACTTTGTGTATCCCTAATGGGCCCAAAGATGCGTCTTAAGACTTTGTTCTCAAAGGTTTGTAACAAGGCTTCGTCTCCTTTAGTTGTACTCCAGGTTTCAGAGCCATGAAGCACAACTGGTCTGATCAGTGATTTTTAAATTGTGATCTTGATGTTACGAGATAGCACATTTGATTTTAGCAGGTGTTGTAGTGCATAGTATATCTTATTTCCAGAGTTGATTCTAGCTTGTATTTCTTCCCTTATTATGTTGGAGCAGTTGAAGATTGTACCCAGGTATTTGTATGTTTCCGTTCTTTTAATGGTCATATTATCTATTTGGATGTGGCCAGAGTTTTTTGCTGTTCCTTCTCTTGAAATTGCCATGTATTCTGTCTTATCCTGGTTGATAAACCAGCCCCATTTGTTGAGCTTTTTCCTTTAAGTGAGTCAATATTTCCACTGTCTTTTGCTCATTTTCCCCTATAATATCTATATCATCTGCGTAACCAAGCAGTCTGGATGTTCCTCTAATAGCAAATTCCTCCTTTACCATACTTACAACTTTCTCTAGAGCCAGATTGAAATGGAGCAGCGATAGTGCATCACCCTGTTTCAAGCCAGATGTTATTTGGAAAGGGTCTGATTTCCTGCCTTTATATGTTACTATATTATAAGTATCTTCCATGCATAGTCTGGTCATGTTGATTAACTTCCTTGGTATTCCATATTCCTGCATAGCATTCCGTAGACTATTCCTATGGACACTATCATAAGCCTTTTTAAAATCCACAAAAATTTTATGGAGATCTCTTTTATATTCCAAATTTTTCTCAGCCATTTGTCGTAAGATAAATATCTGATCTATTGTTGATCTATTTTGTCTGAAACCCACCTGGTAGTCACCTAATATGTCTTCTGAATATGGTGTTTAGTCTATTTAGTAATACCGCGGATAGTATCTTATAGCTTGTGGATAGGAGTGATATTCCTTTATAATTTTCACATTGGAACTTGTTTCCTTTCTTAAAGATTGGTATCAATAATGACTCTTTCCAGTCATGGGGTATTTCTTCTGTCCTCCAGATTTTTATTATTAGTTCGTATAGCTTTAGGTGTAATGTGTGGCCGACTGCCTTTATAAATTCAGCAGCAATTCCACCAGCCCCAGTTGCTTTATTGTTTTTAAGTCATGCTATTACTAGTTCACTGATACGATTTAAAAAAAAAAGTCTTTCTGGGCGTTCACGTTGAGTTTTCGCACGCATTTCGTGGTCATCGAGAATCAAAGTTTAGGTCCACCAAATAGATATGAAGATATTTTCTGCAACTTGTTAAAGTATTTGCCAAAATGATATTTTACTGGAGTAAGATTTATTATTGAGGAATCAAAATTCACCATATTTCAAACCTGATATACAAACTGACTTGACTGAATACTTATCAACTAAGGTTTTATCAAATATAATACCTGAAATCGAGTTGGCTAAATACAATGCAATAATTGTTGACTCTACAATTGACAGGAGCCGTGGTGGCGAGGTGACTATCACGCTTACCTACCAATAAGGTGGTCATGTGTTCGAACACCCACTGAGGCGGGTTATTCTTGTATTAATCTGCTCTCCCAGGTGGACAAAGTCTAAAATGGGTATCCGGAATTTCCATGGGAAGTGAAATCATTATATCATTAAGTTAGTTGTGTTTACTGTTTTGTCAAGTCTATGACCCAGTACGTCCGACTTCGACGAGCATTTTCAGGTTTGCTTTCCCTGTGTTTGAGTGTCCCCAGTCTACCTAAATAGAAGCAGGTCTCCCTTCTTCTGGTACCTATCCCTTGACCTGTCAGACATAGGAGACCCAATCACTAGCTAAGCTACCATCGGCATAGCTCTTGGGGTCATTGGATCATGCAAGCCCCTCTACCACGTCAAGGTGGATACACAACAGAACATGGGAAGTAAACGCGGCCGACGATATAATGACCACATCACCCACCAGATTGCAGACTATCTATGATATGAGGCTAACACCCTATATCTATTATGTCTCCATACTTGGAAAGGAGCTCTTAATTTTTGTCATTCGTATTGACATCAGCAGAATTGATCTACTGTCTTTATCTGTGAGGTATGTAACAGTATATGGTGAAGCAGTGTAACGATTTATACAATTAAACGACACTTCCTGTTTTAAGATGAACGACAAAAGTCGTTAGAAAAGTAACTTTGTCGAATATCACTTTTTTAAACAGGGACAGTTGAAGCATATATTCTGAAAAATTCAGAAAAACTGCAAATATGTTTCCTTGTTTTGCAGCAGGCTTATTTACAACACGCCGACTTCTGAAATTCGCGAGTTTTCGTGCCATATTTTATGTCATTGACACTGAACTACACCGTGTTCAAGATCGCATTTAAAATGGACGCCATTGGTTACAGTCGGTGAGCATGGACGGACGTGGCATCGACGCCTGCGCTCTTCGTCTGCGAAAGTTAGGAAAAGATTAGCCACATATTTTGCCGTGCATCCAAGCCTACACAATGTCATGACGCTTTCAAATTACACACACACGGCAAGAAACTGCTTCGGAACAATTTATTTTTATTCATTTAATCAATATTCAAAATAGTATATGGCTTCATAAGCGGTCATATTTCATTGAATATTAATAGCCATCAGTGCTGCACATTGTACACCTGCAAAACGGGTGTTGCCGTCGTATATCACAATAATTTATGTGCACAAGAATCAATGACGTTTACATGTCGCAGTGGCAGGGGTATCGGGAGGCCATCTTTGAGACCAAGTGATGTAAAGCGCCCACAATTTGCGTAAATATACCACTAAACTGCTTGTTTTCTTCACGTAGAGCGGTCATCTGAGGAAAATACATATCAAACACATGTTATAGTACAATGGATCCTTTCATATTGCAAGATACATTGAAATGAAGAAGCTGACAGATAAGTAAAGCAAGGTGAGAGACTATCTCAGTGTCAATGTCTCATACACACACAGGCATTCTTAGTTCCTTCACATGCATTCAAAGATACTTAACTTCGCATGTGGAAATTAAACATTTATTTACACAAGCTTCATTATCATCAAGATGCGCACATAGGGCGGTTAATTCAACACATTATCTTATTAACAGAACTGCTATTTAATAAACCGTCGTAGCAGTCAATCAATCACAAACCCTGCACTCAATACTCGCTATCTTTAACATGGCAACGCTAGCTCGCACTCTCGCAAAGTCCATACACTCGCTACCAGAACACATGCGTCCTTCCCCTAAAACGTCCAGTCCAAGTCACGTGATACTGGGCCCCGTGTCTCTCGGAACAGTCGAGCTGTCTCAACAGTCACGTTGTACTGTTGTCCGTTCGTGTTGTGTCGGGTCCTTCAGTGCAAGGCTGTCCGGTCAATCTGGGACGGAGTCCCGTCGATTTGTGTCCCCTTGTATAGCCGGGTCTTGTCCTGTCTATGTTATCTGTATGTGTCTGTCTGTATGTGTTATCAATGGGAAAGACAGACAGTGTTGGAGATCCATTACAGTCAACCTTCATTGTAGAGACGCCACCTGATTGATAGATTGATTGATTGATTGATTGATTGATTGATGAGGCCAAGAGATTTATAAGAAGAAGTTATAGAACTAAGCGAGAATCAAGGCATCCGACCCACCATACAGATGATATATATTGTAGATTCGCCAAGATTGTGCTCGTGCGAAATACATTCACATGTTTACATAGTCCCTGATAGAAGAAATAGTTGTTGGGTCAACGGGGATGTAAAGCTGGCTCGTGATTACACATATGTAAGGCAATCTGCGCGTCCGCGAGGCTTAAACTACCGGTGCGCTGATGGCAGATTAAGGATATCAACATTTACACCGGTCAGTTGGATTTCGACTTTGATTTCTCATTCAGAAAGCAGTGGCAAACTACAGAGCGTAAATTTGCCCAGAAAATAAATCTGGGGTTGGAGTTGATGGCAGCGTCCTGAAAAGGACATGGACTGTGAACAAAGATGTCCAGCTGTTAGTGAATCGAAGAAGACTTATCGTTCAGTGAATCGTTGCCGTCACATGTATGAAACTGGATCGAACCTCTGTGTGCATACAGTTTTCAATTTCCCTTTTAAGTGTGTCCCCTTATATCTACTTATTTCCCGTGCACTGAATAAATGTTTATAAATATTTATGAGTATATTTCTCCCTTTCTGCACATGTAGTGATCGCTATTCAACAGCATCATCAAGTTACTTCTCGATCGGCGTGGGCGACCAGAGATAGAATTAGACGCTTTTCCATAGCTGCGAATTTGTTTCTTGCTTTATTTCACAAGCACTAATCGGCACTCATAGAAGTAGAAGTGTGGGTTCAGCTGAATGAGGAGACGAGACTAATGAAGACACATTTTTAGAGGTGTCTAGTTGTTCTTGCGTGGAAGTACACATGTTCCTTCAGGGAAAGACAATGTTGTCATCTGATATGAACAGCCTCTGTAGGAATTCTCAACAATATAGTTATTTTTCCTACTAATTTGATGTCAGGCGGCCGTGGTGGTACAGTGGCTAGCGCGCTCGCTGGTAAGCCTTGTCTGTTCGAATCCCCATCGAAGCAGCTGTTTTAAAATGTTACTTGGGCTTCCAGGTTGGTCAGGCCTAAAATCCATCCATCCATCATGTTTCATGCCAGTAAGCGTGGGCGGCCATGATTCGTCATTTCACTCCATCACCAGAGTCGTGGTTCAGCTCAGTGTTCTTGTCTCGACCATGTCAGGTGGTCAAGCCATCCAGGTATTTACTTCTATGTCTTCCCCTTGTTCTCTTCCCCTCAATCTTGCCAGTTGTCACCAAGTTCTCCAAATTATTTTTTCTTATAACATGTCCAAACATTTTAACTGGCTACGTCTACTTTCTCTTATCAGTTTACGATTTTCATTTGTTTCTTATAGTACTAGGTCAATGGTTTTTATATCTGTAGGCATCACATGGGTAGCATTAAATGTCCTGGAAAGTAAAGGCGACAGACATACGATTGACCACTGTCCCATTGAATGGCGATTGGTCTATAAAATATGAAGCCATCACTATGTATCCAATACGCCTCAGCGTGTGTAGGAGGGTCCCATACTTTGTTTTGACTGTTTGACAATGACTTTTTCTCTGGTCCTTACCCGCCAAATACGGGGTTGAACTTAAAGTCTCAGTGTCAGCCTATGTGAGTTACTGTGAACGCACGTTCACCACGCACCTGTAATGTCTACGTACACTATGTACCAGTCACATAGTTTGGGAAATGTATACACCATACCAGTTATGCGCCAGCACAACGACAATAGTATCGTATAACATTGACCAAGTGGTAACATATTACAAGTGAAGTATACTACAACAGTAGGAAATATGCATAAAGAAAGCTATTCATAATAATAGCAGAACAAAACATTCACCCTGGTGTGTTATATTTTTAACACATATGTACTTCACGTATATCAATATTATAATATAAATATGCATAGAAACTAATCCTAGCATAACATTTTATTCCCACTTATGTGGAAAGAGTAATCAGAAACGTAGCAGCACAACTAACCATAACAAAATGAGAAAATATTACTCTTATCGAAGTGACAAACACAGGGCAGACGAAATGAAATTCCACAGATATAGACTTAGCTGAATAGTTACCAGAAAATAAAATTCTTAGAAAATTATAGACAGCTTAAGAATCAAGACTTAACGACGTATGGTTTAAAATCGCTTTACCCGTTTATTCCAAAAGACGATCTAATGGCAGTTCCGATCCGATCCAATATGTAGAAAGAAAAAAAAAAAAAAAGCTTTCCACGGCGCTCAACCGGCTTTATCAGCCGTGGTTATAATCCAAATGGTAATGGAGGATTCTAAGTCAATCCTCATATATGGCCATCGATTAACCTGGTTATCGGGGCCCAACCAAACTGGCATCCACTGACACCTAACAGCCTAATTAGTATAAATACATCATCATCCAGTGCCTTGCCGGCTGGCGTGGGTTATCATGCCTCTCCGCAAATTACGATATCCGACGTCATGGATCATTCGTGTGTTAACTCCCTTCCATGCTATGACAAAAGAATATTCTCACACTGTCTCCCTCTATCTCTCTTTCCGCAAATCTTTTCGGCTGTCACAACATGTTCCGGTTTTTGTCTTCTCATAATGTGTCCAAAAACGATGACTGTCTCTTTCTGATGTTTATGATTAGTTGTCTTTGCGACTCAGCTTCCTTTAAAGCGTCCTGATTGCTCTTTTTGGCTGGCCAATTAATTTTCAGCATTCTTCTATAAAACCAAATTTTTAACGTGCCTAAAATGCACACTGAGCCTCCTGGGTTTATTTCGCACTTATCTGAAAAAGCTAGACGTCTGATTCACCACCCCAGAGATCCGGAGGTAGAGAATACTATTCTTTTTTTTTTAAAACTGTTTTCTGAAAATCCATACAGTTCATAATGTATTTGCTACCAGTTCTGCTGGAGTGGAAGCTAACAATTTATACATATTGTTTCACTTTCTGGGACTGACAAATTTTTTTTTTCCAAGTTATTCTATTCTTCTCATTCTGCTTATTGGGTCTTCATGTCGTCACAATAAGTGTCATCTCCGTCGTTTATTAGTTGTTGTATTTTCTTGTGTTTGTTTGCTGATAAAGGCTTTTCCCAGCAACGTCCTTTGTTTTTCGTAATTGTATTTTGTAAAGCTGCCCTGTACGTTGTGTTTTTATAGTTTAGGTGTGATGTTTTTTTAAATTGTTTATTATGCACCAAGGAAAAACAGTGTCTTTTTACACATGCGAATACAGCATATACATTCATACACATGTGACAACATTATATTATTGGCATCGTGTAACTACCTATATATTACCTGTTGACGATGATGGTTGAGTAATCATTTGCTCCCATGCATACGAAACCATTTAATAGAAACTCCTTCACACTCCAGGCATTCTCATTCACACTTAGTTTCCTGTAAACACGGGAACTGAGTGGTCTCGAGGTATGGTATCCGCCTCAAGTGCTGGAGGTTACGGGTTCAAGCCCTGGTGAGCGCCGGGATTTTTTCACGTTGACTTCTAGTAACAAAAATTTCCCTTGGTATCCGGGTAGTGAGATCGGACGCCCGTGTGTATTGCTGCGCACGTAAAAAATCCCTTGGCTGTTGGAAATAGTAAAAACAGTAGCCTAACGGCGCTGCCCGGGCAAACATTTCGAGTTAGAAATCAACCCAAAGTATTTCAGGATCTTCGCCGGTGCTACCGAGTTCGTGCACTCAACTGAGATTCTCCGGACTCAGGCTTGAGTTAGTAGCAGAACGGAACACTTGTAGGTTACACCCGTATGACGTGATGTTGATCCGTTGACTGAACTCTACTAAACTAAACTAAACTAAACTTCGTGTAAGCAAGTTCAACAGTATTGCTGAATTACTTTTGTTTCCTGAAAATGTTACTCTTGTGTGTATCTACAAATTTCCCCACATTAAGTCTTGCATTATATTTAAACAATGGCCAAAGGTAGCTTGGAGCATTTTGAAATAGGATTTTGTAAATTAGTTTAGCCTGATTAAATAGTAAGCGTTTATGGCGTGGCAGTAACTGAAGATGTTTATGTAGATTAGAATTGTCGGTAATCTTTTCACCATTAATTAAACGCACCGCCCTTTTCTGGAGTTTTGTTATTGATTTCGAGCATCCATCCAAGATTGTGGAGCAATAATCAATATGTGTTTGTATATAGGAAGTATAGAATATCTGTCTTGTGTTTTCGTCAAGGAAATGTTTAATTTTAGCAAGTTGATTTACTTTTTTGGCTATATGTTTAACGAGAGCATGAACATGGGAGGTAAAGGTTAGATTTTGATCAACGTTGAGACACAGTGCCTCGTGCTCGGTTACACTTTCTACAGACGTGCTACCAATGTGCAACTGAAGAGCTCTCTACGTGTTTAGACTGTGAAGTCTTTGCCTGGTTGCTATCAACATAGATTTTGTTTTAGAAATGATAATTTTCATGCGGTTTGCATGACTCCAGTTAACTACACTATTTATTTCCTGTTGCAGGGATGATTCTAGCATATTACAATCAAAAGCATTTGTATATACTGTGCAGTAATCTATAATTAGATCGAAGGATGACGAAAGGTATAAGGGAAGATCATTTATATAAATGGCAAATAACAGAGGGCCAAGTATAGACCCCTGAGGTACTCCAATATAAATGGTAATGGCTTGAGATACAGATTTACTGTGTAATATTATTTGTTTTCTGTCTAATAAAAATGATGTTATTAATGTCGCTATATTAAAGCTTACGTTCATTGTTTCTAGTTTTCTTAAATTAGAATAGTATGATCTATCATATCGAATGCTTTTCTAAAGTCTATGAACACCGCTCCACATAGAGTATTGTTGTTAATATTTTGATGCCAGTTTTCTATCATGTTTGTTAGGGCCGTATGACAAGAATATTTTGGCCGAAACCCTGACTGACTGTCAACTATTAGCTTGTGACGAACTAAGTGTTCTTATGTTGTTTTGTGAGTGTGCTTTTCTAGGGTTTGGATAGTAAGGATAATGTGGAAATTGGCCTATAGTTACTCATGAGGCGATCGTCTAATGACCCATTTTTTAAATGAGGATATACTTTAGCGATTTTAAAAGCTGATGGGAAATTACCTTTGGTGAGACATTGATAATATATAAACGTTAGTGACTCGCAAATCGCCGGTGCAGCATAGCGAAGGGTCCGATTATTGATTCCATCCATTCCTAATGAGTTATTGGTTTTTTTAGGTTACTGAGATGAGTAAATACTTCAGAGGTTGTCATGAGCGGTATGTTAGAGGGAATGTCTCTATAGCATTAGTTCTAAAAAAAATGATGATATTAAAGATATGTCATAAGGAGAGTCTGGTATTGCAGCCTTCAATTGGTTTATGTCAGATTGAAAGAAACTACGGAATTGATCACATGTAACCTAATTTTATGGTAATGATTATTGACACAAAGTAAATATTGACTAAGTGACAGATAGAGTGGCTATGGTTGTGTCTAGGGTATGTCCTTGTAACAATGTGATGTTGAACAACAGATTAACCAAGATGCATCACACCCAAACACCAGTCAGTGAACAAGCGTTAATTTGCGCACATAATATTCCTTTAATTATGAATTAACACAGACACATGTAGCATATAAATCCAGGAACAATAATTCTCTAAGAATATATCTCCATCCCAATGGAACACTTCGAATAACATTGCCTCTCAAGGCTACTAAAATCTCGTCCCACACGACAGGTATACTAGCCTCTCTCTAGGCCCGACTCAAAGTAACCCACTATGGGTCTCGAATTCCACTCACTATCCCTGGAACCCACAGTGCGGAGTTATCTTCCAAATTCCGTCACAATTCTTCACTTTATCAGACCACGACCTTCTCCTGGTCTGGTCTACACTCAACTCCCTCTCAGCTCGGAGTCCAAACATCAACTCATCTCCGTCAATCTTTTTCCCTCTCTTTTCAACAATTCTATCCCCCACATTGCTTCACACACAACACACAACCTCACTGCTCCAACTGTCTGCCTCACCAGCTGACCTCTTCTCAGCTCCCCCTTCAATCACTGTCTTCTCATTTACGCCCTCTGGGGGACTTACTATCCGCCCTATTTTATCTCGTGAACTGTTTATCTTGTACGGCCACTCACCTTAATGTCAATGACCACAGGCATGTGACACTACCCCACCCTCAAAAGAAAACATCGTTTTCAAATGTTGGGAGACTAGTACTTATTAAATTTGTGACCCAGACACATTGCCTGGGTAGCCCTAAGTATGGCTGCACCTTACTCTAGCTACCACACTACATAATACATCAAATGCTCATAGTAAACTCCCATATTCCCCACACATAAATACAAAACAACTTTCTATCTTGTGTACCAATGCATGAACTAATACATCACATAATAATAATAATACGTCATAGGAAAGCATTATACTTATGTACTCACAGGTCTCTTACTACTTCACGACCACACAATACTATTTGTGTACCGACCCTATATCAGGTGGTTCTGTTCTTGCATTAACCCACCTCTGATTCCTGTCGATGCTGTGTCTACCTTTCATGTACCCATGACTCATGGTACCTCTACAATTACAACATCTGTTTGCTATCCGTAGCCCTGGGTCAGTAATGTCGCGAACACTCTTTAGACCTAACTCAACTTTTCTATCTGCATATTGCACCGTTACACTTGAGTCTCTGTTTAGTCTGAACTCTTTATTCAATCTTGGCCCATTTATCTGGCACCTTGCTTTCTGCTGCATATGCCTTATGCCTATGTGCCCTGCACATGCACTATCCTGAGCTGTTCTAGTATATCGGTCTCTATGTGCTAAAGGTACTGCTCCTTGCCCACGTGCAGTTCTGCTATCTGAAAAGCTGCGAGTGAGAACATTGTTCTTCCTCTCGAAACACCATCTACCCTTCCCTGACTGACTATTTTCTACTCTACTACATCATTGGGAACATTTGTTCAGAGTAGTATCTTGTCTCTGGGAGCCACTAGCACTATATTTGGGATCCATTCTCATCTGCTCAGCTGTACTATCCTTGTCCTGAGTTCCTGTGTCTACTTCAAGTGCATCTTCTACCTCAGCTATACTCTCTAATTTAGGTCCTCTTGTGGTAACTACCTCATTTCTGCTTACACTATATTTTTGGTCCCAATAAATTACTTCCTCTTCTGTACAATCTTTAACTCCTATAACATTTCCTATGATCAAATCAGCCACTGGTGAGTCCAAAACACACGCTGTCACTCTTCCAGTGATATATGGTGTTTTTAATGTTATTATGGCTAGTGGGTAGTACTCTACTGTCCCATTAAATGTTATGGATCTAATCTATTTTGCTGTATAATCCGAGGGATGCACTAAACTCTTTCTCACCCCAATGGACGTACATCCGGAATCCCTAATTGTTAACGCTGACCTATCATTAACAAACCCATGATGCATCTTCAGACTTCCTCCTTCATGGACTGCTGATCCTGCTTTCACCGTATGACCACATATTAAGACTGGCTGACCGTCTTTTTCAAAAAGAGGTTTGCACCCACTACAATCTT
This sequence comes from Cepaea hortensis, assembly GCA_963921405.1. NCBI lineage: Eukaryota > Metazoa > Mollusca > Gastropoda > Stylommatophora > Helicidae > Cepaea > Cepaea hortensis. The sequence goes on along the minus strand of OY992876.1, from coordinate 162,617,636 downwards.
CATTGTTCAGCGTCTCAATTACTTGTGCTGCATTTGAGTGCTCTGTTTCTCTCATCCTACATTGATGACTGACATGCCCCTTCCTTCCACATTTGAAACAAGTGATCTCCCTTTTACTGTTGTTCGTTGGTCCATCTGATGGTTGTGCATCACAATCTGCCATTTTGTGTCTCCAGCTCCCACAATTCCAACATCCGGCATAACTATTTGGCCGTCTCTGAAAATTCCCCCTTTTGTATGGGTACCGTCCTGCTCTGCCAAAATAGTTGCCACGGGAACCATTGTCTTTAGGTTCTTGTTCCTCATATCTTTGTGTTAAATCTACACTTTTTGATCTTGGTCTAATAACTGGATTCTGGTCCTGTTTCGTATACGCTGCACAGACTATTTCCTCACTAATAAGTCTACCAATAGAACTGTTTGGATGTGCAGTCATGTAATTTTGCCCTAACTGTGACATTGTGTCTATGTCCTTTGGCTTACGTTCTTCGAAGAAAGCCACTAAATTAGTATTGCACGATGATACCACCTTGTCTCTCAGCATTAAATCCACTAATTTATTAAAATCTTTCCCTACTTCTGCAAGCTCCATCCATTTGTTAAATGTATTCTTTACGGTGTTAACAAAATCTGTGAAATCTTGATTTGTCTCTGGCACTAACTGTCTAAACTTTGTTCTATATCCATGTTCAGTTAGTTGGAACTTTGTCAGCAAACGTTGACGTAAGATAGTGTAGTTGTTCCTTTCTTCTACAGGTAAATTGAACATGGTGTCTAGTGCCTTACCCGTAAGAAGCTCCCCTAGTCTAATAGCATACTGTTCTTCGGGGATGCCTAACACTTTCGCTGATGCCTGATATCTGTCAAGATAAGATTCAAGGTTGTCTCGGTCCGTAAAGTATGGCAGTTTTAGTCTCTGTGACGACTGTGAAGGTCTCCTGCTTTCCTCACTTTGACCCTTCGAAGATAGTTCTAGTTTTCTTAACTCTATTTCAGTTTGCATCTGACACTTGATCTTCTCTTTCTCAATTTCCATTTCAGCTAACTTTACTTCCTGTAGACGTTTGTTTTCCATTTCAGCTAGTTTTACTTGTGTCTCTTCCTGTAGACGCTTGTTTTCCATTTCAGCTAGTTTTACTTGCGTCTCTTTCTCTTCCTGTAGACGTTTGTTTTCCATTTCAGCTAGTTTTACTTGTGTATCTTCCTGTAGACGCTTGTTTTCCATTTCAGCTAGTTTTACTTGCGTCTCTTTCTCTTCCTGTAGACGTTTGTTTTCCATTTCAGCTAGTTTTACTTGTGTGTCTTCCTGTAGACGCTTTGCCTCGCGTTCATTATGCCTCTCCTCTCTTTCCGTCTGTTTTTGTTCTTTCGCTTTGGCATACTCCTGTAACTCTTTACCTTTCAGGCCTATTCTTTCACCTGCTTCAATATAATCCATTAAAGTAGGCATCTTGTACTTGTGGACACGTTGCTGTGAATCAGCCAACTATAAATGTACAGACTCTGCTGTTAGTCTTTGTGTCACTTCCCTAAGTACACCCGCACTCCCTGTGTACGTAAATCCGTAGTGCTACAATATCACTCTGTACTCACCCAGTCACTCTATAAGCACTAGGTAGTGAGGTGGGAATATTAACTATACTCCCTCGTATATATATATATATATATATATATATATATATATATATATATATATATATATATATATATCAAATAACTGTAGAACAATTCCTGGAAATAGTTGTAAACATACATATACATACACAAATGAATGATACACACTAAATGCCAACTATTAAACGCTAGACGCATAGGCCGGTGAAACGCAGACGGATGATTACATAGAAATAAAACCACTGACATAAACATGCCCATGAAAGATCATACCGTGCGCATAATATAAACTGACAAATACCATCTAGATAGAAGCTATATTAACATAAGAATTACACCAATACCATATATCCAAAGAACTCAAATATTATATGTAACAGTAAAGAGAAAACAGTAAAAAGAACAAATATAAAATGAATAATGTACATAGATCTGACGTAGACACTTGGACACCGTGTATAATGTCAAGACGACCCAATGCCACAGCACAAAACAAACTGACTCGTCAGCTGTCTCTCAACAACATACAATATGTACCTAGACAATTTCACCTTTGCGCCGTCTCCCGCATTTCGAGAAACAATGCAAAAATATCCTACTTATAACGAACACTGGACCACATACAAATATTTACGTAACGCACAACAACAACAATACTTAGGACGATGAGAACAACAGAAGCAAACAAGGGTTGCCGCCACCAATGTGATGGTAGAATCTTACAAACGTCCTTAGTTTGTTTTTAATAGTGTCCGAAAATCGCCTGGAAATGTTTGTCCGTTACTGTTTTGAAAAGATTACGACGTTAGATTCCCACAATGAATTAATGTTCTGATGCGTTGTCACTTTTTGTTGACGTGGTGACACGATTTTCGACTGTCGTAAAAGTTGAAGATGATGATAATTATCCCAACGCCTTGTCTCTACACCGCCCGTAACGTTTTTGTAACCCTCCCTGTAGAGTTGGCCTGTGATTGTATAATGTATGTGAACGCTCTTGTTTTGCCAGAAATATTGGGTTTTCGTTGCGTTTTGGGGAGCCGAAAATACCTTTAAAATCAATGAATGTTTATCTGCGTAGTCACTGTCGCTTTGAAGTGATGGTATGGTTTCACTGTTGCTGACCCGGTTAAACCAACGAATGGCAGAAAATGATCACGCGCTTTAAATCCGTTTTGCAAGTCTTTTTTGGTAGAGAAATGCACTCATATTTGCGAAGACGGCACCTGAATGACTGTTGTGGATTGTTTGCCGATGATGACACACACACACACACAAAGACGTTAAACGTAAATCCTAGTTTCAGTAGAAACCCAACGTGTTATTCTCAGTGGAAATTTTTCCGTCAAATTCCCTGGTTCTCGGCCTTGACTCACAAGGTCATCTCTGTTTCTCTTTATCACAATAATCCGTGTAGAAACTTTTACTTTTCTGTGGAGCAACGATTGTCACCTTTGTGTGTTCCCCACACTTTCCTCCTATAACTCCCCTCCTCCTGGCGAGTTTTTAACCATGAATTACCCTCGTAACTCCCCTGGCGCCCCTTTCCGTCTTATTATCTGCGCCGAACTCTGAAAACGCCGTACACACACACACTCGCTGTCCGCAAGTTCACCTGACCTTCACCTTTGGCGCCTGTCTATTTTTCGTGAACAACTGTCCTAAACAGCGCCGACATTTTCGTCAACCCGACTTTTTCGCCAGCTGTCCGCCAGACGATTCTCTCCGCAGCGCACTCCTGTCCGTGTACTGTGCGTAACCCCCCACTGTCCCCTTTCCCTCTCAGGGTGGGCAATGGTTTTACCTGTGGTGGCTTTCTCGTGAAGTGAACTCTCTGCTAGCCAGTTCCCCGCACAGGAGAAACCCCAGTGTTTATATCGTGGACACACTTTCCCCGTCTACTCTCTCTCTCTCTCTCTGAGTGAGAAGTGTTATTTTTATCTGGTTTCTCGTGGACTCTGTATTAATTCTCCGACACTTTTGAAATGCGCTGTCTACTGAAAATGGTGTCTATTCTTGACAGGAGAGCCCTCATCATTGTTGTTGTAATTGGGCATCCGCCTAATGTCTCCGATGTTAGTATTCTTTCTAATCGACTAGTTCACCGATAAACGGAATGACAACAATGTCTATATTGTTCTTGATGGACGAAGCCTCCAGAAATCTACTCTGACACAAAGTAAATATTGACTAAGTGACAGATAGAGTGGCTATGGTTGTGTCTAGGGTATGTCCTTGTAACAATGTGATGTTGAACAACAGATTAACCAAGATGCATCACACCCAAACACCAGTCAGTGAACAAGCGTTAATTTGCGCACATAATATTCCTTTAATTATGAATTAACACAGACACATGTAGCATATAAATCCAGGAACAATAATTCTCTAAGAATATATCTCCATCCCAATGGAACACTTCGAATAACATTGCCTCTCAAGGCTACTAAAATCTCGTCCCACACGACAGGTATACTAGCCTCTCTCTAGGCCCGACTCAAAGTAACCTACTATGGGTCTCGAATTCCACTCACTATCCCTGGAACCCACAGTGCGGAGTTATCTTCCAAACTCCGTCACAATTCTTCACTTTATCAGACCACGACCTTCTCCTGGTCTGGTCTACACTCAACTCCCTCTCAGCTCGGAGTCCAAACATCAACTCATCTCCGTCAATCTTTTCCCCTCTCTTTTCAACAATTCTATCCCCCACATTGCTTCACACACAACACACAACCTCACTGCTCCAACTGTCTGCCTCACCAGCTGACCTCTTCTCAGCTCCCCCTTCAATCACTGTCTTCTCATTTACGCCCACTGGGGGACTTACTATCCGCCCTATTTTATCTCGTGAACTGTTTATCTTGTACGGCCACTCACCTTAATGTCAATGACCACAGGCATGTGACAATTATGATGACTTGTGTTTGTTTGTCAAGGTATTAATTGCTTTCCATATATCTTTAGTGTTGGTTTTCTCTATTATTAAGTTCTTAAAATAGTTTTTCTTTTCCTTTCGAATAACATATTGAACTTTGTTTCTCAGACTACGGTACATAGTTGGATCTTTATTTTTATGTGCCCTATCTCGGTCTCTCATAAGTTCAACTACCTCCTGTGTGATCCACGGATACTTAGTGTAATGTTTAACTCGAACTTCCTTAAATGGAACATTCTTATCGAATACACTTAGAAAGGTCTTCAGCCAGTGGCCCAGCGCATCATCTGGGTCAGGAAGTTGGTAAACATAGTCTAGAGATGAGTTGAGCAAATCTTGTAAAAAAGACATCTTGGTTGAAATTTGTATAATTTCTATATTTTATACTTATATGTTTCTGTTTCAGAGTTTTGGTACATCTTTTCGACCACGTGCAACACACCGGGTAGTGACCGCTCATTCCATTAGCAGGTACAGTAAATTCAGTGATGTTGTCAGCACATGTAGTATAAATGTGATCTATAAGTGTTGCAGATGATTTTGTTATTCTAGTGGTTTGTTTGCCGGCTTCGTGGCTTAGAGGTTATGACTTTTCTCCGTAATCTCGTATACTCTCGTAGGTAACGTGATGACGGTGAGAATCAGCAGTGGTTCGAATCGCATCGGTAACTTACAGGGTATGTGAGCCGGCCGCTCAGAAAGCAATGGCAAACTACTGAGCGTAATCTTGCCAAGAAATCAACATACAGCTGAAAGATTCTGGTGTTGACAGCGATGTCCTGTAAAGGATATGCAAAAAAAAAAAAAGTGGTTTGTTTGACTAATTGTTGGAAGTTACATGTATCTATTATGCTTTTCCAAGTTTTGTTTGATTTGTTAGTGTCTATGTTGAAGTCTCTTAGCAGTATGATTTCTCTCGCATTACTAAAGACTACATCCATTATAGTGGTGAAATTTTCATACCAGATGTTTCCTGCACTGGGGTTTCGATAACGATAGCCAACTACTAAGGGTATGCGATTTTGAAGTCTAACCTCAAGCCATACACACTCAATCTCACAGGTTTCAAAATCTAGCCTGCGGTGGACGTTCAGCAAATTAGAAATATAAACTACAATACCCGTCTCTTTTTCTGATACGAATCTCTTCTAATAACTTTAAAACCTTTGATAGCGATGTCATCATTTGAGATGTTACCATTTAATCGACTTTCACTGACGCCGAAAATGTGACAATTTTGATTACGTATAAGTGATAGTTCGTGCAGCTTCCCTAATAGATGACAGATATTTAGTTGCCCGACTCTGAGCCTATCTTTACTGAGCCAGTGTTCATACTAATTAGACATTTCAACAACGCGCAATCATAAGTTTAAAAAAAAAAACACACAAAATAAATACAACTTACGTCCCTTATTACAATACACTCTAAAAACACACACAGAAACAAGTCAATCACTGACAAAACAAATTACATACTACATATTTACAAATACAACAATTTCAACAATTTTTGGAAGAAGCACAATTGTAAACACCGTCATTCGTAAGATAATATATTTAGCTACAGTGTTAGACCCGCCAAAACAGACAATCACAGACACAAACAAACACATCAGACATTTCATCTTCAGCAACACAATTCATAGTATACAACAGAAAACATTAATACAATATAAGAAACTAGGAGCACTAGCTTTACAAGACCGACACACAAAATTACAAGTATTAAGAATAAACCATATAGGACACGTCATCAATCATCCAGACCAACACTCACTAGCATTATACTACATTGAAATTAGAGTACACATGCTCAAGAAAGTAGACAAAACAACACACTATTACGGCACACTACCGCAATTTTACAGAACATGTATGCAAGAATTACAAGGCAATGCACATTTAACACAACAGACAACCAAGCAGATATGCAAATACTTAGTGAAACAACAAGCACCACCACTACACCCGAGAATCAAAGGTGGGATACACATATTATATTAAAGACTATAGCTGTATCACTAACTTACACAACAAACATATCATACCTAAAGCAAAAGAGGTAACATATAGGCTAATTTGCACCATGACCCCAACCACAGAAAGAGCAGTACATAGATCCAGACAAATAGCACCACGCCAACTATGCAGACACAAGATTCAAGAAACAGAAGAACATCTTTTCTATGCATGTCCAACAATCACAGCCACTAAGACTGCATTACACCAGCTAATAGAAACACACACAAGCAAGAAAACTAACATATACAAAGCAATCTTCCTAAACACAATACCTACAACCAAAAAAGACAAATACACTAAACTGCTTGCAGCATTAGCTTAGTTAGTTAGCTAGTCTTTCCTCTTGAGCCTAAGTCGGCGCATAGGGCAGAAGTCATGGCTCTCCATGTCTGGCGGTTCGCTGCTACCTGTTGTAGATCTTGGATGTTCACTTGGCCGTTGAATGAGCCTTCTCTGATGATGGTTCTATGAAGGGTCTCTCTTGGTCTTCCCCGTTTTCTTTTCCCTAGTGGTGACCATATGAGGGCTTTGTAGGGGAGTCTTGTCTTGCCCATTCTGAGTAGATGGCCGATGCAGTTCCAGCGGCGTTTTCTTATAAAAGCTGAGTATAGACACATTATATGGTCTAACCGAAACTGGGCCATTCAAAATCACTACACAATAAACTCACACATAATATCACACATAATTTCAACTGAAAATGTCCCAGCTATTCGCATATTAAGCAAAATGTCATTCCCATGAAGTTCACACTTCATACTATACATGTTCAAACACATTTTCACAGATAGTTCTTTATTCCTAATGTGTATCATTAAGCTCAATCAACCATTCTCAGTATTATAGCCAGTACGTATGTTGTACCATCTTTCGTTCAAACACATTTCGGTGATGGGGGGGGGGGGGGAATAAGTATTTAACCAAGAACCCATATACTTTCATGTTGTCTGTGATTGTTAGATCCAGGGAGGAGGGGGAGGGCCTGTTTTATTCTACCACTTCCCCAAACCCATTATTTTAGACTTATGTATGTTTATTTTGGCCCCACTTCTTTCACCAAACTGTCTGAAGGTGTGAAGTATGTTCGTTATGGAAGTGTTGGTTGTAGGGATGAAAGCGGTGTCATCTGCATAAGCAATTAGTTTCCGCCCCCAAAACCATTGTATAAATGTACCTGTAATGTTAGTGTCCTGTATAATTGCTTCTAAGAGTGGTTCTGGTGTCTGTACATATATGACTGGTGATAGTGGACACTCTTGTTTGACAGATCTTGTGATCTTGAAGCTGGCAGTGAGAGAATGATTCACCAATATATTACGTCCTGGATTTTTATACAAAATGTGTATCCACTGTCTGTAGTACTGTCCTATGTTGCAGTGTGCTAGTGTTTTGTGTAAGTATGAGTGTGAAATTCTGTCAAAGGCCTTCTCATGGTCTTAGGACAACAGGGAGGATTGGCAGTATTTCTGGTGGGTGTATGTGATGAAATCTCTAATGAAATGTGTATGTTGGTGTATGTTTCAGTGTTTAACACTTCACTGTTGGTCTGGGTGTATGAGTGATAGCATGAACGTTTTTATTTTGTTTGCAAGTGATTTTACTAGACGTTTGTAGTCGGTGTTTAACAATGAGATGGATTTATAGTTTTTCAGCAGTGTTTTATCTGTGTTGTCGTTAGGTATGAGTGTTATGTATAGAAAACTTAGATGTATGCGAAAACTTAAACACCTGGAGAAGAAATTGTAATATAGACAACAAACTCTTCATTAAAATAACAGATGAGTGGAGAATCATGATCGCTATCGCCTGTTCCTGAAAGGGCACCATTGAGGAGACATAGATTCCCTATATTTTCCTAAGCTTTAGAGCATAAATGTCTTCCAAAATTCACGAATTTGCCATAGCTGCTATCTGAGTGACTGTACACGAACAATGGAGGTGTAAATCTAGTCTATCCTGGATAAGATAAGTGCCCCTTACTACCGCGCCAGTTCACAGAATGGCTGAAGCACTTTTCCAACAAATGCTCCTATAGTTAGTTAGTTAGCTAGTCGAGGTTCCAACTTCACGGCAACGGGTTGTCCCCATTATGCTCTGTTCCTGTGCCAGTGAATATCATACAGTATGCTCCCCACTGTTCAATGTGAAAAGTAGACAGACAGGGTCTCGGCAATCCAGCAATCCGCACAGGTACACTGTGCATAATGTCGCCGCCAGAATGGCAACACAAAAGTCTTCCATGAAAACCACAGTTCATCTTTGATGGAATCGGCAGTCACCAGAAAGACCTCATTGACCCGATAAAGAGCATTGTACTTGCATGTCATATATGGGCAGCTTAATTATATTAACTCCGAGGACGAATCATCAGATTAAATTGCAATCTAATTTGTGGAATAATAAGTTGTACCTGCTTTTATTTGTTTGAAAACGACAGGTCTTAACTTTACTGGCACTAGAAGTGTGCGTGGACAATAAGCAGTCAAGATGAAAAACATCTTATGGCTGTGGAGATGTGGTTTCTGGGAAACTGCAAAGAATACCAAGGACAGACAGAAAACCCAACCAACACGTCCTTCCAGAAACAAATGAAGATCGTAAACTGATTAGAATCATTAGACGTAGTCAGTCAAAACCTTTTGGGCATATTATGAGAAGAAATGACTTAGAGAACTTGGAGAACTAAAATTCGCGTTAAACAAAGACATCTATTGGATCCATCGATTCCGACACTCGATCACTCCGTCGTAGTTGATTAAATTCCCGTAACACTAACAAACTGTTGTGAATATTGTTATTGTTCATGGTTGTTTTATCAACCTGATAGGGCATTAGGTACCAGTATTTTCTCTTTATTTACTTGATGTTTTTGCCTCCTCCTCCACCCATACCATCCCCCCATTCCACAACCATTTGAGTTATTGATTATTCATTCGAAGTGACTATTCGCAATAGAATTGCGAATAGAAAAACATTATATTCGCAGTAGAGGAAGGTCACGTGATTATTCCTATGCGTGTAGCTATATTATAATGTTTGTTGATGTGTTGACGTATCCTCAGTAGCGTAGTGATAATTGTCTCTGCCTGTCACGCGGAGCTCGAGGTTCGATTCCTCGTCGGTGAAGTAAATTTTTTTTTTTCATTTTCAGCAAATACGTACAAATAATAAACATTAGGAACTAAAATATAGAACTTAGAAACTCGAAGCATGTTAATAAGGTGTGATGATCGAAGCATATTACTGTCAGTTTGGACCAGAATTATCAGGACATACAATGTACTGTAGGACGGTAACGTAAACAAACATAGATTCCTGGTAACAGTAAGTGTACAGAAACGAAAGTTAACAATTCTTGAACTCGCCTGGGGATACAATTATTTGTAGGGATCGTTATTTGTATTGGGGATACCAGTTCTGGAAAATTATTCTTGATATTTAAACAGGAATAACGTGATGTAAAAATAAAACGGGATGCCAGAAGAACGGACAGAAGTAAAAAGAAGGATGATTCATTAAAAATTACGGAGAATTTGGCAGAATTAAACTCGCAACAGTGAACATTCCTATTTAAATTAACCACCTTCTAAGACTTCTTAATGGCTCAAACTAAAATTGACTAGTGAGCAGACGCTGTGACATGTTTGTTACTTCCCACAATTCTATTGCGAATATAATTTTTCTCTATTCGCAATTTTATTGCGAATATAATTTTTCTCTATTCGCAATTCTAGTGCGAATGAATAGAGCCTCCCTTATTCATTTAGTTCTGCCATTTGATTTTTTCTGTTGTTCTTCATGTTGCTTGATGATTGATTAGTATGTTGAGAATATGTGTGCTAGTATTCATTAAATGATGCCAGTGAAAAATGTAAAGTCTAAAATGGGATGACAGAATCACCAATGTAGAGCTCATGGATAAAGTTAGGCAAATATTAGTGAGTTAAAAGGTGAAGAAAAGGCGCTGAATAGGCTGCTTACAGAGAGGTTGGTCAGAACTGAATCCCTAGGAATGGCAGAATTCTCTTTACCAATCAGTACATTGAAGGGTTAATCGATTTGGAAACTCGATAGCCGGCTTCAGTTGCTTTCTCAGATTAATTTCTAGTACACATTCTGACAATTTGGATGAACCCTACAACTATACCGGTTGTAAGGAATTACTTTTCTATTGATTATTGAATTCAGACCACTAAGCTGGTAAGCAAGTGCTCTAACCACTGCTTTGCTCTGGCAAGTTAGATAGTACATTTAAAAAGTAGTGATCAAAGCAACTTCACCCGTTTGTAGATGATCATGGTTTGCCATCTTCCTTGTCCCGATTATGCCATATAGCCTAGCCTTCCAGGTATTTACATACCATGTAGCCAAGCCATCCAGGTATTTGTATACGATGTAGCCAAGTCATCCATGTATTTATATGCCATGTAGCCAAGCAATCCAGGTATTTATATAACATGTAGCCACACCATCCCAGTATTTATATAACATGTAGCCAAGCCATACAAGTATTTATATACCATGTAGCCACACCATCCAGGTATTTATATAACATGTAGCTTCTGGTACAATGGCGACGACGTGACGCATCTATTCTTCGGGATGACGATGTTTTAATGTGTGTGTGTTTGTGTTTCAGTGTTTTTCCTGTGGATTATGTGGTGTTATTTCGTTTTCGTTTATTGGAAATGTTCAAAAGAAGCCACGGAAGGCAGGTGGTGGATGAATTTTTGAGGGCAGCCGACAGATATTGGTTGGTTATGGTCTTAAGTTTCACGACGGCAGGCAGAGGAGCTCTCTCGGGTCAATGGCTGCGGTCAAATGACCAGTACGGTTACTGCCATATAGGAAAGCAACGGCAAACTACCTCTTTAAAAGTGCCTAGTTGTCACGTGTGCAACACCGGCCTGGTTCTCGGTGGTTGCCCATATATTTTCCTTGGGGTTCGTTATTACCCTCTGTCTTCCCTTTTACTAGATCGTCCCCAGGACGGTTCACGGATGACACTACCCAATTGACAACTGTAGACACAGGAAGACACCTAACTGACTATAATAGAACAACTTTATAAAAAGGCAAATCTAGAATCTTTATTAGAGATTCTGACTTGAACAGACAGATAAAAAAAAACAACAAACAGACATACAGCAAGGAACAGTCAATTGGGTGAGAGTAGTCTGTTGGACATTCTCATCATCCCACATGGGTATGTCAGTGTCGAATATTGTCAGTGTGTATATCTAGGCGTTAAGACACATTCACCTGATTCTGTATGATGCCTCCTGGAGCCTCGAATTTGGACCACTTAATGTTCACAATCTAAAGTCACTGCACACAGGTCCACAGCAAATAGGCAAACAAGTTCAATGTTTCAACAGCACCCAAGCCACTGCAAATAGGCAGCCAGGAATCAGCAATGTGTTAACAGCACACAGCAACGGGCACTCGCCCACAGGAACATCAACCAGTAACAATAAAGGGCACTAGCCCACAGCAACATCCAAAGGGATCCTGTAAAGCAAGAACAGGCCAGGTGTGCCCATCCATCACACCCTTGCACAATGCACACTATATCAACATGTATCCACACTAACATTCCATTTATAGTGGTCAGTTCCTCCAGCTTAGACCACAATAGTATTGTCTGATTTTCCAGACATGTCTCACTGACAGATTAGGTTACAGCTCCTAGTAATCCTAACCTAAGTCCAGTAGCTTTTCAGCCACGTGTCTCACCCCTAGTAAATAGTAAATATAATGACACATTCCCTACCATCTAAGATCTAATGGATAATAGATATAGTGACAGGTCCATTCATAAGGATGGCAAAGTTCAATACCTCTCATGAAAATCATCAAGTGTTATAACCGGGATCATCCCTCCCAATCACCATTTTGTCCCATCAGGAAAGTAGATAAGCATATTAGGATACCTCAGGTCAGTACTCCATCACACCTCCAAAGTTAATGGAAGATACTCAAGCTACATTGATAACTACCTGAAATACTGAATTAAAGACCAGACAAACAGAAGAGTTTGGTGTTCTTGTGTTTGTCCCTTTCCACCCTTCTGCATCGGATAACTGGATTTCTGTTATGTGTGGGTGTATGCATATATAGACACACATCACCTGAATAAATTCCTTTGTCTGCCTAGGAATTGTGTCGAATCAAATATCCCAGAAATCTGGTTCCGATGAAAGTATAGAGACAATAGAAAGATAGACCCGCATGACAAGGTATTCCCTTCTCAGTAAGGGAACTGTAGAGTCACACAACACTGATGAAATATCCACGCGTTACATGAGTGGGTGTTTCCCCCACCGCTATACTGGCCCACGGTTCAATCCATAGTAGGTGTGAAGATATCTTTCCCCTTCTGACTAAGCCCAGTTAAATAACAACAGGCCCATAGGTTGATAATAACTTCCAGCTTATAGCCCTCTACATATTTGGGTTTCACCGTAATGAGAAGAGAAATGCAAGTGGTTCTCGCTCGTCACTTGAGTGCTTGACAAGTACTGGTTTCAACCACGCCACATGATGATGATCGAAACATACTAATTTCACCATATTCATTAAGGGAATCAAATTGAAGCTCTGTTCAAGAGAAATTCTTCTGTCATAATCCTAATTCCCTCAGGTACTCCGTTATTGAGATAGGGCATCGAATGCATTGTTAATTTGCTTCAACCAGACTGATCCATTGAGCTGGCCAGCAAAATACATACCCCCATGTCGGTTGAACACTTAATCTAGGTCATAGTACACACACAGGCTTTCTACACAGCCAGCATGCCTGTTTAACTAACAGCCGGTGTCCGCTGACGCTAGATCAACGTGTAAATATCGGTCAGAGCACAGGATACGGCGCAACTGGCCGACCTGGTCAAGAATTGACCCACAACTAAAATACAAACTGTAGTTAAGCGACGCCAAGTATACAAGAGTGTTACCTTTAAAGCCTAGGAACAACTATGCAACAGACATTCGACCCGATAGATTCATCAAGCTCTGGGCTGTAGGTTTCCTCTGGATCCCCAAAAGGTATATCATGATACAGCTGGTCAAAGACACGGCCCCTCGTCTCTAGGACAACAATGCCACCACTGCAGATCAATCTCTATAAATCATTCCATATGAATTGAATAGATTACAGCTGGCGGACACGGCCGTGAAAGGATAGCTTCCACAACAACCTTCACTGTAGAAGATTCTCCGGCTCCCTGTGATGCAAACTACACAGCTGGCCATAGAAGCGGCCTCCCCTCTTGATGACTGTCTACCGAATGCCTCTTCGTGTCAACTCCGGAAGAACACACTCTACCAAGTCCACCGACAACATCCAAGTATTACCTCATGAAAGTGAAGGCAACCCAGCATTCCCCGAGTTTTAACAGAGTGTGCGATTTACAACAGAGATCTACGCACACTCAAAGAGTAGCGTTATGTTTCTCGGGACCCGTGAAATTCATGCCAATCCGGAGATATAACATCAAGAACCAGACGACGGTTCCAACTCTTTTACTCGGAAATGCCCCACTCCCTCGCCTTAAAATGTGGCCAAGACGGGGTGGGGTAGAGTTGGTGCGGTGTTGTCCCGTCTGAGACACACTTGCGTTTCGCGACACTAGTACATTATGATTCGTCTAAAGACTGATCATCGCAAGACAAGGACAGAGACGTTAAAATTAGCAACATGGAACATTAAGACGTTAAACGACGACGAAATATTTGATAACATAAAACAAGAAATTGAAAGAGAAAAAATTAATATTCTAGGGATGTGCGAAAAGAGATGGACAGGAGCAGGCATCAAGATAGATGAAGATTTTAAGATTATTTATTCTGGAGGTGAAGACCGACAAAGAGGAGTGGCTATTATTTTAGACTGGTAAACATCAACATCTGTTCAAGGATATTGGGCCGTGTCGGACAGAGTTCTACTAGTTAAATTAAGTGGCAAACCTTTTAGCATAAATATTATTCAAGTATATGCCCCAACAGGAGAATCTAGTGAAGATAGTGTAGAGGAATTTTATAATGACATAGAGTCTGCCTTAAAGAAATGTAAAAATTCAGAAATAAACATCATAATAGGAGACTTCAATGCAAAAGTAGGAAATCAAGGTGATAGATACACAGTAGAAAACTGTGGTTTAGGTGAGAGAAATGAAAGAGGATACAGACTCTGTAGAGTGGGCAAAAGAACAGGAAATGATTGGAGGAAACATCTGATTTAAGCAACACCCTAGAAGATTATGGACATGGAGGAATCCTGATAGCAGGATCAGAAACCAGATTGACTACATTCTGATTAGCAGAAGATTTAGAAACGCACTAACAATAGCAAAAACAGTTCCCAGTGCTGATTGTTATAGTGACCACAGATTACTTACAGGAACACTGAGGATAAAGTTGAAGAAAGTCAAGTATATAACAGGAAACACTAAATATGATTTGTGTACATTGAGTAATGACAAGGAAATACAAAACAAATTCAACATAGAAGTACAGAACAGATTTGATATATTATCTGATCTAGAGATATTATTCCAGGATAAGGATGATCAATGGGAAATGTTGAAGAATTCAATCAGTTTGGCTGCAGAAACAACTATTCCAAAATTAAAGAAGGTGGGTCGTAAGAAATGGATGACAGAAGAAATTTTACACCTAATGGAAACAAGAAGACTCAACAAAAATAATCCTACCAAATATGAAGAAATTCACAGACAAGTCAGAATATTATGTAAGGAGACAAAAGAAGCATGGTTTGAGGAAAAGTGCTTAGACATTGAAAAACAACACAACAGTCAAAATACCAAATTAGTGCACAAAAGAATTCAGTTACTTACTAATAAAAGAACAAGCACATCAACAGGCTGTCTAAAAACTAAAGATGGCAAAATCATAATAGAAAAAGATCAGATTCTACATGTATGGACAGATTATGTGAAAAACCTTTATAATGATAACAGAGAGGAACAGTATGATATTAGATTTAATAATGAAAGGCCGCCAATTTTGAAGATGGAGGTTCGAAATGTTCTTAAGCATATGAAAGCTGGCAAGGCCCCCGGTGCAGATAACATCACAACAGAAATGATTAAAGCTTTAGAAGAATTTGGACTAGATCAAGTCACCAGACTGCTGAACACGTTATATGATACTGGTGATATACCATCTGAATTATGTAACTCTGTATTTATTGCCTTGGAATGTGATCAACATAGAACAATTAGTATAATGAGCCACATCACAAAGATTTTGCTGCGAATTATGCAAAGAGTGAGAAAGAAAATACAACATGAAATAGGGGAAGAACAATGTGGGTTTGTAGAAGGAAAGGGTACAGTAGATGCTGTGTATATGCTGCGAACAGTTATTGAACTTGCTATAGAAGTAAACAAGGATATACACCTTTGCTTTATTGACTACACAAAGGCTTTTGATAGAGTTAGACATGTCAACATGGTAGATATGCTTGCAGATCTACAAATTGTTGGGAAAGACATTAGACTTATAAAAAACATATATTGGAAACAACAAGCTGCCATAAGAATTGATAATGAAGTGGGACAATATCAACCTATTAAGAGAGGTGTTAGGCAGGGATGTATAATGTCTCCAGATCTTTTTTCCCTATACAGTGAACATATTTTCAGGAATGTAGAAGATATAAATGGAATCAGCATTGGAGGACGAAACATCAATAACATTAGATATGCAGATGATACAGTATTGATTGCAGACAATGCACACGATCTACAACAATTAGTAGACGCAGTTGTTGTACACAGTGAGCAGCTGGGGTTGGTATTAAATTGTAAGAAGACACATGTTATGGTCGTCACTAGGAAGAACGAAGTAACACAATGTAATATACAAGTAAATGGGAATATTCTTCAACAAGTGAATCGGTACAATTATATCGGAACAGTCATAACATCTGATGGGAGGTGCCTTGAAGAGATTAGAACAAGAATCGCCATGGCGAAAGTAGCCTTTAGCAAGATGAAAAACATTCTGACCAATAAAAAGATGTCAATTGAAACGAGAAAAAGAGTGTTGAGGGGATACATAGAGCCTGTTCTTTTGTATGGATGTGAAACTTGGACAATGTGCAGTCAAGCTGAAAAACATCTGATGGCTGCAGAAATGTGGTTTCTGAGGAAAATGCAAAGAATACCATGGACAGAAAGAAAAACCAATGACCAAGTACTACAGGAGACAAATGAAAATCGTAAATTGATTAGAGAAATTAGACGTAGACAGTCAAAATTGTTTGGACATGTTATAAGAAGAAATGGATTGGAGAACTTAGTGACAGCTGGCAAGATCGAAGTGAACAGACCAAGAGGAAGACAGAGAGGAAAATACCTGGATGGCTTGGCCACATGGCATGGACGAGACAGGAACACTGAGCTGATCCACGACGCTGGTGATCCAGTGAAATGGCGAGTCATGACCGCCCACGCTTTCCGGCATGGCATATGATTGATTGATTGAGCCACATAATCCAGATATTTATATAACATCTAGCCAAGCCATCCAGATATTTATATAACATGTAGCCACATCATCCAGGCATTTATATACCATGTAGCCACGCCATTCAGGTATTTATATACCATGTGGGCAAGCTATCTCTCTGCCTTTTCCTTGTTCTTTTCTCATAAATTTTGCAACATGTCACTAAGTTTTTTAGTTTATTTCGGCTCATGATGTGCCTCAAAAACTGTATTGTCTATGTGTAATTTATCTAATCAATTTACAGTTTTCATTTGTTACTTACAGGACTTTTTCATTTGTTTTTCTGTTAGTCTGGGTATTCTTGACAGAGACATGAATGTCTGCACCATGTAACAAGACACATGATGATGATGAATAAGAGAGAGTGTAAAGGGAAAGGGGGGGGGGGTGAGATTAGTTCTACTTTTCTATTAATGATGTCATTTGCTTGGGAGAAATAAACAATAGATTAGAGTCAAGAATATATAAGATATTCAAGCTGGAGCAAATAAATAACCCCATGCCATTCACACTACTAGCTGAATTTTATATTTACCCACAGTCAAAGCTGATTGTTAAACGTATCCACTCTGTTCCAGCTGATTATTATATTTTTCCACTCTGTCCCAACTAGTTATATGTATCCACTGTCCCAGCTGATTGTTATATTTATCCATTATGTCCCAATCGGTCATTATATTTGCCCATTGTCCTAATTATAATTTTAATTCCTGTCCAAGATAATAACTGTTACCTTAACCCACTCTGTCCCATTTAGTCCTGTAACTTCTGCCCTTAGCAGTTGAGACATTAACTCTGGCTCAGACATTTGTTATTTCAAAATAATAATTACCTTGATCTGCTAAAGTTTAGCACTTAAAACTAATCCTAGTTCTTTTCTTTTTTTCATCGGCTTGAAATAAAATTGGCTAAGTCTGCAATGTTGAGTCTAGTATAGACTTGAGTGTCTTGCTCACTGGTCCACAAAGTGATGACCCCACTCTCAGAGATGATATATGTGTGGTTGATGTCTTGCAGGAGCTGAGATAAAACATTAAAATGGACTTACTCATATACATGGTGTCCGACTTACAGGAGTTGTATGATCAGGTCTTCTCAAGGTATGGTAAGTATGTTGGCATAGAGGCGGAGCATGTTAATGTTCTCACTCACTCTCACTCACTCACCCACCAACCAACCCACCCATCCACGCACTCACTCATTATGCTTCTCTTTTGCTCACTGTAGATCCCCCACATGACCTGGGCAATAGATCTACTTAAAGCTTGGAAGTTTGCGATGTCTGAGACTGTACTGCCAAAGTCTCCATTGTTGGACCTATTGACTGAGAATCAGATCCAATGGTATCCCCATTGCATGAAGTCTCAGATAATCATCCAGTATTTGCATTGACTAACTACAGTTAATTTACCAGCTGAAGGCAGTTATCGCACAGTCTTCCACTCTGCAAAACAGTGATTCATCCATCATTCAATGTAGCTGAAAATCCCCTCCCTGTCTTACTAACGCACATGCACGTGGGACTTCTTGTTTCCTTTGCATTTAACCCCCGTTTGCCTTTACTGTATCTGATTTTGAGGAGGGAAACGATACCAGAGTTGCCTCATTGAATCATTTTAAAAGAAGACCCTGGCCTCTCTGTTCAACCACAACTTAACTGTCAATTCATTATTTATGAATAAACCTACTTTACTGAGATGTTCTTGTTTAGCAACTCCAATTTCCAATTCGGGTGCTTGCAAAATCCAGGATAAGAAACGAAATAGGACAGCCAAGAAAATTACATGATACAACATGCATGGAAGTTGGGGCTCAGGCTTACACTGAAGTAAAGAGAATTGCTGAAAACGGGACAATTGAGGGACATAAGCAGATGACATTAGCGTCAGTTTTATGACAGACTAACCAAATCAAGAAGATGATGATGACACTTGCTTTGTAATTACAGGTTGTTCATTCATGTAACTGAAAGTCCCTGTTTTAGCCTACATTCTTTAATGGCATTGATAAAGTCAACTTGATATCTCGGCTGACAGTTTTATGATGGCACAACCAGCCAGCCTATCTACTCTATCTTTGTCCTCAACACTTGTAAGCCCTGTAACGAACATAAGCATACCTTTGTGAATTGTTGACCTCTGTGGTTATTACCTGAACTTCCCTGGACTTTCTGGAATATTCTCAGTGAATAACACTTGATTGCTCTCTGAGTTCAAAAAGGAAAATGTTATGAACAATGGAGTTGATTACCCACCTCGTAAAACAATGACCTGTTCAGTCTCTTGGCACATTGCACCTTAGACTTGGGGTCAAGTAACTCATGACTAGGTGTGCATTAATGTATGTGAGAACGCTACCACTTGCTGACTGTTTCTGCACACTTCATCACTGAAGCTCCACCTTCTTTGAGATCCTATGCCAGGTTAGTTCAGGTCACATGAGGGACCATTTATCCTCAGTGCCCTGCAAAGAAGTATGGCAGGAATCTTACATGTGGTAATGTAAAAACAACAAGGGTGGTTATACAACAAATGCTGCCACTCTTTGCACTTATGGCCAGCTGTCGCTTACAACGAAAAGTGCAACATGGTCCTCAGATCCATTTGGGCAAGCTAAACGCTTCAACACGCCTGAGTTCATAGGTGGAGGATATGAGAGGACAAATCCAATATTCTTACAGCCAGTGTGATACTGGAACAACAAACATCTACACATTGTGGCATTTGCTGAAAGAGATTTAGCACCTTAGGATTGCTCAGAGTACTACAATGTCCTTCTTAAAATTAAGCCCCAGTGGTTGGAACACTCATTATGGACAACATACTGAAGACTTTCTCTGAACAACTACTAGTTAACTAGTTCCAAGCACAATAACAAATGAAACCACATATTTAGGGTTGCTTGAAATAGAAATTAAGTGTGGATCTGGGAGCAAGGTGTGTATGAGCGGGCACATTGGATGCGTTTACAACTAGTGTGTCAGTGTAATGATTAGCACCAACACATCACATTTGCTGTGGGAGACTGAGTGTCTATATGTTTGCCCAGAGTGTTATGATGTTGATTCTTAAATCAAACAGTCAATGAAAACCAAGAACCAAAGCAGTAGCCCATTTATGAAATCCTTCACTTATTTCCCTCACATAGCAGTATCTTCCATTGACTGCTATCATTTTACTATTTTAGTCATCATCATCATGTGCCATGCCAGTAAACGTGGGCAGTCATGTTTCACAATCTGACATCACCAGAGACATGGATCAGCTCTGTGTTCTTGTTCCGACCGTGCCATGTGATCAAGCCATCCAGATATTTACTTCTCTGCCTTCCCCTTGTTCTTTTCCCCCTCAATCTTTCCAGTTGTCACCAAGTTCTTTCATTTATTTCATCTCATAACGTGCCCAAAAATTTGCCCTTGCCTTCTACAAACCCATGTTGTTCTTCCCCTATTTCAGGTTGTATTTTCTTCCTAACTTTGCATGATGATTCGTAGCATAATCTTCGTGATGTGGCTCATTATGCTAATTGTTTGATGTTGATCATTTTCCAAGGCTTCTGATTTTTTTGGGATTGCTTTAAATGTAGATTTACATAATTAAGGGGGTATATTTCCAATATCATATATTGTGTACAAGACTTGTTACTTGATCTATTCCATATTCTTCTAAGGCAGAGGTCACCAAACTCCAGCCCGACGTAATTTCATCCGGCCCGCCGACGGTACTTGAACTTGCTTGATATAACGTATGGAATACGAGACGTTGTTATACAATTTAAATGTAAATATTATGTTTAGAATAATAAAATATCTTCACACTTGCGGAGACCTGTTGGCTGCTATGGCCTTAAATTTACCTTTTTCAATTATAAATTCTTGTATCTAGATTTTCTTGTTTATTGTAATGTTTGCTTATTTCACGCTATCTCAAGCCCGTCCCCGGCTCGTGGTAGCGCCGCTTACGCTTTGACATTACCATGGTTTCCATGGAAACACACACACACACACACGTGCATCTTTCCCTCCCCCAGAGGCGTCCGGTTGTCAACACAGGTTCAATGCTCCAGAAATATTTACTTCTTTTTGTCAGTCATTTTATAGGCATGTAACAAGGATCTCTTTGTTTGACAGTGATAGGTAAGTGAACTACAAGTGTGAATAGAGGCAATAAAGTAGCAAACATAGCATAAAAATGCCACAGAAGCCTCATGTTATTACACAAATATTATTCAAGCTCAGAAAAATTCCCCGGTCAAGGTGTTAATCGAGCTGTTCTCTGACATTGGCACCTTGCCGTCTTGACAGACGATAGTTTGTGCTTTAAAAAGGCATAATAACTTTTAACTATGGCGGTAGCGAGTGTGACTGATAAGGCCAATTTGCGCTGTAAATGTCCGTTCACAGTGGGTGCATGTGAACACGTGGTCATTTCCACCATCATGCACCATCTTACGTCTCAAACGCTTGGTGTGTGACTTTTCTGCAATAATTTTCTCCTTTGACTTTATTCCATTTCTGATATTTGCCCTCCATGCAACACGTTCAGCGGCGACTTGCTCCCAATGTGCATTATCAATGCCTGTATCAATCATGTCCCGCTTACACACATCTTTGTATCGTAGTAGAGGCCGACCCTGAGATCTCTTACCCATCTGTAATTCACCAAAAAAGATATCCTTTGGTATTCTACCATCATCCATCCGCCTAAGATGTCCTATCCATCTAAGTCTACGAAGACTGAGCCTGGAATAAACTGTCACACAACCTGATCTTTCCAATACTTCAGTATTTGTGATTTTGTCTTGCCACTTAATACCAAGAATTCTTCGCAGACACCGCATATGAAAGCTGTTTAAATTGTTCTCTTGGTGTGAGTAAGTTGTCCAGGTTTCACTGCCATAGAGAAGAGTACTAAGGACACAGGCTTGATAGACAAGGACTTTTGTTTTGGCAGTAAGCTTCCTGTTCTCCCAGACTCTTTTTCTTAACCTGTTCATTGTTGTTGCTGCCTTACCAATCCGGATGTTGATTTCCTGATCTAGGGATAATTTGCTATTTACCACCGATCCTAGATATGTAAAATGGTCTACTATCTCTAGTTCGGCGTCGTCAATAAAGATTGATGGTACCCCATGTGCACCTTGTGACATAATCTGTGTCTTCTTTTTGCTAATTGTTAAACCAAATTCAGAACAAGCATTGGAGAATGCAGATAGTAGACATTGCAATTCTTCCTCAGAGTGGGTCGTAACTGCAGCATCATCTGCAAAAAGCAACTCTCTGATCAGTACCCTCCTAATTTTGGTCTTAGCCTTCAATCTCTGAGCATTGTAGAGGCCGCCATCTGAGCGTGAGTGAATGTATATACCACCATGCTGGTCTCTAGGCCAGTGTTTATCAACCTTTCCGCTGGAGCAGATCCTTACTCAAATGTTTGCTCAAGGAACTCTGTGCGATGATCCAAGTGTCTGTCCTACTTTTTGTAATAAACCAGATGGGCAGAAATATCGCATTTAGGCGATTTCGGTCTATTTTGGCGGAACCCCTGGCTGCCACTCGTGGAACCCCGGTTGAGAAACTCTGCTCTAGGCTGTTTATTTAGGTCGGCCCTATTTATATATTTTGCAAACCTTATGAGATATATTCTATTACCAAAGGTACCTGTAAACTTTATAAGTACCTTTGATGAGCCATAGCTTCACCTGTGACCCCTAATCCTCTGCTTTTCTTGTGTTTCAATAGGATTTTAATTGATTCTAATTCAATGTCTTTTTTCATTTTCAGATCCCGTGTATTTCACCCTTCATTTTGGCTAATAAGAAAAGAAAAGAAAAGTGGACGCCGAGTGTAGCGTTCTCAACGAAGAATGGGGAGTAAAGTACTTCTTTGTGGAAACAGGACCAGAAACCCAGTTGCATAATATGCGGCGAAAGTGTTGCCGTTTTTAAAGAATACAATCTTCGGCGTCACTACGAAACAAAACATCTATCAACATATTCAAAAGTTTTCTGGAAAGTTACGCTCTGAGAAATATGAGTCCATGAAACGTGATTTAGAAACATAAAGAAATCTCTTCACGAGAAAGTTTGCTGAAAATGAATCAGTCACTCGTACAAGTTACAATATAGTGCATAAGATGGCAAAACGAGGAAAACCGTTTACTGATGGCAACTTCATCAAAGAATGTATGATGGAAGCAGAAAATGACTTGTATCCTGAGCAGTTTGCCATTTTGACGCTTTTCGCACCAAATTTAGTGCTTTTTCAAGTCATTTAGTGCCAAAATGTTGCATTTAGCGTGGCCGCGCAAATTTGGTGCTTCACAATTTTTTGGGGGTGCTTTTTGGTCCTTTTGGGGGGGGGGGGTGGTGGTGGGTAAAAAATTACTTTAAAAATCATTTTGGGAGCACTAAAAAGACGAATTCGAACTGAAGCGATGGAATAAAACAGTCTTAGTACGTTACCAAGCAATATTCAAGTAATTTAACTCCCTTTCATACGATTTAGTTGAAGTAAGTGACTGCAAAGCGCAGGCAGTATGCAATGCGTTGAAAGATTGTTTAAACAAGAATGTACTTGAGTTGCAAAGACTAGTTGCACTCGGCACTGACAATGCATCTGTCATGACAGGTGTAAACAATGGAGTATATACAAAATTAAAATCCGAAGTTCCTCATCTGGTACTAGTTAGGTGTGTATGTCATTCCCTTCAGCTGTCAGTGTCACAGGCTGCAGCTGCTTGTCTGCCCAGGAACATAGAGTTCATGATTAGAGAAACATATAACTGGTTTTCTCACTCAAGTTTTCGTCAAGCAAAGTACAAGGAGCTTTTTGCTTCAATAAATGATGAACAGCATCCAATGAAGGTTGTTCAATTAAGCCAGACACGATGGATGTCCATTCAATCTGCCATTGTCAGAATATTGCAGCAGTGGGTCGAGCTCAGAACTCATTTTGATATAGCAAGACTCAACGAGCTCTGTTATACAGCAAAACTTCTAAATTCTATGTTTAGCGACATGAAAAACTCTGTGTATCTCATATTTCTCAAGCATATTCTCGGAGAATTTCAAAGTGTGAATAAGAAATTTGAAGCCGATATACAGGATCCAACAAAACTACTCAGCGATATTGTCCAACTTACTGATTCTATCAGTTCAAAGATTGCTATTCCTGGGGAAAAAATAACAGAAAGTGATGCTATTCAAGATTATTTAGATTCTAATCCCAATCTAGGTTATGAGTTTGAGAAAGAAATAGCAGGCTACCAGTTTCCTGATGAGAAAGAAATTTGTGGAAGGTGCATCCAGTTTTTAACAGAGCTGTTAACACAGCTGCGTTTATGTTTGCCTGATAACGTTCGAGTTTTGCAGTCCATGTCATGTCTTAGTGGAAGTGAATGTCTACAGCCAATGAAGCCTTGTATATTGGATCTTGCTAAACTGTTTGTAGAATATGCAGATACTCTCACCCGCATCGATTTCCAGTGGAGAAAACTTCATCATATGCAGTGGACACAGACCTCTAACACACTTGGACTGTGGGCATAAATAGCCTTATACAGGGATGCCACCCGTGAAAATCATTTCCAAGATCTTACAGATTAAGCTTTATCTGTGCTCATTTTACCTCATTCTCATGCGGACATGGAGCGTATTTTCAGTCAGATGGGAGTTATAAAATCAAAATTGCGGAACAGACTGAGTATCAAGAGTTTGACAGCTGTTTTGGCTATTAGATATGGAATGAAAAGATATGGCAAATGCTGGCATGATTATAAACTACCTCAGGATATTCTGTGAAAAATTGGAACACAGGAGGCATATACACGTTTCTTTCAATCATCATCGCAGGAGCAAATACAGCAGGAAATAGCTACAGAAACTGAAGAGGAGTTGTCTGACTGGGATTTGGCAGATATGGAATAAACTTCATAATCAGTGATAATGATAAATTATAATATGTTACTTTATGAATTCGTTTTGAATGAATACCACCAGTGCTTGTTTAGTGCTTTCCCAGAATATATTGCAATTTAGTGGTTTTTTTTGGCTCGAGAGTAGTTCTGATTGGGATTTGGCTGATCTGGAATAAACTTCATTGTAATATGAAGTGATAATAATAAATTATTATGTGCTACCTTGTTACATTTGTAATAAAAACAGTTTGTGCTTTCCCCAAAAACATTTGGTGCTTTGTTGGGTAGATTTTTGTGTTTTTTCATCAAAAGGAGATGGCAACATTGTTCCTGAGAAAGCCGACTTGTTTGGAACTATCAGCCTGTCGGCAAGTTCAGTTGTGCAAAGAACAGAAAAACTCTAAGAGAACATAGTGCTACAGATACGCGAGAAAACTGTGAACTTGTTGAGGTATTCTCTGGCACTGAATAAGTCTACTGGCTTATCTCTCGAGTACGTCATAACTTCTCGTGTTCATTCGTGGTGTCAATTTGGACTTTCAGATAACGGAAGAGTTGGCATCCGCTTGCAGCATGAATGGAACAACAACTGGAAAGGACATTTTCATGGAAGTGCACAATTTTTTGCAAGACTATAACTTTCAGTGGAATCAGCTTCGAGGTGTTACAGCTGATGGAGGAAAACGCATGGCTGGAGTGAGGAAGGGTCTGATGGGGCAGATGAGGACTCAGTTGGAAGATTTGCGCTCTGTTCATACACTGCATCATACATCAGCATCATACTCTGTGTGAAAGACTTAGATATTTCTTGTGTACTGAAACCAGTTGTATCTGCCGTGAACTTCATTCGGGGACATGCACTCAATCACCGTCGGTTACAGGCATTTCTTGAAGAAATTGATTCTGAATTCTGTGACTTGCCTTATCACACATCAGTGAGCTGGCTCAGCTGCGGGAAGGTCCTATTTCATTTTTACAAGTTACGAAACGAAATAGATGTTTTCCTCACTGTAAAAGATAGAGCTGATTCACTGCTGTCAGATCTTACCTGGCTGTCAAAGTTGTCATTTTTTGTCGACATCACATCCCATATGAATGAAACTTCAGGGAAAGAATAACATCGTCTGTGATCTCTACAGAATCATCAAAGGATTTCGGAGAAAGCTGTCATTGTTTGAAGCACAACTTGAAGGAGAAAACTTTTCTCATTTTCACTGTTTCAAAGAGTTTTGCGCTACAATCGCCAGAGATGTCAGCCTCAATTTCCGAAGAAGCATGTTTTAAAGAGATTTTCAGATCTTGACAGAATTGAGTGACATTCTTCTGTTCAAGAATCCTTTTGATTGTAACCTTGATGATGTGCTAGTTGAACTACAGTTGGATGCTCATTGATTCGCAAGCAAATGATTTGGTTAAAGAGAAGCACAGAGAAGGAAAACTTGTTGAATTTTACAGCTGCTTACCTGATGTTGAGATTCCAAAACTGAAGAAATTTGCCGCTTGTATGGTATCGGTGTTTGGAACAACTTAGTCTGTGAGCAAACATTTTCAAAATTGAAGTGTGTGAAGTAAACACATCGAACGAGATTGACTGATGAACATTTGAAAGCAATTCAGCAGCAATTCCAAACCAAACATTGATGATATCTTGAAAGCCAAATATCAGTTTCATAAATCTCACTAACCTTTTTAGCTGCTTAGTTTGTGAGATTCAGATATGTGCATACTAGATCTGATGTAACTATCTTTTTGCTAATGTCGCCTTCTTTGATAACTTTTTTTTAAATAAATAAATATGTTGGTTGTCTTTGTTTTTTGTGCATTGCACGCCACTCACCCTTGATTAACTTAGTTCTTTGTCTTTTTCCCCGGAGCTTTCGTTCTGGCTTCCAGGTATTGTTAAAGTTAGTTGCATATCCTTTACAGGACGTTTGCAGTCAACACCAACATTTTTTGCTGTTGTTGATGTTTTGGCAAGTTTACGTTCAGTAGATTGCCATTGCTTTCTGAACGACCGGCACCCATACCATAGCGTAAAAAAACAGGGCAATGTGGTCTGCTGCCAAATAGCGATAGATGGTAGAAATGTCAGCAGAGAGAACAAACTGAAGTATCTGGGGATCACATTTGACAGGAGCCTATCCTTCAAGGACCATGTGGAGACGGTTGTGACAAGATCTCAAAAGGGACTCAGTGCACTTACAACTATGGCGGCAATGGACACAGAGCAGTGAATGCTTTTCACACTATACCAGCACTTAATCCTCTCAGTAATTGATTATGGATTAGGTCTGCTCACTGTCTCAGAGAGTCAGCTGGTGAAGTTAGAGCGCATACAGAACGAAGCTATGCGGGTCATTCTGGGATGCACTAGAGACACCCCAGTAGCGCGTATGCGTTACATCCTTGGTCTGCCGACTGTTGCTGGTAGGCTCAAGGTGATGCAGACGAAAACATACCTCAGAGTAGCTGCAGACACAGACCACCCACTGCATGAGGCACTGGACGCAGTTAAAGGTCAGCGACTGATAAGAGGGAAATCATGGATGGCTCAGGCAGAGGATACGATCAGACAGGTGTGTCCCTTGGAGAACATTAGGCGTGGAGAGGAGTGGGTCAGAGTGCCAGCGGAGCAGTCAGAATTGTGCAGAGTTATAATCACATTAAGCCGGGAGTGCAGGAAGTGGCCAGCAGGGGCCACGGAAGTGGAAATCCAGCAACTAATTCAGGACAATGCTCACTCGGGTGATGTGATTATCTACACAGATGGTTGGGTGTCAAGAGGTGAGAAAAGTGGCTGGGGGTTCATAGCCAAAGCCAATGGTCGACGTTTGGAGCAGGAGAGCCTGGCATATGATACCACAACATCCAGCTTAAGAACGGAGGTGGAGGCGGTCACTGCGCCTCTCAGCTGGATGGAGAATACGACACACACACACACACACATCGTGATTGTAACTGACTCAGAAAGCATGCTGACGAGGGTGAGGACGGGCAGGCTTCGTGCGGAGTGACTTGCTTCGCTTCGGAGGTCACGTGTGACAAGCATCGCCTGGATATTTTCTCCGGAGCATGCCGGTGTGCTAGGAAATGAACAGGCGGACAGATTGGCTGGCTCTGCAGAACTTGGTGGAGTATTGATACATGACAAGGCAGACGTGGTTGCGGCCTTGTGGGAGCACGTGCACACCTCGGAGGAGCAAATGGATTACCATGGTCTGGCAAGAATGAGACAGCGAGGAGTGACGAGGGGATCTGGCAGACACTCAACGCTCAGAGGAAAGCGAGACGGACATATAGTCAGATTGCTACTGGTACTATTAGCGTTGGAACTCTTCGCTGGCTGCTGAGGATGGGGACGAAGCGCTTATGGGAATGCCCCGAATGCTGTGATGTCGATTCCTAAATCAATCAATCAATCAATCATAGCGTGCAGCTATGTTTCGAACGCGGGTATATGGGATTACGAACGACGGCTGTAAAACTTTCGCCAAGGAGACCGGCGCAAGTATTGTACAGAATGAGTATGCGGCCCGCGCTCGTCATTTTGTCAGTTATCCGGCCCGCCATGAAAAAAGTTTGGTGACCCTTGTTCTAAGGCATTGATCATTTATGTTGTGATATTGTTTGGATCCAGGGCCTTGTCAGTTTTCAAGATGGTTAAGAACATTTTGAAATTCCATCATCAGAAATGATGGTCCTTCATTATTATTCAGAATATCATACTGGTCCTCTCTTGTATCATTATGAAGGTCTTTCATATAATCATTTTAATTTAGCACCAGTGCTAATTTGAGAACCGTTACTAAGTAATAATTCAACACAACAGAAAACAGTATCTTATCAATAAGAATGAAATAACAAAGAACATTTCGCACAAATGAAGAATCAATAGTATTACAATAGAAGTCAATACTGTCTCATGGACTCAACAGTTAAGAATTAAAATGCAAGCAAGAGGTCAATGTTTCAATCAAGACTTGGCATTGTTTGTAAACTAAATGAACATAAGGGCAACAATAGAGAAATAAGCTGTTATCACAGAGTTCAAATGGATTTTGTAGTTGTGTCTCTATGGTATGAAAATAGTTATGCTATTGGTTGGTTTTCATCATCATCTTCATCATCACCATCTTAAACTAGTGAACATAAACTTGCCAAGAGATCACAACAGCAAAAATTGCTGGTGTTGACTGCGACATCCTGTAAAGGATATGCAATTAACTTTAACATCATAATCTAGTACATTGCCGACTGGCATGGGCAATCATGCTTCTCCACATCTTGCGACCTCCAGCAGCATATGAGCTATTAAGGCTGAGTTCTAATGCGTTTAAGAGTTTTATAATTGTGTTACTATGGTAACGCAATAGTTACGCTATTGGTAGTTGTTCATCATCATCAAGTGTCTAGCGAAAAAAGCTGGTTTTGAATGGCTTCAACAGTCATTGTTTCGACTCGTTATGATTGGGGCCTTTATGATGTATCTTTTCCTCACTCATGTTTTCAAATGTGGCTGATGTTTGCTTCTTTTGTTCGTCTTCTAAGGCTCACTGATTTATGCTGGTTTCTGCTCTTTTGGCCACCTTTTCATTTGAGTTTAATGACTTGCACACTTCCATGGCTGGTGGAATATTATCATTTTGTTAGCTTGTCATCTTCTTGTGCCATTAGTGGCTTGGGTTCAGGTCTGATTTATACATTTGTTTTCAATGGTCAGTGGTTGGTGGGGTATGTTTGTCCCTCTTATGCAGTTTATGTGTGTAGTCCTGAGAAAAGCTAGTTCCTAGGACTCACCGTTCCCAGTCCTATTAGTTTCTTGGTTTGCCTTTATTTACTTTGTGTTTCTATTTTCTGTTTTGTTCCATTCAGTTCTGGTGATGTGTAGAAGTATCTTCTGTATCTTCTCTTTCTCCCGTGTGTTGCCGGGGCCCATAAGGGAAGCAAAGAATAGCAACACTGTAGCCTACCACGCATGTCGTAAGAGGCGACTAAGGAGGCTTGATGGTTCCATCGCCCTGCTACTGAGTGAGTGCGTGGCGCGACACTGTGAGCTGTGAGTTTCGTGTGAAATGCTTTTGAATCTGCCCGAGGTTTTTTTGGAACGTGACTGCATGTTCGGAGCGATGGCAGCTGGCTATGTCCCAGAGTTGACCAGTTTTTGCCTTATGCAGAAATGCGTGGCTGCTGGGCTTCTGGTTGACTACCACTGCCATCGACGATGAACTGTATTTTCGTGGACTGTGTGGGTGAACATCTAGGAAACATCCAGATGGGAAAATGACTGCCGATTCCATCAGAGATAAACTGGATGTTTCGTGGGGGATATTGTGTTGACATTCTGGCGGCGGCATTGTGCACAGTGTATCTGTGCGGGCTGTTGTTTGTCGAGACTCCTGTCTTTTCCACTTTTTACATTGGGCAGTGGGGAGCGTTTTATGTGATGTTCACTGGCACGGGAACGGAGCATAATGGGGACGACCCGTTGCTGTGAAGTTGGAACCGTGACTAACTAACTAACTAACTAACTAACTAACTAACTAACTAACTAACTATCTTCTGTTTTTGTTTTCCTTTATGTCTGTTATGTTATTTGGTTGCATCAGTTTGTCATTGTCTGCATTTACTGGTTCTTTCTCTTCTTGCATTGTAGGTGCTTCAAGTTCAGGTGTGTGTGTGTGTGTGTGTGTGTGTGTGCGCGCATGTGTGTGTGTGTGTGTGCGTGCGTGCGTGCGTGTGTGTATGTGTGGGGGGGGGGGAGGATCTTAATTCTTGCTTTCATTTCCTGTTTGAGACAATTGTTTATAATTGGTATTTCTTGGCATCAGTTCTATTTGTATTCTTTCTTCTTGGATTTTAAACACAAAAACAATAAACAATAAGTTGCCTGAGTTATTGCCTGACATAATTTGCTGCGTCTCATCAGGTGCATACTGCAGCTGAAATGCTTGAAGTATTCTTACTTAATGTTTAAGTATTTTGGTCAGATACAATTCATTTATTCACTTCAGATGATATATAACTCTGCGGTGTGCACCTGATGAGAAGCAGTGAAATATGCCAGGCAATAAATCCTGGCAACATTGTATATGACTTCTGTTTAAATTCACTAAGGGAATGCATTGGGCGTTCTTCATCTCATCCAATATGTGCTGCACTGTACAGACTGGCAGTTGTTGGGGATGCTGATCTCAGCGCAATACATGAGTAGAGATAAGCGAATAAAATTGATATTGCTGCCGTAGAAGTGTTGTCACAATTCTGCAGCCTTTGGCAAAATGGGTTTCTGAAAAATTGTCAGAAAGTTTTAGGGAGGATGGAAGTCACCCTCGCCTCATCATGCTACGGCCTAACATTCCAGATTACTTACTTACTGTATCTGTTTCTTTCAGGGAAATATCTTTACCTATCCTTCTCATCACATATTATTTGTTATTGTAAATGTAATGTACATATTACTGTTAACGTTATTATTATTTGTTTCCCCACACTTCTGCTGTTGTTATTTTGCAGACCAGCGTGTAGCTGACTGGCCTCTGATGTGGGGGTACACTCCATTATTGATTACGGTCCTTTATTTGCTGGCTGTTTACATTGGGCCAAAGGTCATGAGGAAAAGGAGACCTATCAGACTAAAAAAAACACTGGTTATATATACAAAAGTAATGTCCCTTTGGAATTTGTATATATTAATAGAGGTGAGTGAGCACTGTAAATTGTTTTTTCCGCTCAAGCCTTGGATAGCGATTGCACATTTATAATACGTTACTTTCACCACAGGCTGCTAAATATGAACACAATTGGGTTTTTAATATTCAATTTAAAAATCAATATAACTGCACTCCGGACATTTCCACACAAGCTCCGTCTCCCACTTCAAATGCTACTGAAGAATTACCATGCTGATTATTCCAGTAACAAGTTGCAGTTTGCTTGCTTGCTTGCCTGTGTTCGCTGGCTGTGAACTCCAGTGCAAAGTCCTGTATGCTGGATGAAGACATCCTGTTGTCCAACATCAGTGTGATGTCATACAGGACTGAGATTTGCGTGAATATCCGTTGTCCCATGTCTGGCTTATTGGTGTGCAGACTGGTGGTTCCTCGCCATGCAGGCAGATACTCTCCGACTTCGGAAGAATCAGCGATCCTTCTACATTAGCCAGGACCCTGAAGGGACCTGTTGCTCAGGACGCACGGCGAGGACGTGTTAGTAGGTCTTGGCCAGTATAGAACCTGGCCCTGGTGCCTTGGAAACACCTCTGCGTCCCAAGTTGCAATTTGATGAAAAGTCTGCCTGGCTATTCCTCTATGCTTTGAGTATTGTCCAGACTTACTCCCATCTAGGCCAGCCTTCCCAAGTATGGATACTCTGTCTGTTCGACTATCAGCTGCACTCGCCACTGAATACCAGAGAGCACAGTGGATGCTAAAACAGCTGAATGGACTCCAATTAGATATTGATAATTAATTTCTACAATGCTACTTTCACCAAACGCAGCTAAAAAAAAGTCGCTTAAAAGTAGACAGGATCTACTTCAATGCACCAGATTTGAATCCTATATAGATCAGTCTCTTTCCGCAGTAAACTACCGAAAGCATCGCACAAAGCACAAACTCCGTAACTAGAGTGACGACCCCCAGGAGTCTAAAAATGCACTCGTTAACCGAAGGGTGCGGCCCGTAATAGAACCTATAACCTTCAGAGCCTGAGTCAGATGGCTTGACCACTTCGCTACGGAGACTCCTTAATTCCAGACGCAGCTAAATTGAACATAGTGGGCTGGAGTAGCTTAGAGTCGATGATATCCACCTCTGGCTTGTGCAGATCTGGTTCAAACCATACTGTGGACTTTTTGGATTATTATAAAATAGGAAGTGTGGTAGAGTCCCTCCAGATCCTGGAGTAGAGTATTGAACATCTAACCTTCTCAGACATGGGTGCACAGCTCAGAGGTATATCGTGTACCTTAAAACATCCCAAACACTCTGGAATTGAACAGAGCAAGCAAAATTAGATAATATATCCCAGAAAAGCATATTTGCAGCATTTGGGATTGAATACTCACTGGTGTGATGGAGCTTGTGCACTGTGCTGAGATTCTCCTTGTGTGATCTGTGGGAAGAGTCTAGAGCTCTTTTGGAGATATCCATGTTCAGTAAAAGTGA
Source organism: Cepaea hortensis (assembly GCA_963921405.1). Taxonomy (NCBI): domain Eukaryota; kingdom Metazoa; phylum Mollusca; class Gastropoda; order Stylommatophora; family Helicidae; genus Cepaea; species Cepaea hortensis. Next base: position 162,584,443 of record OY992876.1, on the reverse strand, counting down.
TCTTGTAGCAAAGCCAAGCAGGGGGCTCTTTTATGTAGCACAAAACGGTAGCTGATGAACACATGTCCTAAAGTGATATCGGCCCCACACTGCCAGAGCTCTGCTGGTATTATAACTAGGCACTACGTTAACTATAAGTACAACTTTACCAGAGATATTTTTGCGGTGATTTTCGTTTTCTTGTTATTGTGTCTTCCATTAAAGGATATGTAGAGTACTCGTGACGTTAAATTCCCCGATTATTTCAAGATCGAATTAAAACAGAAACCGACTACCGAGTATTGTTGTTGCCTCCATTGTCTACGAATGTTTACATCTTGGCTTCTCAAATTTTTCCTCTAACGGAGATAAAGAGACTGTCTTATTAAGACGTAAGTTGACTCGTAAATTTCGTTTTATATAGACGTTGCGAATTGATTTAGTATAAATAATTCAGTTAAGCATCCATTTCTACACGCACTGTGAAAGTTTCAACTATTTAAGTCGGCGGGGACATTCAAAACAGAAATCATTAAGATCGTTTGCTATGATGCCGTAATGTGAAATTTCAATGGCGGGAATATAGCGGTTTTCCTTGTCATAATACAGCGATTATAATTTAATATTCTTATGGATTATTCAGAGCGATGAAAAGATAATGAATGCATGTTTGTATTCACCAGCCATTCTAGTATGTAGGTGTAAAAAGAATAGTTTTATTATTAACAGTTAGCAAATTTGAATGGAAGGTAGTTTGCAAGGAAGCACACATTCAAATTGCTCTGTATGGTAAAGGTGTGAAAATCAAACAGGTCAGTCATGTTGAATACCTAGGCTACACAGTGTGACATCTGATGGGGGATGTGACACAATGATAACGACAAGAATAACGGTATCCAAAGAAAATGTGACACAGAGATAAAGATATGAATGACCATATCCAACGATGTGACACAGTGATAAAGACAAGAATAACCATATCCAAGGAACATGTGACGCGATGATAAAGACAAGAATTTTCATATCCAAGGAAGATATGACACAATGATTAAGACAAGAATAGCCATATCCAAGGAAGATGTGACACGGTGATAAAGATAAGAATAGCCATACACAAAGGTTATTTTATAAGAATGAATATAATGTCATCTTCTTCCTCTTGTACCTTCTGGTGTCGAAGTGAAGCATAAATAGCAGGGGTGTTTTTGAGAAAAATGTTGTGAATGTCATGGGCATATAAGAAAATAAATGATGTTTTGAGAGCTGCATGTGATCCTGTATCACTCATCAATACAAGGAAAAGACAAATGTCGATTCTGGGGACGTGTTACATGTGTATCCAACCAGAGTGTGGTAGAGGTAGTTAGCATCCATACACGCCCATGTCCGCTGTAATAGTAACCAATAACTGAATGCTTTCTGTTATAGGCAGCTGTTACTTGAAGCCATTTTTTTCCTAGTTATAATTTAAACTCTTTCTGTCCTATTATTTTTCACCAGTGCCCTTTAAGCCAGTGCCTTTGTCCCCTCCCCTCCCCTCCTTCTGCTTCTGCTTCTTCTTCTTCAGCTACTGTTGCCCTTTCTTCTTCTGTTCCTCATTCTCCCTTTGCTGCTTCTTCGCTCTCGCTTTTGTCTCTTTTATAGAACTAACAATGTGTCTTATGTTCCCCTTGCCACCATATAGTTTTTTCTGTCAATGGTTCTGGGTTAGACCATGGTGTAACTGTGAACATCTTATGTTGCTGACAACCTTGGAGGACAGTTCCACTTCATACTCTCCGCATTTACATACATCTGTTTGTCCATTCTAAAAGAAATAGTAACACAAAAACATTCAGATATTGATAATAATACTTTGCCACCATAAATTTGTATTTCTACTTCCAGTTGTGTTTTTTCTTATGGAAATTATGCTACATTTATTATTGGCAAGCAGTCAGCTGCATTTATGACACGCTTAATATGAGGGTAAGTAAATGCATTTTTCAATGTTCATTCATACTATACTTTATGGAAAAAGAGGAAGAAAAGGAAAGAAGAATCTTTATAACCTTTCATAATAGTACGGAAAAGTACGAGCACATGAAATAATACATTCTGTTGGAGATCACAAGCTGTATAGCGAAGTTACTGTTTCATTTTAAAAATGCATTATATGAAGTAGCAAAACAGGTTTTAAAAGGCAAGAAGATAGACTTCATTGCGCCAGGTTTGATTCCATATAGCTTGGTTTCTTTCTACAGGGCAACCTACCAAATGCGTTGCACAGAGCACGAAATCTGTAGCGCCAGCGATGACCCCAGGGGTCTCCAAGAGAATTGCACACACGAACAAAATTATGAGGTCCAAAATTGTTACTGTGTTAAACAATACGCGAACACAAAATACTCACATGTTAAAGGTGGCATACAAGCGATCACTATTAATCTGCATAAGCCAGTTTTGTGCAACAGAAAGACATGATAGTCAGTTTAAAATTACCGTGGTAGACACTGCTTTCTGAACTTAGCAGTCAGCGTAAGGTCACCATGCAGTGGGTACCATCCAACTGTGGAGTACCCGGAAACGACAGAGCTGATCAATTGGCTAAGGAAGGAGGAAAAGAAGAACAGCCTGATGTGCCCATTACATACCACCAAAAGAAAAGAATGATCAAATCAGTCAGAAGGCTACCAAAACCTGCTCAAGACGACTACCACGTTATGGACAGACCAGAACAAGTCATTATTCTGTGCCTTAGAACAGGGCACAACAGATTACGCAACCACCTGTATGCAAAATTCAAGATTGGTGACTCAGCCATGTCCACATGTCGTTTTGGTGCCGCAGACAGCAGAGCACATACTCCAAGACTGCCCAAACTACAACATACCCAGGCAAATCTTCTGGCCTAGAGAGAAAACAGTGGAAGATAAACTCTATGGACCGCTGAGTGAACTGAAAAAGACTGTTAGATTCATACAGGAGACAACATTGCAGTTGTAGATGTATTTCAAGCGAACGAAAGAAGAAGATGAAATTATTGTGCGAGCATGTGTATATCTCAGCTTGAAGGATTTATCTAATTACTTTATTTTATGTTGTGTGATCCGGTCCAATATGGCTGATAGGTGGGAGATACGTTAAGGTCTTTGTGTGATTTTACTTCTAGAGAAGGTTTACTTACGCGTATTTCCTAATTTTGGACATTATCAAGTGATTTCATCAACAAGCAACTGGCCTTAATGTTTGGTTCGAAAATAAAATGCGGATACAATGTAAAATGCTTCTATTTGCAAAGTAAACATTCTGTTGTTTAAGGTCAAGGAGAGTCTGACAGAGTCGCATGAAGAAATTCAAAAGTACTAAATAGCATCTTTCCACAATATTTATGTATTCGGGATTAAAGAGTTTTGATTCAGCAGTACAGAAGAACAGAATTGTGGAGGAAATTATTTCAATCATGTGCTTCTTCGTTGAATATTTTGGACTTTCGTACCAACGGTTCTTGTAAATACGTCATTAGTTTAGTTTAGTTTAGTTTAGTTTAGTTTAGTCGATGGATCAACATCACGGCACACGGGTGTAACCCATAAGTTCTTCTCCTAACTCAAACCTGAGTCTGGAGAAACTCAGCTCAGTGCACGAACTCCGTAGCACCGGCGAGGATCCTGAAATACTTTGGGTAGATTTTTAACTCGAAATTTTGACCGGGCAGCGCCGTTATGCTACTCTTTTTCGATTTCCAACTGCCAAGGGATTTTTACGTGAGCAACAACGGGTGTCTGATCTCACTACCCAGAGACCAGGGGACATTTTATTACTAGAAGTTCACGTGAAATAAATCCCGGTCCTCACCGGGGCTTGAACCAGGGACCTCCAACACTCGAAGCGGACACCATACCTCGAGACCATAAGAATAATATTATGGGCAGTCACAAATCTAGACTTATGATGCATTTACATGTTTTAAGAAAATAACACTTGACACTATTCATCGGACCGAGCAACCTGCGAAAGAAACATGCCTTTAATATCTCCGCTAAATTTTAAACTCGTTAAAACAACTAGCAAACAACGTCATTATGTATAATTAACTTTACTTCTAGAGTACTCTCTAACTCAGTGACTAAACCTTTTATGCACTGGTGGTGACGTCATTATTTTGGTATTCTTATATATCAAAGAGAATCTCCGTCTATCTGTCTGTCTGTCTGTCCTTTATGCGTTCGCGAACGGTCCATCCGATTGAGATGAAATTTTCTACACGTCTTCTAATCATTCCTGTGCTGCCAACTGTCATAGTTTTTTTTTTATTGTATAAACATATTTTCTTTTTATTATTTAATATTTAATTTACATTATAATGTATATATAGCGAGGGGACATAACTTCTAATAGAATTGCTATATATGTAAAATTGTTGCATATTTCTCAAATAGGTGGACCTTTTCGCTGCAGTTATCTACAGGCATATGCGTTATAATCCTCCTCCCCCTCCTCCTCCCCCTCTTCCTCCTCCTCCATCCTCCTCCTCCTCCCTCTTCCTCCTCCTCCCTCCTCCTCCCTACTCCTCCCTCCTCCTACCTCCCCCCTCCTCCTCGCTCTCCTGCTCCCTCCTGCTCCCTCCTCCTCCTCCTAATCCCTCCTCCTCCTCCTAATCCCTCCTCCTCCGCCGCCTCCTCCTCTCTCCTCCTCCCCCTCCTCCTCCTCCCCCTCCTCCTCACCTCCTCCTTCTCCTCCCCCTTATCCCTCCTCCTCCTTCTCCTCCCCTCATCCCTCCTCCTCCCTCTTCCTTCCTCCTCCTCCTCCTCCCTTCTTCCCCTCTTCATCCTCCCTCTCCTCCTCCCTCCTCCTCCTAAATTCTCATCATCCCTTATCCATCCTCTTCCTCCCTCTCCCTCCTACCCCTCCTCATCCTCATTCCTCCTCCTCATTCCTCCCTCCTCCTTCTCCCTCTTCCTCCTCCCTCCTCTCCCTCCTCCTCCTTCCTCCTTCTCCCTCCGCCTCCTCTCTCCTCCTCCTCTCTCCTCCTCCTCTCTCCTCCTCCTCCTACCTCCTCCTCCCTCCTTCTCCCTCCTCCATCCTTCTCCCTCCTCCCTCTTCCTCCTCCTTCTCCCTCCTCCTCCCTCTTCCTCCTCCCTCTTCCTCCTCCCTCTTCCTCCTCCCTCTTCCTCCTCCATCTTCCTCCTCCCTCCTCCTGACTCCACATCCCCTCCTCCTCCTCCTCCTCCTCACTCCTCCCTCCTCATCTCTCCTCCTCCCCCTCTTCCTCCTCCCCCTCCTCCTCACCCCCTCCTTCTCTCCCCTCCTCCTTCTCCTCCCCTCATCCCTCCTCCTCCCTCTTCCTCCCTCCTCCTCCTCCCTCTTCCTCCCTCCTCCTCCTCCCTTCTTACCCTCCTCATCCTCCCTCTCCTTCTCCCTCCTCCTCCTCAATTCTCATCCACCCTCCTCCTCTCTCCTCTCTCCTCCCTCCTCCCTCCACATCCCTCCTCTTCCTTCCTCTCCCTCCTCCCCCTCCTCATCCTCCCTCCTCCTCAGTCCTCCCTCCTCCTTCTCCCTCTTCCTCCTCCCTCCTCTCCCTCCTCTCCCTCCTCCTTCTTCCTCCTTCTCCCTCCGCCTCCTCCCTCCTCCTCCTCTCTCCTCCTCCTCCTCCTCCTCCCTCCTCCTCCCTTCTCCTCCTCCCTCCTTCTCCCTTCTCCTCCTCCCTCCTCCCTCTTCCTCCTCCTTCTCCCTCCTCCTCCCTCTTCCTCCTCCCTCTTCCTCCTCCCTCTTCCTCCTCCCTCTTCCTCCTCCCTCTTCCTCCTCCCTCTTCCTCCTCCCTCTTCCTCCTCCCTCTTCCTCCTCCCTCTTCCTCCTCCCTCCTCCTGACTCCACCTCCCCTCCTCCTCCTCCTCACTCCGCCCTCCTCCTCCCTTTCTCCTCCCCTCCTCCTCCCTCCTCCTCCCTCCTCCTCCCTCCTCCTTCTCCCTGCTCCTCCCTCCTCCTCCTCCCTCCTCACTCCTCCCTCCTCCTCCCTTTCTCCTCCTCCCCTCCTCCCCTCCTCCTCCCTCCTCCCTCCTCCTTCTCCCTGCTCCTCCCTCCTCCTCCTCCCTGCTCCTCCTCCCTCTTCCTCCTCCTCCCTTCCCTCCTCCCTCTCCTCACTCCCCTTCTAATCCCTCCTCCTCCCTCCTACTCCTCCTGTCACCTCCTCCTGTCACCTCCTCCTCCCTCCTCCTCCTCCCTCTTCCTCCTCCTACCTCCTCCTCCCTCCTCCTCCTCCTCCCTTCCCTCCTCCCTCTCCTCCCTCCCCTTCTAATCCCTCCTCCTCCCTCCTACTCCTCCTGTCACCTCCTCCTGTCACCTCCTCCTCCCTCCTCCTCCTCCCTCCTCCTCCCTCCGCCGAATATGAATTAAATGATATGCTCCCCACCAGGGTCTGGGCGAAGCCGGGCCGGGTCGTCTTTTTTGGGAACGGAAACGGGAGCAGGGGCCGAATAAGAATTAAATGAGACGCTCCATTTACCAGTGTTAATTGTTGGGGGAAGATGTAAAGATCTTTCAAGTGCTCTTTCTAATAATAGACAGACAGACAGACAGACAGACAGACAGACAGTAGATAGTCGGGAACGGGAACGGGAGCTTATATGACTACTTATATGAATTAAATGAGATGCTCCCCACCAGGATCTGGGCGAAGCCGGGCCGGGTCAGCTAGTTGTTTATAAGTAACAAATATCGGAAGAGCAGCATTATGTGTTTGTGTGCAGAGTAAGACCATAGTCTGCTCTTGCAACAGATAGGTGCTGAAGATGGAGACAGCCAGCCAGGAGGCGCACCACAAAAATCAGACTACCACGCAATTACGCCATGAATTATGTCGACAACTGCTACATGTTATGGTGCTCGCCCTGCTCTGGACACCAGGCAGGTGCAGTGTCGGGCCCTATGCCTCGTAAGGGTCTAACCACAACTACTGGAGGTCTTTCTCTGATGTCCTGCGGAGCCAGGGTGCCTGACAATAGAGCGTCTGGCCGTACCAAACAAAGATTTAAAATAATGCACTGGAATGCAGAGGGTGTCAACAAAAAAGAATAGAACTAGAAAACATCTTGGCCCAAAAAAATGTAAGCGTATGTTGCTTGCAAGAAACTCACCTCAACGAAAATATAGCCTTCCAAATCAGAGGCTACCAGTGTTACCAATCTGACCGAAAGGACAGGCGGAAGAATGGGATACTGACCCTTGTCAAAAATAACATCCCTGCTTACCAATTTGAAGTTTATATGGAAGGGGCTGAGTATCAGGCACTTAAACTTAAGACAGACAATACAGACCTTCACCTGATCAATTACTACTGTTCAAATGACCGCCCACAGGCACTGGGCACTCTACCATTAAAAGTAAAAATGATTGTGTGTGGCGATTTCAGCTGCCACTCGCAGAGCTGGGGCTATGATCACATGAGGACATACCTTCTACTTGAGATCATGGCATACTACAACTACACCTGACCTGGCTTTTCATTCACCAGACCTGGAGTGGAACATTAAACGAATTGTTGGGAAACAGCTAGGTGGCAGTGACCATCGGCCAGTCTTTCTAGCTATAGAAAATGAGCTTGTAAGTGAAAGCAGCATTCTCTCAAGGTGGAACTACAAAAAAAAAAGCAGACTGGGCAATGTACAAGCATCGCACCAGCATACTGGTTAGAAACCTGAACACTTAGAAGGACATAAATAAAGTAGTTGAAGAGTTTGGGAAATGCATTCTATAGGCAACATGAAAAACAGTACCAAGAGGAGCCCGTAAACATTATAAACCCTACTGGAGTTGTGAACAGGAACAGTTGCATAATGATGTGGAAGTGTGTAGACGGCAAGCAGAGGCCAACCCCAGCCAAGATCACCACAATAAATACTAGCACGCAAAAGCCAAATTTCAAAGGGCCCAGCTGCAGGCTAGATGGAAATGCTGGCAGGAGAAAACAGAGTCACTGAACTTTGAAAGAGACACAAGGAAGTTGTGGAAGCTAATAAAACAACTTAATGATGAGGGCACAGAGAGAAACTCAAAAATTGCACTACATAAAGATGGAAACATCTTAACAGGAAAGCAAGCAGCTGACCATTTTGCGGACTCAATCGCACAAAATAACAATATCAAAATTAGTCCAGAGAAACAAAAAGAGATTCGAGAGAAATGGCAACATACAGAACAGAAGGAAATAGTACATGAGGTTCTGGAGGCACCTGTCACAATCAGTGAACTGGATCTAGCCATATCAAAACTGAAAATGAGAAAGTCACCAGGAGCTGATGGTATCTCCAATGAAATGATCAGGAACCTAGGAACAGAGGCCAAAGCAAAGCTGTTACAGATCTTCAATAACATCTGGAACTTAGGCAGTGTTCCACAAGCCTGGAGAGAAGCAATCATGATACCCCTCCTAAAATCAGGGAAAGATAGTTCCATTGCCTCTAGCTACAGACCAATTAGCCTCACCAGTTGTCTCTGCAAAACACTGGAGCGCATCATCAATCACAGACTGCAGTGGTACATTGAAAGTAAAAACATCCTTGTGCCACAGCAGGCTGGCTTTAGACAGTGCTACTCTACGGAAGATCAGACAGCCTACTTCTCTCAAGAAATTGAGGATGCATTCCAAGAGAAGAGCTGTTGCTTGCGGGATGGATAGATTTGAAGAAAGCCTTTGACAAAGTCTGGAAAGAAGATCTGATGAATAAACTGAGAAACTGCAAAGTCAATGGAAGGATGTACAAATGGGTGAAAGCATACTTGCACAACAGAAGAGCCAGAGTACAGATAGATGGACTAAAGAGCAAGAAAGTACTACTGCGTCACGGTGTTCCCCAGGGAGGAGTCTTGTCCCCCACACTTTTTCTAATCTTCATCAATGATCTCGTTGCTAATCTACCGCATGGAATTAAAGCGGCAATGTACGCCGATGACCTGGTTCTATGGAGCACAAATGAACATGCATCAGTGGCCACCAGATTACTACAAAGAGCTGTAGATACATTTGTTGCATGGGCAAATAGATGGTGTGTCAGCATAAACACTGACAAGTGCAGCACCACCCTATTTACCCTCTCTCCAAAACAAAAGGCAGGGACCATCCAGATAAATGGAACACCCCTAAGAGAAGATATAGAACCAACATACCTTGGAGTAACATTTGATGGCAGGCTGACATGGAGAAAGCACATCAACAAAGCAGTAGCAAAAGCCAGAAGGAAAATAGCCATCCTGAGAAAGCTAAGTGGAACCACATGGGGAGCCAGTGGGAAAATACTTAGCAAAGTTTATCAACATAGCATATGACCACACCTGGAATACGGGTCAACTGCGTGGTGTTCGGCATCAAAACCCACACTACAAGAGCTGGACAAAGTGCAAAATCAAGCACTTAGAGTCACCACTGGAGGGATGAGATCAACCCCTATAGTGGAAATGGAGAAGATGGGGAGGACACAAGCACTGAGTGAGCGCAGAGATACGAAAACGCTAATACAAGCAGAAAAGTTCCTCAGCTTGCCAGGCCACCCTATGAAGAACAGATATGAAAACCTAGCTATGGGGCGGTTGAAAAGAAGTAGTTTTATCCAACAGGCCAAACGACTCTGCAGAGAAACCACCGATCTGCCCACAGTTGGTATCCCCCTAACAACTATTCCAGAGCGAACTCCATGGAAAGATGAGCATAGACTATCATTACAAATCCAGACAAAAGTGAGAGGAATATTTGACAAGGAAGAACAGAACAGTGTGCAGCGCAGAACAGCCACTCTCAGCTTCCTTGATGAAGAATACCCACAGGACATCTGGATCCGAGTCTACACAGATGGGTCAGCACAAAATGCTGTTCGAAATGGAGGAGCGGGAGTGTACATACTTGTCCCCCACACTTTTTCTAATCCTCATCAATGATCTCGTTGCTAATCTACCGCATGGAATTAAAGCGGCAATGTACACCGATGACCTGGTTCTATGGAGCACAAATGATCATGCATCAGTGGCCATCAGATTACTACAAAGAGCTGTAGATACATTTGTTGCATGGGCAAATAGATGGTGTGTCAGCATAAACACTGACAAGTGAAGCACCACCCTATTTACCCTCTCTCCAAAACAAAAGGCAGGGACCATCCAGATAAATGGAACACCCCTAAGAGAAGACATAGAACCAACATACCTTGGAGTAACATTTGATGGCAGGCTGACATGGAGAAAGCACATCAACAAAGCAGTAGCAAAAGCCAGAAGGAAAATAGCCATCCTGAGAAAGCTAAGTGGAACCACATGGGGAGCCAGTGGGAAAATACTTAGCAAAGTTTATCAACATAGCATATGACCACACCTAAAATACGGGTCAACTGCGTGGTGTTCGGCATCAAAACCCACACTACAAGAGCTGGACAAAGTGCAAAATCAAGCACTTAGAGTCACCACTGGAGGGATGAGATCAACCCCTATAGTGGAAATGGAGAAGATGGGGAGGACACAAGCACTGAGTGTGCGCAGAGATACGAAAACGCTAATACAAGCAGAAAAGTTCCTCAGCTTGCCAGGCCACCCTATGAAGAACAGATATGAAAACCTAGCTATGGGGCGGTTGAAAAGAAGTAGTTTTATCCACAAGGCCAAGCGACTCTGCAGAGAAACCACCGATCTGCCCACAGTCAGTATCCCCCTAACAACTATTCCAGAGCGAACTCCATGGAAAGATGAGCATAGACTATCATTACAAATCCAGACAAAAGTGAGAGGAATATTTGACAAGGAAGAACAGAACAGTGTGCAGCGCAGAACAGCCACTCTCAGCTTCCTTGATGAAGAATACCCACAGGACATCTGGATCCGAGTCTACACAGATGGATCAGCACAAAATGCTGTTCGAAATGGAGGAGCGGGAGTGTACATTGAATACCCCAAAAATACTAGGGACACAGCTAGAGTACCGACAGGAAAATACTGCCATAACTACGATGCTGATATTGAGGCAATCAAGATGGCAACAGAGAAATTACTAATTACCAGCAATGGTACACAACCTGTGGTGCTATTGACAGATGCAAAATCAGTACTCGGGGCGCTCCTGTCTGGGAAATTGCCAGTACTAAGGACACTACATTCTGAACTTAGCAGTCAGCATAAGGTCACCATACAGTGGATACCATCCCACTGTGGAGTACCCGGAAACGACAGAGCTGATCAATTGGCTAAGGAAGGAGCAAAAGAAGAACAACCTGATGTGCCCGTTACATACCACCAAAAGAAAAGAATGATCAAATCAGTCAGAAAGCCACCAAAACCTGCTCAAGATGACTACCACGTTATGGATAGACCAGAACAAGTCATTATTCTGCGCCTCAGAACAGGGCACAATAGATTACGCAACCACATGTATACAAAATTCAAGATTGATGAAACAGCCATGTGCACATGTGGATTGGCGTCGCAGACAGCAGAGCACATACTGCAAGACTGCCCAAAATATAACATATCTAGGCAAACCTTCTGGCCTAGAGAGACGACTGTGAAAGATAAACTCTATGAACCGCTGTGTGAACTGAAAAAGACAGTTCAATTAATACAAGAGACGGCATTGCAGTTATAGACATATTTCAAGCGAACAAAAGAAGAAGAGGAGAAAATGACAGTCATGGTGCACTATTTTTGCATTTCGGAAAATGCGCCATATTATTAAAATGGTTTTAGGAGGAAGGAGGAGGAGAAAGAACGAGAAAGAGTAGGCGAAGGAGGGGGTTGGAGTGGAGAAAGAGGCAGGAGGAAGAGGGAGTTTAATGTTTTCATTTGAATTTTGCGTTTTAACTGTGGCCCTTAAAATAACAACACGAGTTATCCCCCCTTAGCGATGGGGAAAAGAACAAAGAGCAGTTATCTGCCCTTAGCTTATGTGTTTTGTTTGGTCACACTTTTCCAATGGGGATTTTGACCCTTTCCCTCTTTGTCTATATTAAATGATAAACTGACACACAAACATTAATATCTCAGCTTAGAATTGACCTACAGACTTGAAAAAGGTGTCGTTTGATTTGTTTTTTCAAGAGGTATCCAACTATTGATATTATATAATTAAAAAGCAATTTAGAAAATGTTACAAAGTGTCTAATTATAACATCAAATTGTTATCTTGCTGTGATTCTCAAAGAATGTTGGCTGTTTCCTTCTTCTATCTTCAGTATACTTTGTGTCCTGACGTGTTCTAAAATATCCTCATGAACTTACCTCAGAAGGCAGAGTGGGTTCGCCTGATGGTGGGGCTACCTGGTATTAGGGAAAGCTAATCCACACGCAAAAACAAAAATCAATTATGTGCACTAGAAGTAGAAGCACGTGGATAGACTACGCTTGAGTTCAAAGCGATCGAACACAAAAAGAAATTTTCATTAACTCTTTCTGCCTCAGATAGTTGCTGTATTAACCCAGTGTATTCTAGTTACATTTACAGTCAGACAATACTCAGAAACATTGAACGTCTTAAAGAAGTTCAAGGCCAGAATTCAAATATTCTAAGATATGTTGATGACAGTTTTAATAGCAGAGTTTGAAACTAGTTTACAAACAATTTTAAACAAGATTGGTGGATGAGAATGGAAAGAATAGTTCTATTATTAACAGTTAGCAAATTTGAATGATAGGTAGTTTGCAAGGAAGCGCACATTCAAATTGCTCTGTATGTAGTAAAGGTGTGAAAATCAAACAGGTCAGTCATGTTGAATACCTAGGCTACACAGTGTGACATCTGATGGGGGATGTGACACAATGATAACCACAAGAATAACGGTATCCAAAGAAAATGTGACACAGAGATAAAGACATGAATGACCATATCCAACGATGTGACACAGTGATAAAGACAAGAATAACCATATCCAAGGAACATGTGACGCGATGATAAAGACAAGAATTACCATATCCAAGGAAGATGTGAAATAGTGATTAAGACAAGAATAGCCATATCCAAGGAAGATGTGACACGGTGATAAAGATAAGAATAGCCATACCCAAAGGTTATTTTATAAGAATGAATATAATGTCATCTTCTTCCTCTTGTACCTTCTGGTGTCGAAGTGAAGCATAAATAACAGGGGTGTTTTTGAGAAAAATGTTAAGAATGTCATGGGCAGATAAGAAAATAAATGATGTTTTGAGAGCTGCATGTGATCCTGTATCACTCATCAAAACAAGGAAAAGACAAATGTCGATTCTGGGGACGTGTTACATGTGTATCCAACCAGAGTGTGGCAGAGGTATTTAGCATCCATACACGCCCATGTCCGCTGTAATAGTAACCAATAACTGAATGCTTTCTGTTATAGGCAGCTGTTACTTGAAGCCATTTTTTTCCTAGTTATAATTTAAACTCTTTCTGTCCTATTATTTTTCACCAGTGCCCTTTAAGCCAGTGCCTTTGTCTCCTCCCCTCCCCTCCTTCTGCTTCTGCTTCTTCTTCTTCAGCTACTGTTGCCCTTTCTTCTTCTGTTCCTCATTCTCCCTTTGCTGCTTCTTCGCTCTCGCTTTTGTCTCTTTTATAGAACTAACAATGTGTCTTGTGTTCCCCTTGCCACCATACAGTTTTTCTGTCAATGGTTCTGGGTTAGACCATGGTGTCACTGTGAACATCTCATGTTGTTGACAACCTTGGAGGACAGTTCCACTTCATCCTCTCCTCATCTACTTATATCTGTTTGTCCATTCTAAAAGAAATAGTAACACAAAAACATTCAGATATTGATAATAATACTTTGCTTACATAAATTTGCATTTCTACTTCCAGTTGTGTTTTTGCTCATGGAAATTATGCTACATTTATTTTTGGCAATCAGCCAGCTGCATTGATGACACGCTTAAGATGAGGGTAAGTAAATGCATTTTTCAATGTTCATTCATACTATACTTTATGGAAAAAGAGGAAGAAAAGGATAGAAGAATCTTTATAACCTTTCATAATAGTACGGAAAAGTACCAGCACATGAAATAATACATTCTGTTGGAGATCACAAGCTGTATAGCGAAGTTACTGTTTCATTTAAAAAATGCATTATATGAAGTAGCAAAACAGGTTTTAAAACGCAAGAAGATAGACTTCATTGCGCCAGGTTTGATTCCATATAGCTTGGTTTCTTTCTACAGGGCAACCTACCAAATGCGTTGCACAGGGCACGAAATCTGTAGCGCCAGCGATGACCCCAGGGGTCTCCAAGAAAATTGCACACACGAACAAAATTATGAGGTCCAGAATTGTTAAAGTGTTAAACAATACGCGAACACAAAATACTCACATGTTAAAGGTGGCATACAAGCGATCACCATTAATCTGCATAAGCCAGTTTTGTGCAACAGAAAGCCATGATAGTCAGTTTAAAATTACCGAGTTAGACACTACTTTCTGAACTTAGCAGTCAGCGTAAGGTCACCATGCAGTGGGTACCATCCAACTGTGGAGTACCCGGAAACGACAGAGCTGATCAATTGGCTAAGGAAGGAGCAAAAGAAGAACAGCCTGATGTCCCCATTACATACCACCAAAAGAAAAGAATGATCAAATCAGTCAGAAGGCCTCCAAAACCTGCTCAAGACGACTACCACATTATGGACAGACCAGAACAGGTCATTATTCTGCGCCTTAGAACAGGGCACAATAGATTACGCAACCACCTGTATACAAAATTCAAGATTGGTGACTCAGCTGCCATATAGTGAGTGCAGACAAGAATGACGTTATAGGAATTAGAGAGAAATCCTCGACGCCAAATACGATAAAAAAAAAAAACTAAGAGACGCAACAGGCCCAGTAAGTGGCTCAATGATAATTATTGGACACCTTAATCCTTGTATGCTGTAGAATCTATTAAACGGCAGTTTTTGCTTCACTAACGTCGAATAATCAAATCTCGTCTATTTTGTTCATATTGTTGTTTGATTTATGGGAGCGAGCCGAGAATACCTTTTGTTGGAATTCATATCAGTTCATAATTATGCAACAACCCTGTCAGCAGCAGTATGGCATCAGCCATGCGCACATGTGGTTTGGCATCGCAGATAGCAGAGCACATACTGTAGGACTGCCCAAACTACAACATATCCAGGCGAACCTTCTGGCCTAGAGAGACAACAGTGGAAGATAAACTCTATGGACCGCTGAGTGAACTTAAAAAGATTGTAGATTCATACAAGAGACAACATTGCAGTTATAGACATATGTCAGGTGAACGAAAGAAGAAGAAGAATGTTGTGTGCTTTCTGCAGTATGTACCTGAGGAGATGCAGCAAAATATGCCAGACAATAAATCGTGCAATCTATTGTTTGTGTCTTCGTTATTAAAATTTACTACGGGAAAACAGAGAACATATGTTTTTGGAAGTACATGATTGCCTGTGCCACTCAGCTCGACACTTGATGATGATAAATATTGTTATTTCAGACAATGCTTGTATATAAATTTATTTATTCATAGTTTTCAAGCGCTTAAGATATTCACATTTGCCTCGTCACCTTCTTCACAGGGATGCATACTGTTATACTTTTACTATCTCATGTGGTGTAGGCTATACAACCATGACACGTCTGCCTTTAGGACAACTAAAACAATTACTAATACACTACAAGCATTCATTAATCGTTGCCTGCATAGAGCAGAAGGACTGAAATAGTATGACTGAATCACCGATGTGGAGCTCATGGAGGGAACTGAATAAATAACAGTGAATCAAGAGGTGAGGGAAAGACGCTGGAGCTGGATAGGAACAATAAATTAGGAAAACATGTTAAAAGTGTAACTAACAACTTCTGTTGGATCCTCACCAGAGCGACTTTGTGCTGTGATTCTCCATGTGTAAGCTTTATGAGGAGACTGCAGCACTTATGGTATATACATGTGCAATGAAAATGATCTTTGTACAAACCCTTATTACATTAGTGGTATCCTTTATACAAGGACAAAAGTGATTATATTTTGAAAAATAAATATTATCCGTTTGGATCTGCAGATAAAAATTTATTATTTTGAGCATGATTTATTTTGTGTTTTTCAACAGGCAGTCACAGTTATATGGTGGCAATACCTTTTAAATTGTGTGGAAATGTTAGAAACAATATTCTTCATTTTGCGAAGGAAATTCAGACCGTTGAGATTTCTGCATGTCTTCTTTCACGCAAGCATGGTTACATATTCATATATTTCCGTCCTGGCAGTAGGACTGCGTAAGTTTATATCTTAACTTCTGTTGTGCAGTCATTGTAATTAGTCTTCCCCTGCAATGACGCCTTGACTTTTTAAGTGCCCAGAACAAACTGTTTCTCTGAAAGAAAGAGTATTGTTTCTTTACAGGGGAGTTTAATCTCTTCTACTTTAGACAGACTGAAAACATGTCAAGGAAAACTTTATGGCAGCCTGGAGGATTAGTGACGAACTGTGTTGTTTATTGATGGTATTCATGTTGATAGTTGTGAATGTACAAAGAAGAAGAAGAAGAAGAAGAAGAAGAAGAAGAAGCAGAAGAAGAAGAAGAAGAAGAAGAAGAAGAAGAAGAAGAAGAAGAAGAAGAAGAAGAAGAAGAAGAAGAAGAAGAAGAGAGATATTTTGTCTTGTTAAAATTCTTGCTCTAGGCTCTAGATGATTTTAGAATCAAAATATTGACAAAATTCCTAAATGACATCTACATTATAAGGTACATTTCTAGTAATCTATTAAAACCCATCTTTATAGCTCTGCCAAAGTAGTCATGCACTTTAGAATGCAAATAGAGTGCACAATAGATCTTATGAGTCACATGATAAAGCTGTTACTGAGAATATAACTATTTAAAAAAAGAAACAAGATTAAACCAAAAATTAATGTTGAACAGTTAGTTAGTTAGTCGTGGTTACAACTTCAAGGCAACGGGTCGTGCCCATTATGCTCCGTTCCTGTTGAACAGTGTGGATGTATAGAGTGAAAGGGCACAAACAACACTATATATATTCTCAGGACACTGTTCGAAAGAGCTATAGAAGTAAAAACAGATATGTACTTTTGCTTCATAGACTACACAAAGTATTTGACAATGTGAAATATGAGGAAATAATACAATTACTAAAGCAACTGAACATTGATGGCAAAAATCTGTGAATAATAAGGAACATATATTGGCAGCAAACAGCAGCCATTAGAATCAATAACCTGGTAGGAACATTTCAGTTTATAAAGGAGGGCATCAGGCTTGTGTAATGTCTCCTGATTTGTTCTCATTGTACAGTGAACATATAATGAGATCTACAGAAAATATGTCAGGGATCCTGGTTGGTGGACATAATATAAATAACTTACGCTATTCTGATGACACCGTCTTGATAGCAACAAGTCAGAACGATCTACAGGAAATGATAGATACTTTGGTTGTAGGAAGTGATAAAATGGGCCTTAGCTTGAATAATGGAAAGGCATAAGCCATGGTTATATCAAAGAAACTGTACCTAAATGTGTAAGTAGAGTAAATGACATTATTTTGGGGCAAGTGCAGAAATTCAGATATCTAGGCACATGAATAACATCAGATGGAAGATGCATCACAGAGAAAAAGAACAGAATAGGACAAGCAAAAACTGCATTCTATCAAATGAAGAACATTTTGTGCAATAAATCCTTGTCCTTGAAAGCTAGAAAAATAGTTCTTTCTTGCATGTTACATAGAACTAAATTTAATCCGTTACATGTATCTCTATATGATGAACAATGGATAGACGTACAGATAAATTATTTCTGCCTTATAAGTGCAGTTCTAATTCAGGATAATCTGTATGGCATTTATCCGGGAGATCTGACGGTGAAGGGGAACCATGCCCCGTGTCGCCACAACATTGTCTTGGAGTGTGTTGATAAATCCCTAGAACCTGTGGGGGAAACATGACCAGCCCTGGCCTAATCCCAGCCAGTATACAAAGCTGTGCTGGTTACATCCTAATGTTCCTCTCTGGGGTGTTAAGTTCGATTACCAGTCTAGCCCTCTTCTTTGGTTTCTGAGTTAGAGAGGGGAAGGAGAGCTCTACAAGACAATCTCTATGGAGATGTTACTGGGAGGAAACTCTACCCAACCTCACTCCAACAGGTGGTACTGGGAGGAAACTCTCTACACCAACCTCACTTCAACAGATGTTACTGGGAGGAAACTCTCTACCGCAACCTCACTTCAACAGATGTTACTGGGAGGAAACTCTCTACCCCAACCTCACTCCAACAGATGTTACTGGGAGGAAACTCTCTTCACCAACCTCACTTCAACAGATGTTAATGGGAGGAAACTCTCTATACCAATCTCACTCCAGTTGGTACTGGGAGGAAACTCTCTACCGCAGCCTCACTCCAGATGGTACTGGGAGGAAACTCTCTACCCCAACCTCACTCCAGATGGTACTGAGAGGAAACGTTCTACCCAACCTCATTCCAATAGATGGTACTGGGAGGAAACTCTTTACCCCAACCTCAAAAAGGCTTCCGATTTCCGGCTTCTAGAGGACGTGTTTTCACATATTCTCCCGATTTTTGAATATTTTAACAAGTTTACTCAATTCAATCGCGATGCTGTGTATATCATTGTGTTCGTTCTAAACTGGATTTACATACTACTCAACAGTTCAAGTCTATGTGACTGTTTATTTAATGAAATGAGAGTTTCTGTATTTTATGTGGCCGTAAGAGCACCAATTTATGAATGTTACCAATTATCGATTAACGACAACGTGAGAATTTGCCATGCGTGACTAGCAAGTGATAAACACCGCGCACCTTCTACAGAAAGGTCTGCGCGTATATTTACTTCATCATTGTGTTCGTTTTAAAGATGAATTTACATACAACTCAAAATGTCAAGTTTAGGTGAATGTGTATTTAGTTAAGTAAGGATTTCTTTGTGATTCGTGACGGTAAGATCACCCATTTTTGAATTTTACCAATTATCGATTCATGACAACGTGAGAATTAACCATGCATGGCTACCAAGTTAAACGTCACGCACGACCTACAGAAAAGCCTGCAATATTATTTTATTCCTTGCCTTATCGAGCTGCCTATATTGCCAACATGTCCTCCAACTTTCGGTCATCAACTGTGTCCAAGCAGCACAATGTAAACAAAAACAAGACGGGACAAATGTTGACGAGCACGCCAGCTCAGCGAATGAATCGATCATCTTCATTGCCAACCTCAATCGTGTTGTCTAGTGAACAATCAGACACTGAATTCCAGCTGGACATAAACAGAATTCACCAGCTCAATCTGATCAAACCAGCACATCACATTCAAGCACTCTTTCTTCGGCCGAACCACAGAGCCACAATGATTGTCGTGAACTAATTCAGGCTTTGGAGATGAGGTTAAAAGATTTTATTACCGGCAACACCACTAATATTATTGCTGTGCTTAAAAACGAAAACCTTATTCGAGAAGAAATCCGCCTCCTTAGACAAGAGAAGAAAACTTTCAAAGCATCCATACATGCTTTAAAACTAAATGGTGCAAAGTCATTTAATAAAAGTGCACAGTCAGAAACTATCCTTGGTGTTGTAGATGCGTGTGTTACCAGTGAATGTTCGTCGCATAATGACATACAGACAGTTTCTACAATCAACAAAACTACTTCTAAACCTGTAGAATGCACACCATCCATCTACCCCATTGATGTGCATATCAGCAACAGGTTCCAGGCCTTATGTGTAGACTCTCCAGCAGCATACCAGGAATCACAAAGTTCAATTGTTACCACTACTGGGCATCAACAACCAACGCAAGCAAGCTATACTAAACAAGAACACAAGAAAGACCACAGTGGTCAGTGGCAACAACAGCCCAAGCGGACACGCCAGAAGTTTGAAATAACAATGTCAATAGATGACAGTTCAACTCATGTTATCATTGGAGACTCCCTGCTGAAAGGAATCTATAGTGATCGCATGTCATCTTCTGACAGCGAGTCAACTTCAATCTTCCCTCTACCAGGCGCTGACATTGATAGGCTTACCGCTACACTGCGAAAATTCCAAGTGAATGAGATAATGAAAAAAGCGACAGTCCATATTGGTGTCAATGATATAATGAATAATAACATCATAAGCACCTCACAACTATCTACGCTGGAGGTACTTTTATGCTATAAATTTCCTAACTCATCTATGTTCATTTCATCCATCATTCCACCATGTTATAGATTCCAGCGTCGGACTGCCGATGCTGCCAATCTAACTTTGTATAAATTTTGTAAAGACAATGCCATTAGTTTCATTAATAACACCCCGTACTTTACTTCGTCGTCCGGGGCGCCTAAGAAAAAACTATACAGGGATCAAATACATTGTTCCAAGCTGGGAAGTAGTATACTAGCGAAGAACATAAAATATCCCGAACGTGCACAACAACCAGCACCAGTTACAGAAGTAAACCGAACTTCATCCCCGGCGACAGCCACCTCTAAGTGTTCAGAAAACGATCCTTCTCTTCCTGCACCACCATTGCCTATACCCCAGGAATACAATGCCGTGCACAGCAACCCATGCTCCAATCCCAGTCTTGCTAACTATGATGTTTTGTTTCCTCCCTTGTCCATAAAGCAGTCTCCCCCTATTATGTCAAGGGAACACCGTTAAACAATGTTGCTGTGCCCCCGATGTATGCTTCTAATGTAGGCACTTCCAGTAACTCTCACAGCAGTGGTCCCTCGTTGGATGGTTATCTACACTCCTATCAGTGGAACCGCCAACTTCAACAGCTAATGCAATACAATCCTGCAGCCCTGCATCAAGCTTTCATGATGTCACTCCAGCACAGACATTTTCCAACCCCATCTAATAGTCTTAACTACTACTAAATAAAGTTTCAAAAACTCTGAAATTTTCTACCGCAAGCGACAACATCCTTTCATCGTGCAATGTTCGCCAATCACGATCAGTGGCTCCACAAAGATGGCCTACGTATAGACCATCTCAACATCTATCATTTGCTCAATAAATTACCTGAGCTTTCGGTAATACTGTGCAAACAATTCCATGTGTTTGGAATCACAGAAAGTCGTCTCAACGACAAAATAAATCACTCTTAAGGGGTTTAAAGTAATTCGAAGAGACACAAATCAAAAATTAGAGACAGGTATTGCTGTATACATTTCCAATTCTCTCAACTGCTCCCGTAGAAGTGATCTCGAGTCAGTAGAGATAGAATGTGTTTGGTTAGAGGTGAAGCCAGCCAGTCAGCAACCGTTTCTCATTGGATACCTATATGACTGCTTCACTACAATGATGGATAGAGTGTTTACAGAAGGTAGAGAATTCATGATATTTGGTGACTTTAACATAGATAAATAAATCAAGAATACGACCCTTGAAGTATTACAGACTCGGTTTTATTGTTTGTCTAGGAGTTAGTGGTCCTCTTTTGGGGAATAGTGAACACTAGATTTGACTCTGCCCCTTCACCAGGATTCTAATAGCTCTCGAACCCCCATGATATTCTGTGAAATGTCTGAAAGACGTCCTCAGTATGAATCAGGTGAAATGTAGCATGGGTCTGGAACAGTCAAGAGATACAGAGTCTCCTCCTTTCCCTTTTGTTTTAATTCGTTTGAGTTATTTAGTTTTGCTAAATAAATTATTTAACAAATACTGGTAGACATTGACATCTTGTTTACACAAATAAACAGGTAATTAACAGACAGGTTGAACTGACAAATTAATATAAAATTCAGTTACAGTTGATGTTATTTATTGATTGAGCCTGTTTCTTTTGGCTTTTGAATACATTTCTTATTTTTGGCATCTGTTTGACATAACGTATGTTTCAATGGAAAAATGCACATCAGTACCAATTACAGACAATCAATAAATAAATAATAATCAATACGATCTTCATACTGCTCGTAGAAAAACTAAGAAGTATAAACGGACTGACCCATACGGATATCGACTGATGGGAGTAGCGGACACCAGAACAAAGGGGAAAGGATGCAAGGAGCTCCACCGCAGTTACACGTTTGTTTACTCTGGAGTAGAACAGCAATAAAGGGCAAGACACGGTGTGGGAATAGTCATCGAACCAAGGCTAGCAAGAGGAATACTAGAAATAAAATATATATCAGAAAGAATGACAGTGAGAATAAAAGAACAAACAATTACAACATATGTACAAATATACGCACCATGTAATGCAAACAATAATGAGCAAGAATTGAACTGAACTCTTTGAAACATTACCTACAGAGAGAAAAACAGTGGAAGAAGAATGGGAGATGTTCAAATCAAGCATTTTAAATACTGCAAAAACAACATGTGGAAACACGAAAAAACGCAAAACACGGATAAAGAAAACAACAAGTTGGTGGAACGCAGAAGTAAAGAAAGCGGTAAAAGACAAAAAGGAAAAATATAAAAAGTGGTTGAAGAGCAAACAGGAATGTGATCGCATAGAATATAGAATAGCGAGAAGACATGTGAATAGAATAGTAAAGAGGGAAAACAAAAAGACTGGGAAGATTATGGAGAAACCCTAAATAAAAACTACAAGGAGGCAACTAGAAACTTCTACAAAAAGATAGGTGCAATGCGAGCCAGAGGAGAACCCTTTGACCCAACTGAAATAATTAATAGCGAAAATGGAGAACCAATAAGTGAACAAAAGCAAATCCTAATAAGATAGAAGCAGTATTTCGAACAACTTCTCAACATCCCATCAGATGTCACAGGAATTCAAGAGACCTATACAGATGTCACCGAAGAACTAGAACCAGACATACTAAAAGAAGAAATTATAGAAGCCATCAGATTAGCCCCATTGAACAAATCACCAGGACAGGATGAAATACCAAATGAACTAATTAAAGCAGCAAGAGAAGTAGGAACAGCGTGGCTACATAGACTATTCAATCATGTTTGGGTAGAACAACAGACGCCACGAGATTGGGGAAATGCCATAATTATCCCAATTTGGAAAAACAAAGGCAGCAAAAGAGACTGCACACAATACAGAGGCATTTCACTGTTGAGTCAAACTGGGAAAATATTTTGCAAAATTCTTGAAAAAAGATTACGAACTACTTTAGAACCCCAGCTAAGCGAAACACAACTTGGATTTAGAAAAAACAAAGGATGCACAGGTGCAATTTTTGCTCTTAGACAAATTATAGAAAAATCAATCGAATTCAATGAAACACTCTACTTAGCCTTTGTCGACCAAGTAAAGGCATTCGATAGAGTAGATAGAAACAAGTTGTGGCAAATCCTTAAACAATATGGAGTGAGTACACATTTAACAAACCTATGTAAATGTTTATACAACAACAGTGAATGCATAGTGAGAGCAACTGGAGGACACTCAGAACCCTTCACCATAAGATCTGGAGTACGACAAGGTTGTCCCCTGTCCCCTCTCTTGTTCATAACATATATAGACAACATATGTAAAGAAACCAGCCAAGCAGAGATAGCAAGAATACCACATGACGAGAACACAGAAGAAGAACCAACTGCAAATCTAACCATTAGAGAACTCCTTTTTGCGGACGACCAAGCACTAATAGCAAAATCAGAAGCTGAATTACAAGACCACATGAATAGTCTAAACGAAATGTGTAGGGAACATAACATGAAAATTAGCACAAGCAAAACAGAGGTAATGACTATAACTAAAGAAGAACAAACAACAACAATTCACCTAAACGAACATCCCTTGAAACAAGTGAAGAGTTTCAAGTACCTAGGAAGTATAATATCATCAAATGTAAGATCAGAAGACGAGATCGAAAATAGGTGCAATAAGGCAAATCAGCTCATTGGACAAATGGCACCAATACTAAAGAACAAACATGTATCAGTAACTACTAAGAAAGCACTTTACAATACAATCTTCCTGCCAACTCTATGCTACCAATGCCAAACCTGGACAATGACAAAAAGAGAAAAGAACATTCACAACAACAGAAATGGGGTTCCTGAGAAGAATACTCAACGTAACAAGAAGAGATGAGATCAGAAATGAAGAAATCAGGACTAAAGTGGGGGTTAAAGCAGCACTAGATTTTATCAGAAAACAGCAAGTCAAATGGCTTGGCCATGCAAGTAGGTTACCAGTCAACAGCATACCACAGCAAGCAATGATGTACAGACCAGATGGAAACAGAGGAAGAGGCCGACCACGTAAACGTTGGACGGAGGGAATAGCAGAGTCCATGGGAATATCGATATATGAAGCCCATAATCGGGCACTCTCACGAAGTTTATACTTCACCTCGACACCGCAAGGTACAAGAAGAACATGATGAGATGAGATAAGAATCAATATGATCATGAGTGTTGTAAATCTTCTTATAAATAATGGAATGTTCTACAGTATAGTGTGGCATGAGTTAATTCAAATGTGGGATGACTCATGGTTCTGGGAGGGATTGTGTTTGTTGGCATTGAGAAAGGTCACCTCTGAGTGGTAGATATGGATTAAGCCTGGGTCCATTGACTGATGGATCCGCTTCAGTACTTGCCAGTAGAGCTACTCTGAAGGCTGCCCTCGCTCTGCTCAAGGCCTGAGGTTATCTTCCATCTCATGTGTGTGGGTCATCTTTTCTCTTTGCCTCCCTCTTCTGGTCAGGTTGCCACCAAGAACATCACTGTGCAAAAGTTACATAGGCATGTATAATCTTACCAATGTAATTTTACAGCATGTTATTAAGTGTGAACACAACATAACAGGAAGGATAAGAACAGAAGAGCTGGTGTTGTGTTAATTTGTGTGGGGTCAGAGATTATTACACTGGATGCACCTGCTATCATCTGGTACCTGCTGTATGCATTTTCTCAGTGTACCTGTGGTTCATTGAGAAGTGTACAATCAGACATAGATAGGAGTGATGGTGTGTTGTTCCTTGGAGCATTTAAGTCAAGCTGATAAGTCAAGACTCAGACAATGATAAGATGCATTTTTATAAATGACATACAATTAAACATCTTCATCAACTCATTTGGTTATGCATTGTATATATAAATGTTTATCTGTACCTTCCAAATCAACTACTTGTCTTCTTCCTCTTCTTATAAATCATTTCCGTTTTACCTGCTGTTGTTGTGGTGTTGTGTGCAGTGCTGTGTGATGTAGTGTGTTGAGTTAACTTCGTTGACTGGGGTTCTCATAGCTTGTACCACTTGTCCCCCCATCCTCATCAGTTAATATGAGTTTAACTCATCATGTGTTTTATTGTTATTCATGTCCAACATACAGAATTTCCGACGTGTATTTGTTACAAAATGTAATCCATACAAGATCATGACAACAATACATAAGTAAGAGGTTGTTACACAAAGTACCTCTCCTAATCCACCTCTCTTCTTCTTCGTATTAATCTATTCTTCTTCTTCTGTTCTAAGTGCACATCATGTCCCTTCTGTTGGCGATCAACAGTTGGCTATAGACCGAGGTTTTGTTCACCTGTTGGTCTGGACAGATTAACTAGGCCGTCTGTCACAAATGGCGTCTGTGCAGCGTATCCTGTTCTAAGCAATGCATTTAATAAGTGCTTTGTCTGAGTGAAAATCTGACACACAAATACAATTATTTTCTATCAAACATTATTATTTCAATTCGTAAAGAGGAAAGAAAAGATATAATCCCTCTCTCAGCTCCTTAGATTGCGAATAGGCAGAAATAAGTACGTTTTTAAGCGAGGTAGTGGTTCTCGTGCACAAACGGTCTTGTGTTTGCAGAAAGCATTTTAAAGCAGTTTTGATTAAATGCATCAAAGTGCGTTTGAAATTCTCACCTCGTACAGTTTTCTGTGATAGATAGTTGTAGTATGCACATAGTAAAGCTAACAGATGTAGTGAAGAACTTCAGAGTTTGCAGTTTTGAGAAAGTATAAGACTGTTAATTTTGCCCGGGAAAGGCTCGGTGTAGCTAGAAGATTGCAGTCGACAATTTTACACTTCAGAGATTTATTTTATAAGTAATACATTTTATTTTGACGCACAAACACTGGATACCTCTGCTGCACACATCTGGGTATCACATTGATCTGAGGATGCACAAGCTTACCTCGGGTTTCGGATCAAACTGCCGTTTTTTCATGTAAAAGACAGGTCACATTGGCTCGCTGACTGTCCGTCAGGCCTGAAGTTTGAGAAGTGCGCGGTTCTGAAGAAATGAACGCTTTCGCAGTTCAAAGTTATATCACGTGACCCACTTCTTCTAATAATCTCTTTATTTGCAGACGCCGTAATTTCCATAAATAGCATCTGTCCATCTCGAGTGGTAGTTGGTGTTCGTTCTCAATCGTGCTGTCAATTGTATGTTTTCTCTGTTTTGGTGTGTAAATGTTGACGCACTGTATAATGATGGTTGGTGATTATGTCACAGATACCTATATAGGAATCCGTGTGCTGGATACAGTCGGTATGACTGCTTCACTACAATGATGGATAGAGTGTTTACAGAAGGTTGAGAAGTCATGATATTAGGTGACTTTAACATAGATATTACTAAATCCAACCAGACATGGGACGATATCATTCTATCTTACGATTTCAAACAACTAATAAACCGTCCCACAAGGGTTACAGGCACCTCCTCAACTATAATTGATCATATATATGTTACTTGTCCAGTTAATATTATCGAATGTTCTGTTCCTGTTAGTGCAGTTAGTGACCATTACCCAATATGTTGTACGTGGTCGAATACTGGGTTTAAATCTCCTAAAAATAAACATTTAATCATCAAATGTAGAAATCTAAAAGCTCTCAACCAAAGTTTATTTTTAGACGACTTAAAAAATGCAGCCCTTGAACATGTTTACCAACTTCCTGATCCGGATGATGCATGAGTGTCTTCTAAATCGCCTGTATCACTACTAGTGAATACGTATGCTGCACTAGCTTCTTTCCATGTTTTTCTCATGTTACAAAATCTTGAGGTATGCCCGTACGGCCTGCAAGCGAAGCATTTAACATTATTTTTGTAAGAAGCATACTTACTGATCTTCTCAGAAGTTAGGTTTTTAAGGTAAGAATCGTAAGACGGGTTCTGGTTACACATCTCAAGAGAACCATGTTGAAGTTTACAATGTGGGCACTGCATGAAATAACCCTTTCTCGGTATGTCTGATTCTCTATGTGTATTGTCTCTCATGTGGTATGGCCCTCTGCCTCTGTGCTGTTAGCCATATTGTGAGAATCTGTTCGCTCTCTTTGATATCGTTGATTGGGTACTCTTGCACTTGCTCCTATCACTAACTCCGGTTGAGCTCCATCAGCAAATACATCCCTATGTGCGTTGTAAAATGCTTCCCGCCTTGACTCCATCTCTGTGACTGATTTACACTTGTTCTCCACCAGAAATGTAAACATCGATTCTGGTACCGATGAAAGTAACTTACCTCTCAGCATGAGTTCACGTAGTTTCTCAAAATCAGAACTCACATCCGCTGCTTTCAGCCATTTATCAAAGAGAGATGATGTTTCTGAGACGTAGTCCAGAAACGTCTGGTTTGCTTTTGGTGCTAGAGTCTTAAATTTCGTTCTTAAACCTGCTTCATCTAACGAAAAGTGTGACAAGACCCTATCCCTAATATACGTATAGTTGGTCCGTAAGTTCTCAGGGATCACCTCCACGACTTTCAAAGGCTCCAAGGCAAGAAGACGGTGAAATAGCATCGGCCAGTCTTCGGTTGGTATCTTGTAAAACTTCGCTACTACCTAGAAATTAATTATCCATGCTGAAATGGAATCGCCTTGTGTAAAGTTTCTAATCAGACCCTGGTATCGTTTAATATGATCTCCTGCTTTTGTCTGCAATTTTGCCTGCGCAATCTCGGCTTTCCGGTCTTTCTCCATAGTTTTGACTTTTAAGCTCACTTCAATCTCCTTGTCTTTCATTATCAACTCTGCTGCTAGTCTTTCCTTCTCAAATGCAAGTCTCTCATTTTCTGCAGCCAGTTTTTCCCTTTCTAATGCAAATTCTCTTTCTTTGATTTCTTTCTCTGCTGCTATCTTTTTCTATTTCAGCTTCTTTGGCCGTTGCTCTCTCCTCTCGTTGCTGCGCTTGGAACTCTTTAAATTCATGTTTAGCCCATGTTCTCAATTCCTAACCGGTTAATCCGGACTTCTCGCCTAACACCATAAAATCTTGCAATGTCTACATGGTGTCACAATATTCTGTAATTTACACAGCTGAAATACAATATGTCTGTGTGCAATGCGCAATCGTTTGGAAGACAAAAAGTAAATGCGTCAAAAAGTACAACAGGTTGAATGTAATGCTAATACGAACAACACGTTATCAACCAGAAATTAAGAACAACGTATTAAGCCTGGCGCGGAAATAAATATTGCATTACACGTTGCTATTAATATAATCCAGACAAAAAGCTAGTAATATATATATATATATATATATATATATATATATATATATATATATATATATATATATATATATATATATATATCTTCTTCTTCTTCAGCGTTCCGAGCCATTGAGGTTCTTTGCTGCAAATACAATCCGTCTCCATTCGTCTCTCTGGTGGACCTTCTCTTGCCAGTCGTTGATTCCAAGTGCTTGTAGGTCTGTACATGTATTATCTCTCCACCGCCTTCTTGGTCTACCTCGGGGTCTACGGTCATTTATTTCCTAGTGTAAGCGAGTTTTGTTTCCCTATTATCTTCCATTCTTTCTATATGCCCCAGCCATTGTAGTCTATTAGCCTTCATGATACCAGTGATTAGCGGGGATTTAAACAGATCATAAATGTCTTTGTTACTTCTTCTTTTCCACTCTCCACTTTGTGTATCCCTAATGGGTCAAAGGTGCGTCTTAAAATTTTGTTCTCAAAGGTTTGTAACAAGGCTTCGTCTCCTTTCGTTGTACTCCAGGTTTCAGAGCCATACAGCACAACTGGTCTGATCAGTGTTTTGTATATTGTGATTTTGGTGTTACGAGATAGCGCCTTTGATTTTAGTAGATGTTGTAGTGCATAGTATATCTTATTTCCAGAGTTGATTCTAGTTTGTATTTCTTCCCTTATGATGTTGGAGCAGTTGAAGATTGTACCCAGGTATTTGTATGTTTCCGTTCTTTTAATGGTCATATTATCTATTTGTATGTGGCCAGAGTTTCTAGCCATTCCGTCTCTTGAAATTACCATATATTCTGTCTTATCTTGGTTGATAACCAGCCCCATCTGTTGGGCTTTTCCCTTTAAGTGAGTCAATATTTCCAATGTCTTTTGTTCACTTTGCCCTATAATATCTATATCATCTGCATAACCAAGCAGCTTGGATGTTCCTCCAATATCACATTCCTCCTTTATCTTCCTTACAACTTTCTCTAGAGCCAGATTGAAGAGTAGCGGCGATAGTGCATCACCCTGTTTCAAGCCAGATGTTATTTGGAAAGGGTCTGATTTCCTGCCTTTATATGTTACTATATTATAAGTATCTTCCATGCATAGTCTGGTCATGTTGATTAACTTCCTTGGTATTCCAAATTCCTGCATAGCATTCCATAGACTATTCCTATGGACACTATCATAAGCCTTTTTAAAATCCACAAAAATGTTATGGAGATCTCTTTTATATTCCCAATGTTTCTCGGCTATTTGTCGTAAGATAAATATCTGATCTATTGTTGATCTGTTTTGTCTAAAACCCGCCTGGTAGTCACCTAATCTCTTCTTCTTCTTCAGCTTTCCGGGCTTTTGAGGTTCTTTGCTGCAAATACAATCCGTCTCCATTCGTCTCTCTGGTGGACCTAATATGTCTTCTGAATATGGTTTTAGTCTATTTAGTAATACTGCGGATAGTATCTTATAGCTTGTGGACAGTAGTGATATTCCTCTATAATTTCCACATTGGAACTTGTCTCCTTTCTTAAAGATAGGTATCAATAATGACTCTTTCCATACATGGGGTAATTCTTCTGTCCTCCAGATTTTTATTATTAGTTCGTATAGCTTTAGATGTAATGCATGGCCACCTGCCTTTATAAATTCAGCAGCAATTCCATCAGTCCCAGTTGCCTTATTGTTTTTAAGTCGTGTGATTACATATAGGATTTCTTCAAATGTAGGTTCTTCAATTTGTGGTTCGCATGTTAGAACCTCTTCCTGTGGGAAAATGTGACTTGGAGCTTCACAATTTAGTAATTCAATAAAATATTCTTTCCATATGTTGCACATTTCCTCATTGGTATTTATCATATTCCCATTTTTGTCTTTTAAACCATATGTGTTTTGTTGGTGCCCTCGTTTCATTGACTTCAGTTCTTTAAAAAAATTTCTGGATTAATTTTTCTGGTGATTAGTTTCCATATCTTTGATTATATTACTCATATATTCTCGCTTCTGCTGTCTGACTATTTTTGTAGCCTCTTTACATTCATTTCTATAATGCTCTTCCTTTTGGATGTTATTGATGTCATTTAACCATACATGTCTGGCATTCTTCTTCTTAATGACTGCTTCTTCACATTTTTGATTGAACCATCTGTTCTTTCTATGCGTGGTTAACACACCGAGACATTCTTCTGCGGTAGACTGAATTGTATTCTTGATGTTCAACCAAGTTTGGTCAACGCTTTCCTCCAAAGGGTTTTGCAGAGTTTCAAGTTTACATTTTATTTCATCTGTAAATTTCTCTTTGACTGTAATGTCTTGCAGTTTTTCTCTGTTATATGTTGGGTGTAATCTTTGTAATTTAGTATAGAAAGCTCTCTTAAGTTTTATTTTAAATTTTGCTCCAACGAGGAAGTGGTCACTGTGGCACTCAGCTCCTCTATAACTTCTGACTTGCTGTATGTTTGATGCATTTCTGTTGTTAATTAAAATGTGATCTATTTGATTATAGGTTCTCTTGTCACATGATTTCCAAGTTTGTTTGTGTATATCCTTTCTTTGTAGTCTGGTACTGCTAATCTGCAGTCCTTTGGCTTCTGCCAGGTTGATGACTCTCCACCCATTATCATTTGAAGTTGTATGTAGGCTTTCCATACCGGCCACGTTTTTATTAGTTTGCTCTCTACCTATTTTTGCATTGAAGTCTCCCAGCACAATCAGGATGTCCTGTTTGGGGGTTTCTTCTATGACATCTTCCAGATTATTATTATAGTATATATATATATATATATATATATATATATATATATATATATATATATATATATATATATATATATATATATATATATATATATATATATATATATACAGAGTGTATGTTTGTTTGTTTGTGGGTTTGTGGATTTGGATGCGTTCGATAACGGTACATCCGATTGAGATGAAATTTTCTACACGTCTTTCTTTCATTCCTGTGCAACCGACTATAATAATTTCTTAATGTAAAATCTTCGACTTACTTAATAACATTTACTTTTCCATTTTCATTATATACTGTCTATATAGCAGGGGCACTTCACTCTAGAAAAGTTATTTCAAGGGGCATAACTTTTAATAACATTTCTATATACTTTATAGTCATATTGTTGGACTTACCTGCACTATTGTTAAACTCTTTGTCTATAGTTATTTTTAGGCATATGAGTTATATTATATAATGATATAATCTTTAAGGTATTTTTAAAGTTTGCATAAAAATAATGCATTATGCATAACATTTTAACCCATCTTTTTCTGCTTACAAAACTTATCAACTGTCATGTCGATGATTAAAAACAGTTTTTCATTAAAAGCCCCACCAGGGACTGGGTGAAGCCGGGCCGGGACAGACAGACAGACAGACAGACAGACAGACAGACAGTCGGTAACGGGAACGGGAGCTTATATGACTACTTATATGAATTAAATGAGATGCTCCACACCAGGAGCCAGGCGATGCCGGGCAGGGTCAGACAGACAGACAGACAGACAGATAGTCGGGAACGGGAGAGCTTATATGACTACTTATATTAATTAATGCTCTGGTGGTGCACCAGGGACTGGGTGAAGCCGGGCCGGGTCAGCCAGACAGACAGACAAACAAGCAGACAGACAGACTGATAGATAGATAGATCCCCTCCAGGGCCTGGGCGAAGCCGGGCCGGGTCAGCTAGTATGTGTATATATATATATATATATATATATATATATATATATATATATATATATATATATATATATATATATATATATATATGCCGGTCTCTCTGGCTGTGGGGTTACAACACTTTCTCTCTGTAATCCCGTTTATCACGCAGAGTCTCGCAGCGGAGCGAGAACTGAGGTGGTTCGACCCCCGCTCGTGACTTGCGGATACTGAGCCGGCCGCTCAGAAAGCAATGGCAAACTACTGAGCGTAATCTTGCCAAGAGATCAACAGACAGCTGAAAGATGCTGCTGTTGACAGCTAAGTCCTGTAAAAGGATACGCAAAACATTATATATATATATATATATATATATATATATATATATATATAAGAATATCACGCCACAGGACACATACAGATTCCTATAAGAGATGTAGACTAGATGTAACACAGACGAACATATCTATTTACATGGAAAAGGAACACTGAGGACGTATAGCTACAACAGATAAAGACTACTACAAGATAACACAGGTTCTAAACAACCACGAGGTCGCCACACAAAAATTTGTAACAACTGACCGATGCCAGTACCGAACGTATCCTTATACCTGTCAACCGCAATTATCCAGTATAAGAAAAGCCCAACCAACCACCCACACGATTAAAACACAACCGAACAAGCTGTGGATAATAATGTCAACTTTAGGAACTACACACCTAAACAGAATGAAAAGAACAACAACAAACACGTTAACTGGCCTGTTGTTTGGATCTGGTGTTACCTGGCAGTGAGGCTCTCTCCTGGCTTCAATAGGTGCTGGTGACGTTGGTATGTCCACCCAATAAAGCTGTCCTAATCATCCGTTCCAAAATATAGTGTCGACTAATCTGCCTGTCCAGTTTCCTTGCTCCTGTAAGCATATGCCTTCCGCGACGTTTTCATCTTGAATATACAGTAACAGCAATGTGAACGTAATATGTAGTATATATGAGGTTGCTCTAATCTTGTAATGTTGACTGATGACAGCTGGCTGTCCTCTCTACTGTCTACACTTAGCAACTGCCTAACACACACAATATAACTTATTTCTTGCCTGGGCTGGCATGATGTAGTAACTTCATAGAGGCGGATTACTTGTAATGGCTTCTCAACATTCAGGCTCTGGTGCTTCCGTTAACGAGGGTCCCCATCTCTGCCAAATGGTGAATGAGGTTAGTTAGTTAGTTAGTTAGTTAGTTAGTCGACAGATGATCCTCATTGCACATCGAACCATTCAGTCCATAAGTGCTCGGATCCCCTCCTCAGCAAATCCCGCAACGTGTAGCGGCTAACGAGACCAGTTCTGTGTTGGTTTATAAATCTTCTTTGGCTTCCTGCGTAGTGTTCTTGTTTGGCCACCCCTCTTTTAATTTGCTGCTCTCGCAGTCTGGCCATTGTTGTAGATTCACAGTCATCACTTGGTTCTCGCAAAAGTCTTACTTCTCGTAGAGCATTCAGAATGTCGGCCTGGTCCATGGCGCGCCCGCCCTCCACAGTAGCCTCACCTGCGAGCTTGTCAGCCCGCTCATTTCCTTGTACTCCCGCATGCCCTGGCACGAAGATGAAACTAATCTTTGCCAGTCGAGACCGCTCCAGAGGCAGCAACCATTCTCTTCGGATCGACCCCTCCTCTATCCTCTTGATCATGTTCATTGAGTCGCTAAGGAAACAAGCCCTAGTGAATGTCTGTGTCTCGAGCCATGTTATTGCTTTACTTACTGCCATGACTTCCATGGTCAGGCTACTTGTGGTTTCAGTGAAAGCACGAGAGTCCTCCTTCACAATTCTCCCTCCGGCCCGAGCTGTAAAGGCCCATGAGCTTCTCACATGTCGGACGACCGACCCATCTGTGTAGATGACCGCGTCACCGTCTAGCGAATTCTCGAAAATCAACGCTTGTACTTCAGCCTCAACAGGAGACGGATTTTCTTGTCTGCATTTTCTATCAAGTTGGAAACTGAAAAGGATGTGCAGAAGTCTGTTGGCACTTGCACCCACTCCTCGCCAAGTTCTAAGTCCTCAAGTGAACACACCTGTTGAAGAATGTTTTCGGCTTGACCCATCCACGACCGTCCTCTTTTTAACCTGCTGCCCTTCACCTTCCTAATTTCACTATGCAGTGGATGTTGTGTGTTTGCGTTAATTCTGAGGTAGGCGCGTGCCCTGCAACCTTGTATTCTCTCTTCAATGGTTGGAAAACCAAGAAGGTAGCGCATCGCCCTGCATGCTGTATCTCTTGTACATCCAAGAATAATGCGCATAGCTTCATTCTGTATCCTTTCCATCCTTTCTATCTGCTTATGGCTGAGAGTCAGGATTGCCATTGCATACTCCAAAACGGACATGACCAACCCCTCGTACAGAAGACATAGATGGCGCTGCTCACAGTTTGCTGCCGCCATCACCCGCATCGCTGCCAAACCCCGCTTGGCCTCTGTTATCACCTGGTCTATGTGCACATTATAAGCAAGGCTTCGATCAAACCGTATCCCCAGGTAATTCATTGCCTGCGTTCTTTCCACCGTCTCTGAACACAGCATTACAGTTGGTGTTGGAGTGTTGGTGAATGAGGTAATAATAATAATGAACATCAGCAAAACACAACTCGTTTGTCCCGGCAACACCAAATGGACAGCATCCGGAAGTAATGTGCTAACATCATTGACAACTAGAAGCCGGTTGACGTGTCCTTTATGTCAATATTTATTCCCGGTGGCCAGCTTGTGATCGAATATAAATTATAATATGAATAATACCAATAATCATCAGAATACCGTTCCTGTACATCCAGGAGGGCCGGTATCGTAGCAATAAACATCCTCACACAGCTAAACCTACTATATAATTCCTAGGACAATCTCTCACTGCTTATAGTCAGTTCTAAGGCTTCTTATCAGTTGACTGTTCGGTCACCTTGGCCATCCTTGCCAAGTCCTAATCTGCACCTTCGTGGCCTTCTGTTGTGTTCTGACTGAGAAGACTAATGTTTCAGTGATATATCTCTTCTACCAAATCGTGACTAGCCATCAGTACCATGTTCTGGAGGTTTGTTGACAATCTTCTCTCCTTGAATAGCTTCATGCCGCCTTCCTTGCCGCCAGCCCAAGCTCCGTCTGTTGTTGTTGCTAA
The DNA here is from genome assembly GCA_963921405.1 of Cepaea hortensis. Lineage (NCBI taxonomy): Eukaryota > Metazoa > Mollusca > Gastropoda > Stylommatophora > Helicidae > Cepaea > Cepaea hortensis. The sequence goes on along the minus strand of OY992876.1, from coordinate 162,549,266 downwards.
ACTATATCGCTGTGACGTTCCTACCTTCTCACGTCACGTAGCTACTTTATCTGTTGGTTCGAGATTCTATCTCAGATTCTTCCTGACGTCATTCATTCTGCTCGCTACTTGGCACTGGGAATTGTTCCAAGAGCCACTGGCATCTAATGATCTCCGTATAGGGTTGGGAATTGTTCCAAAAACCACTGGCATCTAATAATCTCCATATAGAGATGGGACTTGTTCCAAGAGCCACTGGCATTTAATGATTTCTGTATAGGGCTGGGAATTGTTCCAAAAACCACTGGCATCTAATGATCTCCACACAGGGCTGGGAATTGTTCCAAGAACCACTGGCATCTAATAATCTCCATATAGGGCTAGGACTTGTTCCAAGAGCCACTGGCATTTAATGATTTCTGTATAGGGCTGGGAATTGTTCCAAAAACCACTGGCATCTAATGATCTCCACACAGGGCTGGGGATTGTTCCCAGAACCATTGGTATCTAACACCACACATCCCCCTGATGTTTCATGTAGTGAGATTGGATGCCCAACCGTCATTGATAATGAAGAAAATCAGAAGGCCCCCCCCCCCCCATTGTGCATGTTAAAATTCCAATGCAAAATTTTTAGAAAAGACATTTTACCCATAGGTAGATAGAACTGGTTAATTTGTAATCTGGCTAGAGGAAGCAGACACAATGGCCTTTGGGGTACTTAACTGGATGTAACATACTCCCCTCGAAAGAGAAACGTAGAAGACAGAGAAACAGTTGTCACTATTTAACACTTGAAGGATGTGACGTCAGTATTTGGAGCTGATATGTCCAAGTGTTCATGACAGGAAGCCAGTATTTGTAATATTAATATATTTTTGTTTCCTTTTTTCCTGGTTATTTCCCGTGCCCTGTGCTACACCATTTATGACTGAATTTAACCTTGTGTGTGACCGGCGGCTGTTTGGATTCTGTCTGATGCAACATGATGGATTTTCCCACGTGACTGGCTGTGGTATTTTGGTTACAAATATGTTCTGCTTGAATTAACTGTTGTTTAAATGCACTATTTTATTTAACATAATCTTTAATACACATTTCTTTAATTTAAAATCTTGCATAAATTCACTGAAACTGTCATGTGGTTGATCAAAAATGCTAATTTTAATATTATGCGACACTTATGCATCATATTTTGCCACTTTTACTTATACTTCCATTGTTAAAATTAATCCATTATATGTCTGATCACGCATTATGAATCTCAGTTACAGTTTGTGATAGACATGAAAACACTGGCAACACCACCCACTCTTGAGTGTTGTTTACGTACAATGTGCAATATGGCATGATGCAAGATTGTCTAGTGTCTTTTCTATGTGCAGTCTTTGTTCTCATTCTATGGTCAAAAAACATTAACTAGTATCTTTATTTCTTTGCTTCTTTGAAACACTTTTCTGTCTGTTTCAGCCTCTTGCAGAATATGTTGTTTCTTCTTTGTGTTTTAATCTCTTTTAAACATCTCCATTACTCATTAAGGCCTTTCTCATTTTATTTTCCCATGGGAACATAGTTGCATAGTGACTAGACACCTACCTGTCGGCTGTCCCAGTGCTCTCGGGTCCAGTTCTGCATTGGGACAGATTGTTACAATTCAGCTGGTTTCCCAGGTCAATACAATCTAGAAATGTGTATCAGGAAATGTCTTGGGAAACAAAGGCAGAGGCGTGATATTGACCATATCACCCACCAAAAGCCGATTAGTCAGTACAAATATGGGTCTCGCCTAAGTTCATAAGGTGTGAGAAAGGGTCCGTTTTTGCTTGCATTCATTTTATTGGGGAGAAGCTGGCAGAATGGCTAAGAAAGCTGGGTTCTCGTTTGGGAGACCCGGGTTCGAATTCTCTATAAGACGTGGATTTTTTTCAGCCGGGGGCAAAAATAAAACCCTAAGCTGCACAGTTTGCGGTGACTGCACTAGCCAGGCGGCCTTAATTCCTCAGGCTCAAGATCCCTGCCATACACCGCAAGGAACTATAGGCTGTAGATGACAGTCGTTTTATTATTCTTTGATAAAACCAAATTTGTGTTGCTTCAGTCAATTTTCTTAATGAATTAATGCTGCAAACTCTCATACCTTACATAGCAGCAGACATGCTCTGTGATTTAGGTCCATTTCGTTGCTGAAGCTGTGCTATGAACTAAGTAATAATCTACATAGCAGCAGGCCCGCTTCTGTGACCTCTGTTAATTTTTTTGTTGTAGCAGTGATAGGAACTCATAATTTACATAGCAGTAATCGAGCTTCTCTGCTCACTGCCATTATCTTTCCCAACTCAGATAAAGTCAGATGACTAGTCCTGTGACTCAGCATAACTAAGCAATGTTGAAACCTGATTGTGAAATTACTACTCTCATTACATAGCTGCAGATTTTCAGTTGGAGAAATCCAACTGCATTCGTGATCTTTCTTTGTTTCCTTCTCTCGCTTGTCTCTCATCTTTGCCTTTGTGTGGGTGTGTTTTATCTCAGTGAGGTGAAGGCCAACAGTCAGATGACCCTGTAAAGCAGTGTTTCCCAACGTGGGGCCCACGCCCCACAGGGGGGCAATTCGATTGTTAAGGGAGGGGGGGGAGGGGCAATTCGAAAATGGAAGAAATCGGCTGGATATAATAAAACGGGGAGACTTGAGACTGAAGTTAACTAAATTGGAACCTGAAATAAAATCTCTTTGCAGCAAGCATCAAACGCAAGGATCTCACTAAATTTAAATAATTACTCATAATTAAAATAATATAGAAAAATCTTTCATTAAAATTATTTTGTACTTGAATTTCAGTTTTGAAAATTTACTTACTGTGTATGCTCAATAATTTCTTAGTGATTTCTTCCTAAAACCTATCGGTCCTTTGGCTAGGATCTGGTGCATTTGCTGCTCTCCCCCCAATAGTGCACCTGGTCTGGTCGGGGGCCGGGATGATCAAATAAAAACCCATCACATATTTTCACCTTAGACTAAGGGTCCACACAAAAAAGGGGGAGGCGGGGTAACCAGCTTGTCTGGGGTAACCGCCAAACCAAATTAAAAAAAAAAAATTCACCCGACACATAGGGACACGGGACCGTGGAGGGGGGGGGGGGGGGGGGGCGGCTCTGGTCCCTCTGGTAAGCCCTTCTTTAAAAAAAAGTTTCTTTAGTTCAATTTTTGAATATTAAAAATGATGCATTTGTTTGGGGGGGGGGGGGGTAAGAATTTAAACTGATTGATTGATTTAGGAATCGACATCACAGCATTCGGGGCATTCCCATAAGCACTCCGTCCCCATCCTCAGCAGCCAGCGAAGAGTTTCAACACCAATAGTACCAGTAGCAATCTGATTATATGTCCGTCTTGCCTTTCCTCTGAGCGTTGAGCGTCTGCCAGATCCCCTCGTCACTCCTCGCTGTCTCATTCTTGCCAGACCATGGTTATCCATTTGCTCCTCCGAGGTGTACACGTGCTCCCACAAGGCTGCAACCACGTCTGCCTTGCCATGTATCAATACTCCACCAAGTTCTGCAGAGCCAGCCAATCTGCCCGCCTGTTCATTTCCCAGCACACCGGCATGCCCCGGAGAAAAGATCCAGGCGATGCTTGTCACTCGTGACCTCCGAAGCGAATCAAGCCACTCCGCACGAAGCCTGCCCGTCCTCACTCTCGTCAGCATGCTTTCTGAGTCAGTTACAATCACGATGTGTGTGTGTGTATGTGTCGTATTCTCCATCCAGGGGAGAGCCGCAGTGACCGCCTCCACCTCCATTCTTAAGCTGGATGTTGTGGTATCATATGCCAGGCTCTCCTGCCCAAAACGTCGACCATTGGCTTTGGCTATGAACCCCCAGCCACTTTTCTCACCTCTTGACACCGAACCATCTGTGTAGATAATCACATCACCCGAGTGAGCATTGTCCTGAATTAGTTGCTGGATTTCCACTTCCGTGGCCCCTGCTGGACACTCCCTGCTTAATGTGATTATAACTCTGCACAATTCTGACTGCTCCGTTGGCACTCTGACCCACTCCTCTCCACGCCTAATGTTCTCCAAGGGGCACACCTGTCTGATCGTATCCTATGCCTGAGCCATCCATGATTTCCCTCTTATCAGTCGCTGACCCTTAACTGCGTCCAGCGCCTCATGCAGATGGTGGTCTGTGTCTGCAGCTACTCTGAGGTATGCCTTCGCCTGCATCACCTTGAGCCTACCAGCAACACTCGACAGATCAAGGATGAAACGCATACACACTATTGGGGTGTCTCTAGTGCATCCCAGAATGACCCGCATAGCTTCGTTCTGTATGCGCTCTAACTTCACAAGTTGACTCTCTGAGACAGTGAGCAGACCTAATCCATAATCAATTACTGAGAGGATCAAGTGCTGGTATAGTGTGAAAAGCATTCTCTGCTCTGTGTCCATTGCAGCCATAGTTTTAAGTGCACTGATAATAGTTGGCCTTAAGGCATGTAGAAAGAGTCTTTACTTTTACATAACGTTACATTTCTTACCATATACACAGTTGGCCTTAAGACATGTAGAAAGATTCTTTAATTTTACGTAATGTTACATATCTCACCATGTAGGCAATAATTCATCATTGGCACCTTGCCGTCTTGACAGACGATAGTTTGTGCTTCAAACAGGCATAATAACTTTTACCCATGGCGGTAGCGAATGTGACTGATAAGGCCAATTCGTGTTGTAAATGTTCGTACACAGTGGGTGCATGTGAAAACGTGGTCATTTCCACCATCATTCACCATCTTACGTCTCACACGCTCAGTGTGTGACTTATCTGCAATCATTTTCTCCTTTGTCTTTATCCCATTTCTGATGTTTGTCCTCCATGCAACACGTTCAGCGGCGACTTGCTCCCAATGTGCATTATCAATGCCTGTATCAATCATGTCCCGCTTACATACCGACATACTGCTAATGACAGTCACTGAAGTATTCACTTATCTCAGTAACCTAAAAAACACAACCTCATCTGGGTTAGATGGAATCAGCAACCGGATTCTCCGCTGTGCTGCACCAGTGATCTGTGTATCACTAACCTATGTCTATAATCAGTGTCACGAATTGGCCGCCTTAACATCCCAGAATATTTTTCTCGGTCTCCAAATTTGAGAGGCCAAATTGAGAAAGAATGAATTAATCACACTACTCCAAAATTATCTAGTCGTGAGGTAAGATTATTCACAAAAAGCCTCTAGCCATGACGTAAGCTTGCAGATGGCAAGTAAAATGGCAACTAGATAATTAGTATACACCTTGGGAAACTGCTGACCCAGACATGCTGAATCAACAATGAAGGGGCCATGGACTGTGTAATTAAAACTGACCAGGCATGACACCTGATAAGCACAGGTAGGAAATCGCCAGGTGTGAACAACATTGACAGAGGGAGAGATAATAGCCCCAGGGCTGTAAACTAAGCCCCGCCCACTCTGACTGGCAGACTCAGGGAGGTGTGAACCAGGTCTGATAAGACAATTAACACTGAGAACTTGGGGCCAGACAGAGAGGAGCAAGGTGTGATGGCCAGTTGCAATGATAAGGGCAATTACTGTCAGGAGGAGATAAGAAGAATTTATGACGGGAATGCCAAGGAGATAATATGGTCTGCTTGACTTAGCTTAAATAAGGGTCCCTAGCCTGTTTTATGTTAGATTAAGTTTGAATTCAGAACAGGTAGGAACTATCTCAATGTCTGTAGTCATATGCATGAATATTATGTTGGCTGCTAGGAATTATTTCTTAGTAACTAGTCCCTTAGTAAGTCTCTTAGTTTCTTAGATGGATGGACCGATTTTCAGTCTATATCTGATCTAGGTTATTGCAAGAACTATCATTGTCATAGGTTACTTGAGTGTTCTTTCTGAGTTCTTTGTTCAATATCATTGTGCTGTAAGTGCTACTCTTCTGAGAAGTAGAAACTTATGGAAGGCAGGTCTTGTCTAGATATACTTGAGGTGACGTAGCAGATGCTTGCCATCTCTTTCTAAACTAGACTAGTCTCGTTTTTGGTGTGTGCATTTGTTGTACAGAATATAGTCAACTGACTATTTATTTAATTCTTACAACAGCAGGTGATTAAACCAGGCAGCTCAGCAAATATAGCTGGTCTGTGTGGTAACTTCAATTAGACCTGTTGTATATCTCATTTTGTAGCTATACAATATTAGTACTCATTAATAATGACTGATGCTATTATGTGAGTATCATTATATGTCCATCTTGAAGTAATATAATGTTTACGGATGTTGGATGTATGTATGTGTAATTTCATAAACTAACTAGTGCATTATGCTATGATGTTAAAGTATCATAATATGTCTAGTTTAATCAATATGTTTATGTGTCTTGGATGTTTGATATATTGATTTGTCATATGCAAACCTGCCAATATGGAGTGTTATGCTATTGTCTGCGCATTGGCACATGGGCCAATGATTGTGTTGGAAGCAGAGGTGTAATGGTACAGACATTACCCACAATTGGTAGTATAGGGTATATGGTGCTAAACTTTCTCAGTGTATTGTGGGCGTGCGTCCACGGTAATGCATGGAAACCTGGCACAGCTACGGGTCACGGCTTGCAAGCCCGGATGATCAGGCATTGTTATAATACCCTTACCGACCCTGTGAGCTGCTAAACTAACATTGGACGGAGCGGCTGTACGACACAGAATTTCTGTATTAGCGACATGGACATGGGGCGGCAGAAATGTAATCATTACAGGCGTGTGAGACAATTGAAAAGCCCGTCCCAGACTAAAGACAGTAGGGAGAAGGAGGATGGTGAACGCAGTCGAGCTGAAAGATAAACTTGGCCAGACTGGTCATTGTATATGTTTGTGTTATATGTTTTAATTAGGATTGCGCTGATGTAGAACTGATATAACACATTCTTGACTTTCTTTCAAGCTCTCACAAGGAGCCCTATGTTATAGATCTCAAGACTAGAGACTACTGACTAGGAGTGTCAGGACTGACAGGATCTCAGAATACCGGCAAGCTGTTCTTTTTCTTTTGTTGTCTACTGGAGAGTGGGGACAGTTTTTGCTACGCTCTTTTGCTTCAAATAACTCATCAATTGTTTTATTCATCTGTTCCTCCGCCATGTCCCACTCTTTCATCTCGTCTCTGATGTATATTTCTAATTGTTCTCCTGTTAAGCCCTCTATTATGCCTAACCTTCTCGTGGACTCTAAGTAATCTGTGCGCGCCTTCAGATAATCTAGATCCTGGGAAGGTGAGTCCATATTTGCTAATGGTAAGCTCCTATGTATCTATCAAATTCAAAGCTAAGCTAGAAAGACAAGAGTGAACCAATGACAGCAGAATCAAAACCAATGTGTAGAGTTAACCCTCAGCAGTGAAAGACAACTGAAAGTAATATTCAAGTAGTTTCTGGCGACCGCAGTGAAGTAAGTGTGAGAGATATACTACACAGTAATCAGTAATATTTACCTAAATAAATATTAAAATGCACTGCATACATGTCATAATTAAAATTGCATAAGTAAGCATAAAATGGCAAATCAGTCAAGCAGTTAAATCATCAAACACATCAATGTAATTATGATTAAAGTGATCAGTTATCATTACATGATGAATGATACACTAACTGATAAGAATTAAAATACTTATCAATAAATGATAGATGAGGTAGTTCTCATAAGTTCTTATCTGTTATACACTTTTGAAAAGTTATATCTATACTCTGTAATTTCCTCAACTAAAATTAGCTACATCTGATGATAGTCTATTTTGATGACTGAAGATTACAAGAGTTAACTTTTAAAATCGCTTGTCTAGGGTCTAGTACCGGAGTCTATTGAAAGCGAGAAGTCCGAATTCAAATACCGTACGAGAAGCCCCAATCTGTCATAAGTCGGGGTGCCCCACCAGCTTGATGAATGGATTATTCACTGGCGAGCAACCCCAGATAGTCAGAAACTGACTAGGGACAAAATCTATATGGCTGAACTACAGATTAAGCCCTGAATATCCAACGTACAGCTCTAAGTGGCTCGTTACAAAATGAAATGAACTGTGCTGAATATTCGCCAAGGTATAGGAAAGAGAAGGTTAGCTTAAGATAGATGTTTTAAGTCTAAATATATTAGTATAGACGACTATCTCAGTACAGGTTTTCTCCCTGACTGCTCCTTTCCTTGGTGTGTAAGTGAACCCCCACCAGTGTACACAACAACACGTATGCACAATTGGAAAAAATATAATGACAGAACTATGAGTTACAAGACTACAACATTTATTTACTAATCATAGACATTGGATGCTTGTCAATATGAGGATGATAAAATCATATAACATATTGTGATGAGAAACATTACGTAACTTTACTTGTTACTTCATCTATCTGGAACTGTGGTCCAGATCCCCACTCTCCAGTAGACAACAAAAGAAAAAGAACAGCTTGCCGGTATTCTGAGATCCTGTCAGTCCTGACACTCCTAGTCAGTAGTCTCTAGTCTTGAGATCTATAACATAGGGCTCCTTGTGAGAGCTTGAAAGAAAGTCAAGAATGTGTTATATCAGTTCTACATCAGCGCAATCCTAATTAAAACATATAACACAAACATATACAATGACCAGTCTGGCCAAGTTTATCTTTCAGCTCGACTGCGTTCACCATCCTCCTTCTCCCTACTGTCTTTAGTCTGGGACGGGCTTTTCAATTGTCTCACACGCCTGTAATGATTACATTTCTGCCGCCCCATGTCCATGTCGCTAATACAGAAATTCTGTGTCGTACAGCCGCTCCGTCCAATGTTAGTTTAGCAGCTCACAGGGTCGGTAAGGGTATTATAACAATGCCTGATCATCCGGGCTTGCAAGCCGTGACCCGTAGCTGTGCCAGGTTTCCATGCATTACCGTGGACGCACGCCCACAATACACTGAGAAAGTTTAGCACCATATACCCTATACTACCAATTGTGGGTAATGTCTGTACCATTACACCTCTGCTTCCAACACAATCATTGGCCCATGTGCCAATGCGCAGACAATAGCATAACACTCCATATTGGCAGGTTTGCATATGACAAATCAATATATCAAACATCCAAGACACATAAACATATTGATTAAACTAGACATATTATGATACTTTAACATCATAGCATAATGCACTAGTTAGTTTATGAAATTACACATACATACATCCAACATCCGTAAACATTATATTACTTCAAGATGGACATATAATGATACTCACATAATAGCATCAGTCATTATTAATGAGTACTAATATTGTATAGCTACAAAATGAGATATACAACAGGTCTAATTGAAGTTACCACACAGACCAGCTATATTTGCTGAGCTGCCTGGTTTAATCACCTGCTGTTGTAGTCAGTTGACTATATTCTGTACAACAAATGCACACACCAAAAACGAGACTAGTCTAGTTTAGAAAGAGATGGCAAGCATCTGCTACGTCACCTCAAGTATATCTAGACAAGACCTGCCTTCCATAAGTTTCTACTTCTCAGAAGAGTAGCACTTACAGCACAATGATATTGAACAAAGAACTCAGAAAGAACACTCAAGTAACCTATGACAATGATAGTTCTTGCAATAACCTAGATCAGATATAGACTGAAAATCGGTCCATCCATCTAAGAAACTAAGAGACTTACTAAGGGACTAGTTACTAAGAAATAATTCCTAGCAGCCAACATAATATTCATGCATATGACTACAGACATTGAGATAGTTCCTACCTGTTTTGAATTCAAACTTAATCTAACATAAAACAGGCTAGGGACCCTTATTTAAGCTAAGTCAAGCAGACCATATTATCTCCTTGGCATTCCCGTCATAAATTCTTCTTATCTCCTCCTGACAGTAATTGCCCTTATCATTGCAACTGGCCATCACACCTTGCTCCTCTCTGTCTGGCCCCAAGTTCTCAGTGTTAATTGTCTTATCAGACCTGGTTCACACCTCCCTGAGTCTGCCAGTCAGAGTGGGCGGGGCTTAGTTTACAGCCCTGGGGCTATTATCTCTCCCTCTGTCAATGTTGTTCACACCTGGCGATTTCCTACCTGTGCTTATCAGGTGTCATGCCTGGTCAGTTTTAATTACACAGTCCATGGCCCCTTCATTGTTGATTCAGCATGTCTGGGTCAGCAGTTTCCCAAGGTGTATACTAATTATCTAGTTGCCATTTTACTTGCCATCTGCAAGCTTACGTCATGGCTAGAGGCTTTTTGTGAATAATCTTACCTCACGACTAGATAATTTTGGAGTAGTGTGATTAATTCATTCTTTCTCAATTTGGCCTCTCAAATTTGGAGACCGAGAAAAATATTCTGGGATGTTAAGGCGGCCAATTCGTGACAGACTCCCGGACGAGCCCCCAATCTGTCATAAGTCGGGGTGCCCCACCAGCTTGATGAATGGATTATTCACTGGCGAGCAACCCCAGATAGTCAGAAACTGACTAGGGACAAAATCTATATGGCTGAACTACAGATTAAGCCCTGAATATCCAACGTACAGCTCTAAGTGGCTCGTTACAAAATGAAATGAACTGTGCTGAATATTCGCCAAGGTATAGGAAAGAGAAGGTTAGCTTAAGATAGATGTTTTAAGTCTAAATATATTAGTATAGACGACTATCTCAGTACAGGTTTTCTCCCTGACTGCTCCTTTCCTTGGTGTGTAAGTGAACCCCCACCAGTGTACACAACAACACGTATGCACAATTGGAAAAAATATAATGACAGAACTATGAGTTACAAGACTACAACATTTATTTACTAATCATAGACATTGGATGCTTGTCAATATGAGGATGATAAAATCATATAACATATTGTGATGAGAAACATTACGTAACTTTACTTGTTACTTCATCTATCTGGAACTGTGGTCCAGATCCCCACTCTCCAGTAGACAACAAAAGAAAAAGAACAGCTTGCCGGTATTCTGAGATCCTGTCAGTCCTGACACTCCTAGTCAGTAGTCTCTAGTCTTGAGATCTATAACATAGGGCTCCTTGTGAGAGCTTGAAAGAAAGTCAAGAATGTGTTATATCAGTTCTACATCAGCGCAATCCTAATTAAAACATATAACACAAACATATACAATGACCAGTCTGGCCAAGTTTATCTTTCAGCTCGACTGCGTTCACCATCCTCCTTCTCCCTACTGTCTTTAGTCTGGGACGGGCTTTTCAATTGTCTCACACGCCTGTAATGATTACATTTCTGCCGCCCCATGTCCATGTCGCTAATACAGAAATTCTGTGTCGTACAGCCGCTCCGTCCAATGTTAGTTTAGCAGCTCACAGGGTCGGTAAGGGTATTATAACAATGCCTGATCATCCGGGCTTGCAAGCCGTGACCCGTAGCTGTGCCAGGTTTCCATGCATTACCGTGGACGCACGCCCACAATACACTGAGAAAGTTTAGCACCATATACCCTATACTACCAATTGTGGGTAATGTCTGTACCATTACACCTCTGCTTCCAACACAATCATTGGCCCATGTGCCAATGCGCAGACAATAGCATAACACTCCATATTGGCAGGTTTGCATATGACAAATCAATATATCAAACATCCAAGACACATAAACATATTGATTAAACTAGACATATTATGATACTTTAACATCATAGCATAATGCACTAGTTAGTTTATGAAATTACACATACATACATCCAACATCCGTAAACATTATATTACTTCAAGATGGACATATAATGATACTCACATAATAGCATCAGTCATTATTAATGAGTACTAATATTGTATAGCTACAAAATGAGATATACAACAGGTCTAATTGAAGTTACCACACAGACCAGCTATATTTGCTGAGCTGCCTGGTTTAATCACCTGCTGTTGTAAGAATTAAATAAATAGTCAGTTGACTATATTCTGTACAACAAATGCACACACCAAAAACGAGACTAGTCTAGTTTAGAAAGAGATGGCAAGCATCTGCTACGTCACCTCAAGTATATCTAGACAAGACCTGCCTTCCATAAGTTTCTACTTCTCAGAAGAGTAGCACTTACAGCACAATGATATTGAACAAAGAACTCAGAAAGAACACTCAAGTAACCTATGACAATGATAGTTCTTGCAATAACCTAGATCAGATATAGACTGAAAATCGGTCCATCCATCTAAGAAACTAAGAGACTTACTAAGGGACTAGTTACTAAGAAATAATTCCTAGCAGCCAACATAATATTCATGCATATGACTACAGACATTGAGATAGTTCCTACCTGTTCTGAATTCAAACTTAATCTAACATAAAACAGGCTAGGGACCCTTATTTAAGCTAAGTCAAGCAGACCATATTATCTCCTTGGCATTCCCGTCATAAATTCTTCTTATCTCCTCCTGACAGTAATTGCCCTCATCATTGCAACTGGCCATCACACCTTGCTCCTCTCTGTCTGGCCCCAAGTTCTCAGTGTTAATTGTCTTATCAGACCTGGTTCACACCTCCCTGAGTCTGCCAGTCAGAGTGGGCGGGGCTTAGTTTACAGCCCTGGGGCTATTATCTCTCCCTCTGTCAATGTTGTTCACACCTGGCGATTTCCTACCTGTGCTTATCAGGTGTCATGCCTGGTCAGTTTTAATTACACAGTCCATGGCCCCTTCATTGTTGATTCAGCATGTCTGGGTCAGCAGTTTCCCAAGGTGTATACTAATTATCTAGTTGCCATTTTACTTGCCATCTGCAAGCTTACGTCATGGCTAGAGGCTTTTTGTGAATAATCTTACCTCACGACTAGATAATTTTGGAGTAGTGTGATTAATTCATTCTTTCTCAATTTGGCCTCTCAAATTTGGAGACCGAGAAAAATATTCTGGGATGTTAAGGCGGCCAATTCGTGACAATCAGTGTCTCACCAAATGTTACTTTCCATCAGATCTCAAAGTCGCTAAAGCGTATCCTCTTCTTAAATGTGGTTCATTGGACAATGGTCTCCCAAACAATTATAGATCCATTTCTTTACTATCATCACTATCTAAACCTCTAGAAAAAACACATCCATAAAGTAACATTACAGTATTTTGACTGTCAAGCTTATAGTTGACAGTCAATCAGGATTTCGACCAAAATATTCTTGCCATACGGCCCTAACAAACATGATAGAAAATTGGCACCATAATATAAATAACAACAATCTATGTGGAGCTGTGTTTATCGATTTCAAAAAAGCATTTGATATGATAGACCATGTCATTTTAATTAAAAAACTAGAGACACTGAACATTGGTCCTAATGTGGTGACGCTAGTAACATCTTTTCTGTCAAACAGAAAGCAAGTAGTATCATACAATAAATCTCTGTCACAAACCACTACCTTCAATACTAGAGTACCGCAAGGCTCTATTCTTGGCCCTCTATTATTTGCCATATATGTTAACGATCTACCTTTGAATCTTTCGTAGTCTTGTCATCTATTTGCAGACGACTGTACAGTGTATACACACGCTGCAAGCAGTAATTTGCTGGAGGCGTCTTTGCAACAAGAATTAAATAATGTAGTTAGGTGGAGCTATGCAAACCATATGCAAATTAACATCACTAAAACAAAATCTATGTTATTAACAACCAGCCAAAGACTTCAAACTCTAAATTCACACAGATCACTTCAACTTCACATCGACAACATGCCAGTAGAAAGTGTAACTAAGCACAAAACATTAGGCCTCATCATTGATAGAAACCTAACCTTTAATCCCCACGTTCAAGCGGTTACTAAACAAACAGCTAAGAAAGTCTACCAACTCGCCAAAATTAAAAATGTCCTTGATAAGGCCAAACTAATTCACAAAGTCCTACATCGGAATGCCCCAAATTACCTTTGGCCATTGTTTAAATATAATGCTAGACACAGTAAACGATTAAATATATTAAACCTTCCGAAGCCTAGGATAGACTTATACAAAACAAGCTTAACATCCTCTGCAACTCAGCTGTAGAGCAATCTTCCACAAGACATCAAAGACATCATCAATCCCTATACATATAATCGCAAATTATTAGAACACTATCTCAGTACGGATTACCTTCCCCCTTAATAATAGAAATAATAATAATAATAATAATAATAAAACCCTAGTGTAACAGTCAGTCCTTTTTTGGTAGGCCAGTATACTTAGTGACAACTGGCAAGATAGAGGGGAACAGACCAAGAGGAAGACCGAGAGGAAAATACCTGGATGGCTTGGCCATATGGCATGGACGAGACAGGAACACTGAGCTGATCCACGACACTGGTGATCGAGTGAAATGGCGAGTCATGACCGCCCACGCTTTCCGGCATGGCACATGATTGATTGATTGAGTATATTCATCCTAGCTAATAACAAGTGCCGCCACACCAGTCATTACTATTACTGAGACGTGTAGTATTGATTTTTCATGTTTCCCATGCCTTTATAATGCATATCTTTTATATTTTTGCCGTTTTCAGTTACCCTTGAATGATGGGTGGATGATATAATGTATAAAAGAGAGTGATAGAAGGGCAGAATGTAAGACGGGCCTGCGTGCCCAATTCTTAACCCTTTGAAAATAAAGTTTTGTTGTTGTTGTTACACACATCTTTGTATCGTAGTAGAGGCCGACCCTGAGATCTCTTACCCATCAGTAATTCACCAAAAAGATGTCCTTTGGTATTCTACCATCATCCATTCTCCTAACATGTCCTATCCATAAGTCTACGAAGACTGAGCATGGAATACACCGTCACACAACTTGATCTTTCCAATACTTCAGTATTTGTGATTTTGTCTTGCCACTTAATACCAAGAATTTTTCGCAGACACCGCATATGAAAGCTGTTTAAACGTTTCTCTTGGTGTGAGTAAGTTGTCCAGGTTTCACTGCCATAAAGAAGAGTACTAAGGACACAGGCTTGATAGACAAGGATTTCTGTTTTGGCAGTAAGCTTCCTGTTCTTCCAGACTCTTTTTTTAACCTGTTCATTGTTTTTGCTGCCTTACCATTCCGGATGTTGATTTCCTGATCTAGGGATAATTAGCTATTTACCACTGATCCTAGATATGTAAAATGATCTACCATCTCTAGTTCGGCGTCGTCAATAAAGATTGATGGTACCCCATATGTGACATAATCTGTGTCTTCTTTTTGATAATTGTTAAACCAAATTCAGAACAAGCATTGAAGAATGCAGATAGTAGACATTGCAATTCTTCCTCAGAGTGGGTCGTAAATGCAGCATCATCTGCAAAAAGCAACTTTCTGATCAGTACCCTCCTAATTTTGGTCTTGGCCTTCAATCTCTGAGCATTGTAGAGGCCGCCATCTGAGCGTGAGTATATACCACCATCCTGATCACGAAAGGCATATTTCAGTAGAAGTGAAAAGTATATTCCAAAGAGGGTGGGAGCTAGTACACAACCTTGCTTAACTCCATTCTTGATTTCGAACTCTTCAGAAGTTGCACCATCAAACTTGATTATACTCTTCATGCCTGTGTGGAACGATTCCACAATGGACAGAAGAGTTGGTGGGCAGCCAATCTTCTTTAGTGCCTTGAATAGACCCTCACGACTGACCAAATCAAATGCCTTTGTGAGGTCGATGAAGGCAATAAACAGTGGTTGATTCTGTTCACGGCATTTTTCTTGCATTTGTCGCAATGAGAATATCATATCAATGGTAAACCGGTTCTGTCGAAAGCCACACTGTGATTCGGGGTAGACTTGATCTCCTAGGACTTGAAGTCTACGCAGAACAATTCTGGCAAATACATTTCCAACAATACACAGAAGTGAGATACCACTATAGTTGTTGCAGTCGCTCCGATCGCCCTTGTTCTTGTACAGTGTTATGATGCTTGAATCTTTGAAATCCTGTGGGACTTGTCCTTCACGCCAGCATAGCTCTCTTAGCTGGTGGATCTGTAGAGTGAGTGTGTCTTGCCCACTCCTGGTAACCTCTACTGGAATCCCATCCTTACCTGGAGCCTTGCCAGATGCAAGTTCATTTATAGCACACTTAACTTCTGTTATGGTGAGAAGTGTGTCCAGGTGGTCAAGAGTTGGTAGAGCCTCTATGGCGTTGAGGGCATCATCCGCAATAATTAACTATTTTGTTACACCTACTGGAAAGGCGTTGGTTTTGTATATATATACGTTTAAAAAAAAGCATTTTCATTATCTGTGTGGTGATGCCATTGAAATAGTGGAATTTCGAATCAAAAATAGCACCAGCAGAAGAAAACATGTGATATGATTGTGATGGTGAGTTCAAATCCAGTTGTTCACTGGAGTAAATTATCAAAATGCCCAATACCAATTTTTGAGCAAGACTGAGTATTTACTAGTTGATTCAGAGTGCAATAAAGTTGTTTACTTCAACAGTAAATAGCATTTTCATGTAAGTTTTAGTTTAGTTTAGTTTAGTCGATGGATCAACATCACGGCACACGGATGCAATCCATAAGTGCTCTGTTCGCCTCCTAACTCAAACCTGAGTCTGGAGAAAGTCAGCTCAGTGCACGAGCTCCGTAGCACCAGCGAGGATTCTGAAATACTTTGGGTAGATTTTTAACTCGAAACTTTGCCCGGGCATCGCCGTTAGGCTACTCTTTTGCGATTTCCAACTGCCAAGGAATTTTTAACGTACGCAACAATACACGGGCGTCCGATCTCACTACCCAGAGACCAGGGGAAATTTTATTACTAGAAGTCCACGAGAAAAAATCCCGGTCATCACCGGGGCTTGAACCCGGGACCTCCAGCACTCGGGGTTTAAATGCGGTTTGTGTGTATGTTAATTTAGCTTTTCAAAGCAAACGTTTTGTTGCAATTGTAAAATGTTGAATTGTGATTTTCATATCACACAAATCTCGTGTTCAGTGTGATGAATACTTGTGTTAACATTCTGATAATTTGGAGGAATTTTGGTTTTGATTGCCCTGAGCTCCCAGGGAACCTAGTCTAAATTGGGACTTTTAAGCGACATTTAAAGGCAGCCCACGTGATATTGACCACTTCAGCAATGAAGTGCTGATTGATGTAAAAATATGGGGCTAGACCATGTACCCAATACACCACAAGGCATGAAAATCTGTTTCTAAGCTAAAACCTTGGACTGCCAGAGACCTAACAACGAGTGCCTGAAAAAGGCTAATGAAAGTAGAAGAATATATACAAATATAAGAATATATACAAATATAAGAATATATACAAATATAAGAATATATACAAATATAAGAAAGCGACAAACATCGTTCTTTGGTCATATAATGGAAATAGCAGCAATGGAAAACACAGTGACAGCTGGAAAGATCAGTGACAGAAGAGGCAGGGACAGGCCAAGAGATATAATGCTGGGTGGACTGGGGCGGTGGCATGGGGGATATTAGTGGAATTGATCCAGAACACCAAGGACCGAGATCTTGGAGGTGCATGGATGCCTGCCCTAGTTGACTGTGCACATGATGATGGTGACACTGGATTTATTTTTAACTAATTGTCTGTTATTCACATCCATTCCATATATTAAGTTATACTTGATGAATTCCAATGTTTAAAGTGCAAATGTTTGCTCAATGCTTTAATGTCTCACTATCACACTTCATTGAAACACTCTTGATGGCCAGGTGTTCCTAATATCTGCCTTTGGGATATATGACCAATCAGCACCAGTTCTACACAGACTAAAACCACGTGCTCATTTGGACTTGAATGTTGACTCCTTGTACAGAACGCAGTGGCAAATTACTGCATGTCAAATTGCCCAGTAAATGACGCAAAAATCTGTAAAGGCTGCATATGATTGCAACGTCCTGGCAAAGAACATGGAACTGTTGGTGCATTAGTGCAGTCAATAGAGGGATACACTGATAACGCCATGAGCATAGGAGCCGGTCGTTCAGAAAGCTAAAAACGTAAAATTTACCCAGGAATCACAAACAGCGAAAATGCTGGGTTTGACTGCTACGTCCTGTGAAGGACATGCAATTTAATTTTTCTTTTGTTAGAACAGTCGGATGAGGATTCAGCACACGCGCTCACTGTTTGTTAAGTGCATTCGCATTCAGGCCAACAACATGTACTGGCCCTAACACATCGCAGACCAAAACCAGGTTGGAATAATATTTTGTTTGTGATAACATACAGTCAATTTTCCGGTATACTGTCTTTCGTTGATAGCTTATTTAACTTTGTTCTTTTACAGAATCGGGATCGTTTATTTGTTTTACCGATGTAAATAAAAAAGCTACACTATTTTGTGTGAGAAAGGTGCCAATACATGATTTGTTTGTTTGTTTTCTTAAATAAACTTGTATGTCTGTGGTTGTATGGCACCAGACATCTATATCTTGCCTGCCGTTCACATGAAGGTCACTGAGGTTGAGTTTCTTTTGTGATTTAGTAATTGTGCAACTCGTTTGGCAAGCATGCGGAAAGCAAAGGCTTTTAATGTCTGTTTTAAATCACATCTTTAGATGACAGCTTGTGGCAGGTAGGAGAATAATTCTCATTAAATCTGGTTAGAATCCATGTTTTTGAGAGTGACATTGGTGGTCTGGGTCCTCTTTGCAGATTTGAACTATTGTATTTCCCGGGAAGGTTAACCCGGTCAACAAATGCCCGCAGAAGTCGGATGTGTCGGCCTAACGGCTTTAAACCGGCACAACGCAGTCACGTCCGAAAAAGAAGAAAAAACTCCGGATGAACGAAGAACAATAAGAACTATTGTATTTAATCGTAACAGACATTGAATATTCTGAACACTTTAAAAAACATGGCACTGATCTCTAAGATCATATTAGAGGTAAATATTAAGAGCGATCTAAAGAAGTGATAAAAATTGGGAAGAAAACATCATCAAAAAATTAACAAAAGTCTGTCTATTAGAGTGTCTCATCTCATCTCATCTTGTTCCTCTTGTACCATGCGGTGTCGAGGTGAAGTATAAACAGCGGGAGAGTGCCTGCTTATGGGCTTCATGTATCGATGTTCCCATGGACTGCTATTCCCTCCGTCCATCATTTACGTGGTCGGCCTCTTTCTGTGCTTCCATTTGCTGGCTAGAGTGTACCCACGGACAAATAAAAATGAAAGACCCCTTCCTATGAGTTAAGGCATATGGTGCTAGCCCCGTATATGTATAGACCAATTGGTTTTTGATGGGGGATGTGGTTAATAGCATGTGGTCGCCTTTACTTCCCAAGACATTTCCTGGACTCATTTTAGACTTGCTTGCCCTGGAAGTCCAGGTCAGTCGTGAAACAAATAATCCCTTCCTGAGCGGGGATCCGAACACATGACCATCAGGTAAGGTACCCAAGAGTGAGATGCAGAAAGTGTTGGAGATCAGTTGCAGCAAATAATGAGTGTAAAGAGGGATTGATTCATTAATAAAACTAAAACACCAGTATTAATGTTTCAAATGTGACATGGCCATTGAATGATGGACGGAATCTGCAGTAGAAGTCAACGATACACAAAAGCATATCCAAGTTGGACACACTAACCTCTCAGTCCGACACACTAACCTCTCAGTCCGACACACTAACCTCTCAGTCCGACACACTAACCTCTCAGTCCGACACACTAACCTCTCAGTCTGACAACTAACCTCTCAGTCCGACACACTAACCTCTCAGTCCGACACACTAACCTCTCAGTCCGACACACTAACCTCTCAGTCTGACAACTAACCTCTCAGTCTGACACCTAACTTCTCAGTCTGACAACTAACCTCTCAGTCTGACACACTAACCTCTCAGTCCGACACACTAACCTCTCAGTCTGACACACTAACCTCTCAGTCTGACACACTAACCTCTCAGTCTGACAAGTAACCTCTCAGTCTGACAACTAACCTCTCAGTCTGACAACTAACGTCTCAGTCCGACACACTAGCCTCTCAGTCCGACACACTAACCTCTCAGTCTGACACACTAATCTCTCAGTCCGACACACTAACCTCTCAGTCTGACAACTAACCTCTCAGTCTGACAACTAACCTCTCAGTCTGACAACTAACCTCTCAGTCCGACACAATAACTCTCAGTCCGACACACTAACCTCTCAGTCCGACACACTAACCTCTGTCTGGCAACTAACCTCTCAGTCTGACAACTAACCTCTGTCTGACAACTAACCTCTCAGTCCGACACACAAACCTCTCAGTCCGACACACTAACCTCTCAGTCCGACACACTAACCTCTGTCTGACAACTAACCTCTCAGTCCGACACACTAACCTCTCAGTCTGACATCTAACCTCTCAGTCTGACACACTAACCTCTCAGTCTGACAACTAACCTCTCAGTCTGACACACTAACCTCTCAGTCCGACACACTAACCTCTCAGTCTGACACACTAACCTCTCAGTCTGACACACTAACCTCTCAGTCTGACAACTAACCTCTCAGTCTGACAACTAACCTCTCAGTCCGACACACTAACCTCTCAGTCTGACACACTAACCTCTCAGTCTGACAACTAACCTCTCAGTCTGACAACTAACCTCTCAGTCCGACACACTAACCTCTCAGTCTGACAACTAACCTCTCAGTCTGACAACTAACCTCTCAGTCCGACACAATAACTCTCAGTCCGACACACTAACCTCTCAGTCCGACACACTAACCTCTGTCTGGCAACTAACCTCTCAGTCTGACAACTAACCTCTGTCTGACAACTAACCTCTCAGTCCGACACACTAACCTCTCAGTCCGACAGACTAACCTCTCAGTCCGACACACTAACCTCTGTCTGACAACTAACCTCTCAGTCCGACACACTAACCTCTCAGTCTGACATCTAACCTCTCAGTCTGACACACTAACCTCTCAGTCTGACAACTAACCTCTCAGTCTGACACACTAACCTCTCAGTCCGACACACTAACCTCTCAGTCTGACACACTAACCTCTCAGTCTGACACACTAACCTCTCAGTCTGACAACTAACCTCTCAGTCTGACAACTAACCTCTCAGTCCGACACACAAACCTCTCAGTCTGACACACTAACCTCTCAGTCTGACAACTAACCTCTCAGTCTGACAACTAACCTCTCAGTCCGACACACTAACCTCTCAGTCTGACACACTAACCTCTCAGTCTGACACACTAACCTCTCAGTCTGACAACTAACCTCTCAGTCTGACAACTAACCTCTCAGTCCGACACACTAACCTCTCAGTCTGACAACTAACCTCTCAGTCTGACAACTAACCTCTCAGTCTGACAACTAACCTCTCAGTCCGACTCACTAACCTCTCAGTCTGACAACTAACCTCTCAGTCTGAAAACTAACCTCTCAGTCTGACAACTAACCTCTCAGTCCGACACACTAACCTCTCAGTCCGACACACTAACCTCTCAGTCTGACAACTAACCTCTCAGTCCGACACACTAACCTCTCAGTCCGACACACTAACCTCTCAGTCCGACACACTAACCTCTCAGTCCGACACACTAACCTCTCAGTCCGACACACTAACCTCTGTCTGACAACTAACCTCTCAGTCCGACACACTAACCTCTCAGTCTGACAACTAACCTCTAAGTCTGACACACTAACTTCTCAGTCCGACAACTAACCTCTCAGCTGGGTGCTCGCCTACATACCCGGCGGTCTCGTGAGTTTAAATCAGCGCATATTTTTAAAAATGGACTTGGAACCCCAGCAGAATATGGCCAATGCCCCTAGGCCATGTAAAAGGGTCTTTTATAACTAGGTGTGTGTAACTCTTGACAGCAGTATGCACGGCCGAACTGGTAGCCATACTGAAAGGTGTGGAGATTGCAGCCGAAAAACCACCGCTGAGACTATGTATATTGACAGTCTAGACTCCCTGTCCTCAGTACAAACACTCGGGAACTTCAATAGAGGAAACAGACCCGATATAAAAGAGGAGATATTAGCGACAGCCACCAACCTCAGGTACATGGGATGCCAAAGTCACCATCGGATGGATACCCGCTCACAGGGGTATCCCGGGAAATGAACAAGCAGACAGAGCGGCGAAACGAGGACTATAAAATAATATAAATATATATATATCCATCCATCCATCATGTGCCATGCCGGTAAGCGTGGGCGGTCATGTTCTGCCATCTCACTCGATCAACAGAGTCGTGGATCAGTTCCGTATATATATAGATAATAAAATCAGTACAGGCCTAGGAAAAATAGAAGGAAAGAATATCATCAAAAACTACATACTCCAGGAATGGAGGAAACAGTGGAGAGACCGCGCTAGAGGCCGACACGCATATCAAGTGCTGGGCGAACCCAGCTACAAACCACAAGCCAAAACCAACATGAAAGCACCGGCAAGCAGACAGCTGTGGAAAATCAGACTAGGTAACTGGAGAGACGCAAGAGAAAATCCATTCTGCAGAGCATGTCTAGAAGACAACACCATTTAACATTACCTATTAACCTGTATAATAGTGAACGAAGGGATCTAAGAGATTACTTCGTCACAACTAAGACCCTAGTGACAATGAAGGAGTGCCTACACACAAACAGCAACACAGAAATGCAGTGGCTTTTCAGACAGTTCATATTCAGAACTCACTCAGAAAGCATGCCGAGAAGGGTGAGAACAGACAAGCTTCGTGCAGAGTGGCTTGCTTCGCTTCGGAGGTCACGGGTAGCAAGCATCACCTGGATCTTATCTCCTGGGCATGCTGGTGTGCTGGGGAATGAACAGGCGGACAGATTGGCTGGCTCGGCAAAACTTGGTGGAGAATTGATGCATGACAAGGCAGATGTGGTTGCGGCCTTGTGGGAGCACGTGTACACCTCGGACGAGCAAATGGATCACCATGGTCTGGTTAGAATGAGGCAGCGAGAAGTGACGAGGGGATCTGGCCGACGCTCGACGCTCAGAGGAAAGTCGAGACGGACATATAATTAGATTGCTACTGGAAGTATTAGTGTTGGAACTCTTCGCTGGTTGCTGAGGATGGGGACGGAGCGCTTATGGGAATGTCCCGAATGCTGTTATGTCGGTTCCTAAATCAATCAATCAATCAATCAATCATATTCAGAATAGGGAAGGCCATATAAAATTTCTACCTTGTATATATTTATATATTTATATGCATATTTAAAAAAAAACTATATATATATATATATAATATATATATATATATATATATATATATATATATATATATATATATATATATATATATATATATATATATATATATATATATATATATATATATATATAATGTTTTTAAATACCTGTTGTCTTGAGAAGGACAGCTGAGTGTGGAGGGGTGAGTGACAGGATGGTGGGTTGGCTCATCCGGAACGGTTCCTGAACTGGGCTGACAGGGAGATCGGGTCGACTTTTTGCACCAACCTGTACACTGATGACGAAAAACGAGAAAGCAAACGTAAAGGAGTTAGGGCCGCCGACTGGGGGGACAACTTGAGACTTGCACTTGAATCCTCTGCCTTTGCCTACATCGAGTCCTTATGAGGACTGGACATGGCCGGGACCAGCCCCTGTGAGGACTACACAAGAAACAACCAGCACGTAGAACTGCTAACAGAGAAAAACTAACAAACGAAAGACTGCGGAACCTGGTAGGCCCAACCAAGGACCGGTCTTTATCAGGACCAGCATAAGACAGAAAGGAGGTTACCAAGCAGCACAAAAAAAATAACCCTACCCGACAAACAGTGCGGACCCAATAAAACATGCATAAATTAGGACTATAGTATGTCCACATTTGTTTGCCTTCATTCACGATCAATTATTTTGAAAACTGTCTGTTGCATCGTTATGAAATTTGTCCAGCCGTCTTATATTTACCCCCACCCAAGGAATATGTCTTTGATAGGTCCAAAAACAACTTAAATCATTGAAAGCGGCGACATTCCTTTGATGTTGTGTTGAACAACTAGTGATTTCTCGTTAACAAAGTTATTTTTACGGTAATGGGAGACCTGTCAATTCTGATGACACACAACGGCGTATCCGGATTCGTATGGGAGTGGGTGCAATGAAAGAACTAGCTTAAAATCGATAGGGTCGGCTGCATTGCACCGGGATTTTATCCCATATGGCTCAGTTTCTTTCCGCAGCGCGGAAAGCGTCGCACAAAGCACGAACTCCGTAGCTCCAGCGACGACCCTCGAGAGTCTCCGAAAATGAAGGACGCGGCCCGGAATCGAACATACAACCTTCGGAGCCCGAGTCAGACGGCTTGACCACTTCACCACGGAGTTACCCGAGAGGGGTGCAATGTGTAATATTAGTAAAGACAGAGAATTTAGAGGCACGGGGTAAATAATTTGTAAATTAACAGGAAAGTAGAAGGAATATATTTCCTACCTTATTTTTCATTTCCTTCTTGTTTCTTCAGCTGATGCTGATATGTTTAGGGCCTGCAATTCGTCTGAATAATTGGAGCAAAATATCCCAGTAAGTGTGTACGTAGATTAAGGTCTGCGATCTGCTCAGACCTTAATCTGTGTCGGACGATTCCAGTAGTTTGATGATTGCTCTCGGTTGCATAAAATTCAATCCATCCTTTCTCCAATAGTCCTCTTCCTCTTTCAACACATGGTCCTGACGTTTTTCCCAGTAACTTTTATCAATATTTAATAGCGCGGACAGACAGACAGACAGACAGACAGACAGACAGACAGACAGACAGACAGACAGACAGACAGACAGACAGACAGACAGACATTGCACTTTATATATATAGATGGGTCTAGCACGGTCTGTCCAATGTGCTTTAAATTAACGTGTAAAATGCCTTTGCTTGCTTACTCATTTATTAAAAGCTGAACCGTTTATGTTATAGTGCACGATTTCACATACCGGACCATTTAAAGATGGGCTAGACTCAAGAAGACAGAACAACCCCCCACCCCCAGTTGTACAAACTAATTGATGTTGAGTTGTTTCTGTCTTGAATCTAATTTAGAGCTCTGTTTGTGCATTCGACCCGTCGGCATCCTGATCACATTTTATGCCGTCTATCCATTTATATCTCTAGTTATTTGTAAGGATCATCACCATCACACTTCGGACAGTCCGAAGGTGCTTTGACCTCCTCCTAAACATCTTCGTCAGCGTGTATCGACTGATCGTAGAATTGTGCGATCTCTTTAACATCACCTTCAGCGTGTATCGACTGATCGTAGAATTGTGCGATCTCTTTAACATCACCCTCAGCGTTTACCAACTGATCATGGAATTGTGCGATCTCTTTAACATCACCATCAGCGTTTACTAATTGATCGTAGAATTGTGCGATCTCTTTAACATCACCTTCAGCGTGTATCGACTGATCGTAGAATTGTGCGATCTCTTTAACATCAACGTCAGCGTTTACTGACTGATCGTAGAATTGTGCGATGTCTTTAACATCAACGTCAGCGTGTATCGACTGATCGTAGAATTGTGCGATCTCTTTAACATTACCACCAGCGTGTATCGACTGATCGTAGAATTGTGCGATCTCTTTAACATCACTGTCAGCGTTTACTAACTGATCATGGAATTGTGTGATCTCGAATTTATTAAGAGGATGGCAGGATGAATAAGAGCACTCACTCTTAAACTTCTAGTGTGTTAATGTCTTTATAGTGGATTCAACCCATGCACCGGTCAGTTGGACTACAATGTTGACTTCTCGTCCTTCACTTGGAGACGTAAATTACAATTACCCCAGAAATCGGAGTGGGTGACGAGGGAAGAGAGGAAAATACCTGGATGGCTTGGCCACATGGCATGGACGAGACAGGAACACTGAGCTGATCCACGACACTGGTGATCGAGTGAAATGGCGAGTCATGACCGCCCACGCTTTCCGGCATGGCACATGATTGATTGATTGATTGATTGACGGGGGACACTAGTCATAGGGAGAGCAACATCACATAAAAATCAGTCCAGCGCACTAGAAATAGTAACGAGTGTATGGACTGCGCTTGAGTTCAAAGCGAGCGAATCACAAATAAAACACAATTGATGGAGGCTTCCCACTGCACTACCACGTCTTCCAGTGCTCACTAGTGCCCCGTCTTTACTGCTGTCGCCATATCCAGTAAAGAGTAGTGCTGCCGTAGTTGCTAGACTCTTGCCTGTCACCCCGGGGCTCATGGGTTCGAATTCGTATCAAGACGGATGTTTCACCTACACTCTTAGCTCCTGGCGCTCTGGCCAAGGTGTTATGAACGATGATAGTGTACGAAGCACGAACTCCTTTGTACCAGAATGAATTCTAGACTGCCAGTTTAAAAATAAAATAGCGAATATGATGAGCCCGAGAAAATACACACGGTCTCTCTCTCTCTCTCTCTCTCTCTCTCTCTCTCTCTCTCTCTCTCTCTCTCTCTCTCTCTCACACACACACACACACACACACACACACACACACACACATTATTAGAAATATAAATCACGTGCAAAAAATAGTATAAGTTTTATTGCACATAAAGCACATAACACAACTTTCGTACCACCGATAAGACGCATTCATTCATCATGTGCCATGCCGATAAACGTGGGCGGTCATGAATCGCTATCTCATTCGATCACCAGAGACGTGGATCAGCTCAGTGTTCTTGTCTCGACCATACCACGTGGCTTAGCCATCCAGGTATTTACTTCTCTGCCATCCCCTTGGTCTCTTCCCCTTGAACTTGTCAGTTGTCATCGATAGCATGGGCGTCGGGCGAAAACAACTTATGAATGAAATAGTTGTATGGTGTAAGTACGAGTAAATACAATAAAATATTCTCGTAATTTGTCATTTATAGTTATATTGACAACTGCTGTATTCTACACTATTGCTTCGTGTAATGTCTGAGCAACATAAATAAAGATAATTTTGCATTCCTATGGCTAATTTGTTGAACAATTTTGTATCACTGTTGGTGTCCCGGTTTCTTTAATTTTAAAATCTGATCACTGTGGTAATTAGAAAGCTCATCTTATAAATAAAATCGAATGCATTGACGTAGATAATAAAGGCCGCAATATACAACTTAAACATTGAAAGCTATAGTTATCGCACAAGGATTCTATTCAATGTGTATGTTTTCTAGTGCGTCTTCTACTCTCTACTTCTTACTTCTACTTATATGGGTGAGAAACAATACATGTGAGTTTATTCATAACCTCTCTTAATGTCCTCAAAAGGGTTGCTCAGTTGATAGTAGGGAAGCTCGGCGGTTTGCGTATTCATTGAAACATGTGGATTATTAATTTGTTATTGTGATACTTTAGTTTTCTAGCTAATTATTCTTGTTCTTTTGTTCATTAATAAAGACTTTTATTGAAACATTGGCTGGTAGATTTACGTGTCTTTCCTTTCGCCGAGTTTGCTAGTTGCATCTTGTGTTAATACATGTATACATTTTGACTTATTGTACAACGAACTCTCAACATATAGTAGTAGTAGTGGTGGTGGTAGTAGTAGTAGTAGTAGTAGTAGTAGTAGTAGTAGTAGTAGTAGTAGTAGTAGTAGTAGTAGTAGTAGTAGTAGTAGCAGTAGTACTAGTAATATTAGCAGCAACAGCAGCAGTAGAAGTAGTATCAGCAGCAGCAGCAGTACCATAAGTAATAGTAGTAATACACCTCCTACAATTATTACATTTTCACTCCTTTTAGTATGACATGACGTTTTTTCTAATTAGTAAATGATGCACATAAAGTTGAATGGCATTCAACTCACCAGCATTATTATCCCCCATACACTTATAACCATGTAATAAACAGAGCACTTGGACCCGAGGACAGGACAGGAGACCATGTTAGCAGATCCCTATGTTTCGTAGTTTCCACACAATCAGTCAGCCAATTTTACACATCCGCAACAAGATATTCTGACTTAAGCTTTCGCTTAATGAACTAACTTTACACACACACGCAACAGGGCAATTTGAACTAGGCATTCGCTGTTGACATTTCATTTTCAATACTACATTGCAGATACAGCGTGGTTCTCACACTGAGATTGCTGAAAGCGCGTAAGCAATATTAGATTTCAAACACAGTTTAAACAAACTGCAATCTGTGTTATACAATTTAAATCAGCGAAAGCAATCCTCAGCTTATCAATTATTATTTTTCTTCTTCTTTCACTCTTTATTCCTGATTGAAGAGGAATAAGAGGCGCTCAACCAATCCACTGCAAGCCAATTTATCCTTTGCTATTCCATGTAGCTTCAACCTTGCCCACCCCATATTATTCATTTATGTTTCTTAATGTCTTCTTCGTCTGCTTTTCTTGCCGTTTTCTCCGCATCGCGACGTCTTTTATAGAATAGTATCATTTCCTTTTGGGTGGTGTGGTTAAATGGAAGCGTAGGAAATCACGGCGACGTTCCGCTGGCTGGAGGACAAACAGATCACGCATGTTGTGATTATAACGGATCCACAAAGTATGGTGAGAAAGATGATGCAGGCATGCTTAGAGCAGAGTGGCAGGCTTCCTTTCAATAATTACAAATATAGAGCATCTTTCGGGTGTTTCCCCAGACCATGATGTTGTGGTGGGAAACGAGCAGGCGGACAGATTAGCCGGGTCTGCACCTCTTGGTAGGCTATTGATGCATGATAAGGCAGGTGTGATCGATGCCCTTTGGGATCGTGTGTATGGTAGATCATCACGGCTTGGAGAGAATGGTTCTGCTGAAAGTGACCAGGAGATCTGGCCAACACTCATAACTCCCAGGAAAGGCAAGACGGACACATAATTAGACCTACTACTGGTACCATTAGTACTGGCAGTCTTCGCCGACTGTTCCAGATGAGAATGAAGCACGTATGGGAATGTCTCGAGTGTTGTGATGTCGGTTCTTGACTCAACTCAGCTTGGTTTGGTTATTCTGTTTTCTTTATCTTTGGACGGACTTGTTCATGTTTGGGTGGAGTTTGTAGCTAAAGGTTTTCTACGGAATTGGAAATCACCCCTCCCCTCCCTACCCACCACCACCCACCACCACCCCTACGACTACTATCCCTGCTTGATCGCCTCTTACCACCTGCGTGGTAGGTTACAGTGTTATAATTCTTTGCTTTCCGACTCCGTGGCGTGTTACGGACGCAGTTCGTAATCTCGCATATCGCGTTCGAAACACAGCCGGGGGTAATGTGGCAGCAGACGCCCTTCGTTTTTTTT
Organism: Cepaea hortensis; assembly: GCA_963921405.1. Classification (NCBI taxonomy): domain Eukaryota; kingdom Metazoa; phylum Mollusca; class Gastropoda; order Stylommatophora; family Helicidae; genus Cepaea; species Cepaea hortensis. The sequence continues at coordinate 162,520,077 of OY992876.1, read as the reverse complement.
TTTTATTTTTACGAATTGGTAAGGGTGACGGTCGTTTAGAAAGCAATGGCAAACTACTGAACGTAAACTTGCCAATAAATCACGAACAGCCAAATAATGCTGGGACTGACTGCGTCGTCATATAAAAGGATATGCAACTAACTTACTTTCCTTAAGGGTCCCATTAACACACTTGCGGACTCCTCCTTAGTTGTCTTTTACGACATTCCGGTAGGTTTTCTTCCCCATTGAATTCCGGAAGAGGTGCATGTTTTCTTCTTCTGTCCTTAATTCCCCCATTTGAGCATCGGTCCTAGGCCAGCTTGTACAAAGGCATACTGTCCTACGATGACTCTTTCAGTTCCCTAAAAGTGGTTTTCTGCAGCTGAGCATTTTACGGGAATCGTAGTAAAAATGCGATATATAACAGAGAAGTTCGGCTAATGTAAGGACAAACAAATCCATTTCCGCAACGACTAAACTAGAGTCTACATAAAATAATTATAGAATCGTCACAGAATGTAATGATAATTTTTTAAATGTGCACCGAGTGAAAACCGAGTGCGGTTTCAGTAACCAGATGAATCTAATATCGAATGATCGTATTGCAGTTATCAGAGAGAGCTGAATTTGTTTCATTACCATACACAATAACAACAATAGAAGCCACCGTTTTGTCTAGTTGTAAAATCACTAATGGGTTGGGGAAGTAGCTGAGAGGTCAGGGTGTCAGTCTCAGGTCCAAGCGGTACAGAGTTAGATCTCAGCATAGAGCTGCGAATGTTTCCAAAAACCATTAGTGTATCATGATATAACACGCTCCCACGATCTCTTGGTCAGTTAGATCGCATGTCTAGCCTTCTCTGATAAAGGCAAAAGAAAAAAAAAAGGTCCCGTTTGCAAGTTATACACGTTAAAATTCCCATGGCACCTGGACATCGCAAAGAATAGGTCGAAAGGCTGCTGTCTTGGCAAAAAGTGTTAACATGTCAACATACCCACGGGTAGATAGAGCCCGTTAACTTGGGCGGAATATGTCTTGAGAAAGCTAACGGTACACACAATCGTACCAAAATTGGACACGCTGAACTATGTGGTACACTACATACGAAAGAAGAACGAAAGGAAGAACTGTTGTATCTCCAGACCTAAGGGTTGGTCTTAATATGCCGTCCCGGGCACAGTATCGCCAACCTTCTTGGATCATCTCACACAATCACCAGTGTCTTGGGTCATCTCACACAATCACCAGTGTCTTGGATCATCCCACACAATCACCAGTGTCTTGGATCATCTCACACAATCACCAGTGTCTTCGAACATCTCACACAATCACCAGTGTCTTGGATCATCTCACACAATCACCAGTGTCTTGGATAATCTCACACAATCACCAGTGTCTTGGATCATCCCACACACTCATCAGTGTCTTGGATCATCTCACACAATCACCAGTGTCTTGGATCATCTCACACAATCACCAGTGTCTTGGATCATCTCACACAATCACCAGTGGCTTGGATTATCTCATACAATCACCAGTGCCTTGGACCATCTCACACAATAACCAGTGTCTTGGATCATCTCACACAATCACCAGTGTCTTGGATCATCTCACACAATCACCAGCGTCTTGGATCATCTCACACAATCACCAGTGTCTTGGATCATCTCACACAATCACCAGTGTCTTGGATCATCTCACACAATCACCAGTGTCTTGGATCATCTCACACAATCACCAGTGGCTTGGATCATCTCACACAATCACCAGTGTCTTGGATCATCTCACACAATCACCAGTGTCTTGGATCATCTCACACAATCACCAGTGTCTTGGATCATCTCACACAATCACCAGTGTCTTGGATCATCTCACACAATCACCAGTGTCTTGGATCATCTCACACAATCACCAGTGTCTTGGATCATCTCACACAATCACCAGTATCTTGGATCATCTCACACAATCACCAGTGTCTTGGATCATCTCACACAATCATCAGTGTCTTGGATCAGGTCTGTCTTCTTGTGCCGATTGCAACCTGTGGCCATGCCATTCAGATATTTATCTCTCTGCCTTCCCCTTACTCTGTTCCCATCAGTTGTGCTAGCTATTGCTAAATTTTCCAGTTTTCCCCAAAACATATTGGCTATCTACGTATAATTTCTAGAATTAATTTATTGTGTTAATTTATTTCTTGTAGAACTTTCGCATCCGTTTTATGTCCGTCAATTATATTCTTTGCATTTCACTTAGAAACCACACCTTCACTGCCATTAAACTTGTGCTAGTTTGTCTGCTTATTATCCATGTTTCACATCGATACAAAAGTATGGGTTTTCTATACAGCATTTCGACATTACTTATTTCAATGTAATTGACAGCTTTCTATTGGTCAGTATGTTTTCCATCTTGCCACAGTGGTTCTTGTTCTAATTTTACAAGGCACCTTCCATCAGATGTTACAACCGTTGGGAGACGGTCAACCAACCTACTGCCACCACGCACTGTACGAGAAGGTCATCAATCTGAAACATAACTATTGCTTTCAATGGGGGTCATTAAACGCCAGTCCTGAGTACGAACGTTGAAGCAGATGTAGTGTGCACATTCAGGATAAATATATGCATTTTACGCCGCTACCGCTACCGCGTCCGCTGCCGCCGCCACCGCAACCGTGACCGCCGCTGCCGCTGCCGTCGCCGCCGCCGCCGCTGCTGCTGCTGCTGCTGCTGCTGCTGCTGCTGCTACTGCTACTACTACTACTCCGGCTCTGTGGCGAAATGGGTTACGGACGTAATTAGTAATCCAGCATATCACGGTCGAAACACAGCTGCGGGCGACATGGCAGAAGACCGCCTCGTTGGTTTTCATAAAATGATATGAGTGTCGGTCTTTCAGAAAGCAATGGCAAACGTGATGGCATGCTGATGCGTGATCGTTATGGCGCTATAACAGGTACCTTTGTGACCTAGTGATATGGTGACATAGCGAAATACTAGCGTAGTAACATATGATGTGGTGACGTGGTGATGCAGTGACATGGTGACGTAGTAAGTGGCGACATGGTGATGCAATGATGGTATGACGTGGTGGTGCAGCGAGGTGGGTATGTAATAACCCGGTGCCATGATTATGAAGAGATGTGGTGACTTAGTAATGTGATGTTACAGTAATGTGGTGATGCTGTGACGTGGTGATGCAGTGACGTGGTGATGCTGTGACGTACTGATGTAGTGATGTGTTGACGTACTGATGCAGTGATGTGGTGACGTGCTGATGCAGTGATGTGCTGAAGAAGTGATGTGGTAATGTGCCGAGGCAATGATGTGCTGATGCAGTGATGTGAGGACGTGCTGATTCAGTGACGGACTGATGCAGTGATTTGCTAATGCAGTGATGTGGTTACGTTCTGATACAGTAACGTGCTTATGCAGTGACGTGCTTATGCAGTGATTTTCTGATGCAGTGATTTTGTGACGTGCTGCTGCCGTGAAGTTGTGTTTCAGTAATGTGGTGACATGGTGATGTAGTGATGCAGTGATGTGGTGACGTGCTGATGCAGTGATGTGGTGTTGCAGTAATAGTAGTAAAGTTGGCGCAATCTGAGTCGCATTTGTGGTGTCTTACCACCGATAACATAATTAAATAGCCTTACTACTTATCCAGGTCGACGTCACAAAAAGGAACCTGCGATAATGTTAGGCGTTAATCGCTGTTAATTATTTTGTGGTGGTTGCATAGCTGGATAAATAGGTCAGGGTGTTTTTATTGTGGTAAAAGCCCGTGGGTGTTATTATATAGCTTGACATTAGGATTAATTTAAGGGTCACAGAAGAATGTAATTGCGTTTTCGACGAGGATTAGAGGATCCGATTCTCAGAAGTGCTAGATGTTCCCCCTTATATATCTTTTACAAACTGGTGTTAATAGCTAGACTAACATCATTATGTCTTTGCAGTCTATATTTCTAGAATTAGGTTTAGGGGTATGGGTTAGGGTTACGGAATAGGGCTACATGTTAGAGTTACGGGTTACGAGTTATGATTACGGGTTAGGGTTACGGGTTAGATGTCAGTATATATATATATACTTGCGTCTGACAAGGCTCCAGGTAAGGATGGGATTCCAATAGAGGTAATCAGGAGTGGCAAGACACACTCACTCTACAGATCCACCAGCTAATAGAGCTATGGTGGCGAGAAGGACAAGTCCCACAGGATTTCAAAGATTCAAACATCATAACACTGTACAAGAACAAGGGCGATCGGAGCGACTGTAACAACTATAGGGGTATCTCACTTATGTGTATTGTTGGGAAAGTATTTGCCGGAATTTTTCTGCGCAGACTTCAAGTCCTAGGAGATCAAGTCTACCCCGAATCACAGTGGGCTTCCGTCAGAACCGGTCTACCATTGATATGATATTCTCATTGCAACAGATGCAAGAAAAATGCCGGGAACAAAATCAGCCACTGTTTATTGGCTTCATCGACCTCACAAAGGCATTCGATTTGGTCAGTCGTGAGGGTCTGTTCAAAGCACTAAAAAAGATTGGCTGCCCACCAACTCTTCTGTCCATTGTGGAATTGTTCCACACAGGCATGAAGGGTATAATCAAGTTTGATGGCTCAACTTCAGAAGAGTTTGAAATCAAGAGTGGAGTTAAGCAAGGTTGTGTACTAGCCCCCGCCCTCTTTGGGATATACTTTTCACTTCTACTGGAATATGCCTTTCGTGATCATGATGACGGTATATACATTCACTCACGCTCAGATGGTGGGCCTCTATAATGCTCAGAGATTGAAGGCCAAGACCAAAATACTATTCAGGGTACTATTCAGAGATTTACTTTTTGCAGATGATGCTGCGATTACGACCCACTCTGAGGAAGAATTACAACATCTACTATCTGAATTCTCCAATGCTTGTTCTGAATTTGGTTTAACAATTAACAAAAAGAAGACACAGATTATGTCACAAGGTGCACATGGTGTACCATCAATCTTTATTGACGACGCCGAACTGGAGATAGTAGACCATTTTACATATCTAGGAACAGAGGTAAATAGCAAATTATCCCTCGATCAGGAAATCAACATCAGGATTGGCAAGGCAGCAACAACAATGAACATGGTTGCAAAAAGAGTCTGGGAGAACAGGAAGCTTAACTGCCAAAACAAAAGTCCTTGTCTATCAAGCCTGTGTCCTTAGTACTCTTCTTTATTGCAGTGAAACTTGGACAACTTGCTCACACCAAGAGAAACGTTTAAACAGCTTTCATATGCGGTGTCTGCGAAGAATTCTTGGTATTAAGTGGCAAGACAAAATCACAAATACTGAAGTATTGGAAAGATCAGGTTGTGTGACGGTTTATTCCATGCTCAGTCTTCGTAGACTTAGATGGATAGGACATCTTAGGAGGATGGATGATGGTAGAATACCAAAGAACATCTATTTGGTGAATTACAGATGGGTAAGAGATCTCAGGGTCGGTCTCTGCTACGATACAAAGATGTGTGCACGCGGGACATGATTGATACAGGCATTGATAATGCACATTGGGAGCAAGTCGCCGCTGAACGTGTTGCATGGAGGGCAAACATTAGAAATGGAACAAAGACAAAGGAGAAAATTATTGCAGATAAGACACACACCGAGCGTGTGAGACGTAAGATGGTGCATGGTGGTGGAAATGACCACGCGTTCATATGCACCCACTGTGAACGGACATTTACAGCGCAAATTGGCCTTATCAGTTACATTCGCTACCGCCATAGGTAAAAGTTATTATGCCTTTTTAAAGCACAAACTATCGTCTGTCAAGACGGCAAGGTGCCAATTGCCATAGAGCTAAGGCCCAAGAATTACATCACAGAAAATAGATGTATAGCCTAGAAGCGAAAACGCACAGAGAAACTAGGTGGATAGTTGTCAACAGAGAGAAACGTCATTCTTACGTCACTGAACAACAGAGTCTTCTTGGAGTGTGGAATGACAGGCTGTGCTTGAAACGATCAGAAGATATAAACTGGCGAACTAATGGTTACATGGACAAAGTGGCTTGAATATGAGTTAAAGATATGATAACACACTCATAGGAAAGGATGCTGAGAATCAATGAACCGACCGCTGAGGAATTTTGATGGAATTCAGAAGCGGCGAGAAATAACCTTAGAGGAGAGAGAGAGAGAGGGAGAGAGAGAGAGAGAGAGAGAGAGAGAGAGAGAGAGAGAGAGAGAGAGAGAGAGAGAGAGAGAGAGAGAGAGAAGGTCGTCAACGGACATGTACAGTAAGTTAGAACTAAATCAATCTACAACGGTATTGTAAGAGTTAACATTAATATTATATACATTCCATGATATAGTTACCGACCGCCTTAGAAATCTCTATGCACGGTAAAGAAGGAAGTATTTTATTTGTTGCTAGGCAAAACCCGATGAGCTGTGAAACATAAAATAAACAGCGTTTGATGTTCGATTACTCATGTTTGCGACTCGATCTTATTTCTTCTTTGGGTTTCAAAAACCAACGGCGCTGTTTAAGTTTTGTTAAAGGACGAGCCGACAGTGATATTAATTATTATTCCTGTTCAAAGTTCAATCGTTATTGTCAGCAGCGTCTTGGCACCAATGTAATGTAAAAGTAAAATTTAAAAAAAAAAAAATTAAATCATTAAAAAGTAAATTTAAAAATAAAAAGAATTTAAAAAAAATAAAATTAAAAAAAAATGTTTTTTAAGTAAAAAATGAAAAAAATTAATTAAACAACAATTAATTTTTGTCCGATACTTCTGACGGTCATTGTCGTGGCTATGAAGTTCGTGCTTTGTGCAAAGCACTCAGCAGTCAGTGTGCCATTCTGAGAAGAGAGCTGTTTTTTTCATGCCCATACATATTTTTTCATGTCCATACAGATGTCTTCCACGTATATAGTCTTTTCTCGTATTCATGTAGTTTTCTCCCATGCCCATACAGATGATCGCGTGTTGAAATCCCCATCAATGGAAATTTTAAAAATTAACCTGGGCTGACAGGTCGACCAGCCTAAATTAAACACCAGGACATTTCTTGAAAGCAAAGGCTGCTGATGTTATACTGACAATACCCCCCACCCCGCCCAACCCACAATGCCGATTAGTGATTACAAATATGAGACTAGTGCCGAACATCCAGTATACATCAAGGCATGTAAGAGTGTTCTTGACTTTGTTGAGTGATCTCATAAGTGATCTCGTAACTCCTGCAGGTTGCAATACCTCAGTGTTTGTGATCTTCTCATGCTTACTAAAGATGTCATTTTAGCTCCCTCATTCGCACAATCTTTGTATGGTCAGGAAGGCATTCGTTATAAGCTGGAAAATATAACGTGCCGCTGACACCCACCTAAAATCTTCCAGCACGGAGATGGCTAGCTGCATATCCTTTACACGACGTCGCAGTCAACACCATCATTGTTGTTATTGTTGTGATCTCTTGGCAATTTTACGTCCAGTAGTTTGCCATTGCTTTCTGAACGACTGGCACCCATACAATTTCGTAAAATCAAACGCAAGCGATCTGCTGCCAAATAGCATGCAGCTGTGTTTCGAACGCGGGTATGCGGGATTATGAACTGCGTCCGTTCCCTTCGCCACGAAGCTGGCATGGGCATAGCGCGGGATGTAAAAGGCAGACGGAAAACCACTGAAGAGATTAAATAGCTGCCACACCATAAAGTATGAAGCGACCAATGCAGATATACTACCCCGTTTACTTGAAAAGGATAATTAATGTTGAAATAAACAACTTTTTTCACTCTTAATAGTAACAGGACGTCATACCGTCATCCATGGTTAAGGCATCAAACATGGTCATCTGCAATATGACCATACTGCTAGTCACGAGAAACTAAACAAGACCACCTGTAACTGAGTGGCATCTCTTAGTTAAGTGGTGGCCGGATTAATATGCCGTTGAAACAGTTGTAGGAACAGATCGTAATAGACCAACCGTCCTACTCCAGAATGACCTTCAACCGTTTTGATCGTATAGTAGGGCCTAGTCTATGTCATATACTTCACCTGTTCTCGTTGAAAAGATTTCCATATCATGGTGATGATATCTCAACTGCCGGTGACCCCAACTTCCACGAATTAAAAGAAATAACACAATTTTTTTCCACCGATTAGAATTTCAATTCTAAATTTAAAAAAGAAATTTAGTTCTGATTTCAACAATAACTGCACGTTGAATGCATTGATATATGAATGGCTCACAACGAAATAAACCTCAACGAATCAATTTGCCATCAGCTATGTAACAAAAGCACACATCTTCTTTGGTAACATGATACTTGGCGAGGCAATCTAGTGAAGAAAAATTTCCGTACGAACAATCTAATCAATTAAACCCATTTTAACCATTCTTCTCCTGAGCGAAATCTTCTCTATTCCGCTATGATGTTCAGCGACCTTACTTTCTAGTTGGTATCCTTTCTCTAACTGTTCTACGTCCATCCTTTCCAGTTGGTATCCCTCGTCTAACTGTTTTGTTGTCAACCCTTGTCATCCCCTGTTATGGAATGTTGTCATCCTTCGAGAGAACACACACATTTTCGACGTAAAAAGTAATATTTATGTTTAGTGCATTCTCGCACTACAGAGGGAATTTTGCTATAGGTGTTTTCTGTCTAAACGTAAATTCATCTCTCTTTTTTAATCTATTGTCATGACTGTACGTCTGTATAGATCGCCTCTCCGTAGCAGTCCATTCAGTTACATAATTAACTAATAAATGCTCAGTCTTGCTCAAGAATTGCCAATGGGTATTTTTATTGTGTATATTTTATAGTTTAAACAATGAAGCACTGGTTTTGAACTCAACATCACAATCTTGTCACATGTTTTCTTCTACCGGTGGTATTTGGGATTCAAAATTCCACTTATTTCAATGTCATAACTACACAGATAATGAATTGTTTTTGTAACAAAGCATATATACAAAACCAATGATTTCCAATATGTGTAAAGAATAGTTAATTATTGCCTTACATGGAAAGATATGTAACATTATATACAAGTAAACAACCTTCCTACATGCCTTAAGGTCAACTGAGTGTATGGTAAGTAAAGCAAACAGCCCTTTTCACGCCTTAAGGTGCATCGGACATACGGTGTTAGACCCGTATATGTATAGGCCTATCTACATGCGGTGGTCAGTATCACGACGGCCGGCTTTACTTCCCAAAACATTCATGGTATCCATTTTAGGCTAGGTCGAACTGGGAACCCAGATAAATGTTAAAAATCCGAAATTGCCCAGCTGAGGATTGAACCCTAGACCAGGCGGGTGTCGAGCAACTACGCTCCCATGTCCCCCTGTACATATGGTTCTAGCCTCAGATTTAACAGACCACGCGACACTCAATGGATGACGTAGACAATATCGCACCGGCCGCCCAGGCTTCACTGGACATTTACTGAACCCATTATAGGCTGGGTCAACCTGGGGGGCCATGGTCCGTTATGAACAAAAAATCTACGACGATGGGAATTTGAACACATGAATACTAGGCCAACAGGTAAGTGTGCTAGCCACTACGATATAGAGGCACTCATGTAACACTACAGGTAACAAGTACTCCCTGGATGGCTGAATATGTAAATATACTTGGTCATTAGTGCGATGCTTTTACATTGTAAATGCCTTGTAAACAAATAGTCATTTTGTAAACAATAGTAGTATTACTAAGTGTACAGAAAAATGTCAGTAGAGTTTTCAAAGTGGATACAAATGCAAACTTTAAAAATAAACAAAAGCAAACGTGCTCAAATGTAATACATATTTATGTCAACGTGACAAAAGTAACCAGTATCACCCTGCAGTCTTAATGAGGTTTCCAAATCTTGAACACACCCATCTCTATTCGAGTTTCTTCGTCTCATGATTCTGGATTTGAGGTTTCCCACTGACAGGGGATTTCCCATTGGTGATGTGCTTACTTAGAGTCCCATTAGATTCAGCTTTGCCAGACTGTGGGGGAAAGAAAAGATCATTGGTATTATTTTCTCTGCATAACATTGTCTTGAATCATACGCTTCCTTTTGAACATGAGTGATGCCATTGTCAACCTATGAGATAGAAAATTTTTGAACATGAGTGATGCCATTGTTACCCCATGAGGTAGAAAACTTATGAACATGAGTGATGCCATTGTTACCCATGAGTGTAACAAGCTACGTGGAGGGTCCCAAATAGCCCTATCACAATATTTCAAAATTATTCTCTTTATAGCCCTGGCTGGGATAGGTCTTTACCTGCCAACCCTCCCCCGTTTTCCCCGGACTCACTGTCACTCTTTCTTTCGACCTAAGGACCTATTTCCTGTCGTGTTCCTCTGGCTGATCCATATATATATATAACCCAGTGCTCGTTGGAATAAGCTAAAACTTGATTTATTAAATCAATACAGGACAGCACAGAAAAAACACCAAGGCAGGTAACACAGAAAGTTCTAAACAGACACAACACAGATAAGTTCAGGCATAGAGCCTCAGGTAGCTATCTTCATAGACGCAGCTTCATACACTGTCCGATCCGTCCACATACGGCTCACCGCGTGTGCAAGAATCTCCTTCCTTCCAGGTAATTGGTTGTACGTACAACAGCCTTCTGTAGAAGCAAACTTCCAAATTTCCATGGACCACAGTCTTTTTAGTAAACAAATGTTCTAGGGAAGTGGTATAATGTCAGGTAGGAAATAATGTCCTGGAGAATAGTTCTCATATAATAATGGATGTGTCTGAGTGATTGGCGGGGTCCAGCCAATAATACCAAAGGACTCAATCCAATCGTATCGAGATGACTGGTGATGTGTCAGTACAGCTGATGGTCATTCTTTCAAGGTCAGCAGTGGCTCTATCTCGTAGAGATCATATTCTTAAAGCCGGCATGGCCCAAAACTTGCCATGGCATCGTCATAAACATACTTTCTGCGTAGAGCCCTGTCGAGACCTTCAGCTCTGTTCATACTTCCAAAAGAAGGACCCTTTCCACTACTTCAGTAGTATGTTGCATCTCTGTCGTAATCTTTAAATCACTTGACATGCTGCAACTATCAAACGGTATGTGTTGGCACGGCCATCAATTGACCAGCAGCTGCACCAGTGCACATTTGACGCAAGGCGCTCCATCGGGTCTACCCGAAAGGAAAGACAAATATATACTCGCTCCATGTAAAGATTGTGGTATGAAGATAACCCAAAGAACCATCTTTCATGGAGATTTGAGCAAACAGGAGAACTGAGAGTTTCCGAAAGCCGTTTCCCCCTGTTTACCAAAATAAAAGAATGCATAAGGACATGGGCCACTGGCGTTTCGCTACATAGGCCCCCTCTTAAGAAAGTCGAACCCTACGAACTTTCTACTGTCAGTGGTTCTGTTCGAATGACCCCACCCTCACATTCAACCATAGGATGCCGTGATAGGAAATCTGCTCCCACATTCTCCCTTCCGGGGATGTATTCGACCGTGAACTGATACGGTTGTAGGAGCAATGACCATCTCATTAACCTCGCGTTCAGTTTCTTAGAAGTTGCCAAGAACGTCAGAGGTTGATGGTCGGATTGCACTTTGAAATGGACTCCATACAGATAAGGTTGAAATTTCTGTACCGCCCACACTAGAGCTAGACATTCCCGTTCGACGGTGGAGTAATTCCGTTCGGCGGGTAACAGTTTTCGACTGGCATATGCCACCGGACACAGCACCGAAGGATTATCTCGCCCTTCCTGCAACAGAGTTGCCCCAATCCCTATGTTACTCGCGTCGGTTCTCAGAACAAACGTTTTCTCCAAATCTGGGAGTTGTAGGACTGGCCTATCCACCAACGCCTGTTTCAGCTTCCCATAAGCCTCTTCACAGCTCGGGGTCCAGATTATAAGATCTGGCGATCCTTTCTTCAGAGTCTCGGTTAACGGCGCCGCAATTTCGTTGAACTTTGGAATAAATTTCTGGTAAAACCCACACAGAGACAAGAAAGACCTAACATCTTTTTTGGATCTAGGACGGGGTGCGAGACGGACCTTTTCAATATTCTTTTCTTCCGGTACCAGTCCCCCTGGGGTAATAGTATGTCCCAGAAATTCCAAGGATTGATAGCCAATCATGCATTTGGCTGGACGGGCGGTTAACCCTTCCTCTTTTAACCTTTTGAAGATCTGTCCCAAGGATTTCAGGTGATCACTCAGATTGTCAGACGCGATGAGAATATCATCCATAAACGAGACCACAGAGGGATCTTTTAAAGGGTCTAATAACATTCTCATCATGCGAGTGAACACACTGGGCGCATTGCTCAGCCCAAAAAGGCATCACCTTAAATTCGTAATGGCCGCTCGGAGTACTGAAAGCGAGCATGGGCCGAACCTCAGGCTTCACAGGGATCTGATAATATCCCCGACTTAAATCGATTTTTGAGAAGTATTTTGCCCTATTTAATCTGGCAAATAATTGATTTGTGTTTGGTAACGGCTCAACTTGGAATGTCGTACAACTGTTTAAATGCCTGTAATCAATACATAAGCGGTGTTCTCCGCTTGGCTTCCTCAACAAGACAACCCCGGCATTATAAGGAGAAGTCGAAGGAGTTATGATGTCATCATCCAGAAGCTTCTGGATTTCTGCTTCCAGGGCCTTCTCTTTCGAAAAGGGCACTGGATATATTTTTTGGCGAACGGGGTCTTGGGTATTCAGAGTCATATCAAACTCGACTAACCCTGTCCGCCCTGGCCGATCGGTAAGAATCTGCTGATGGGACTCCAACAAACGGATGACCAGGTCTGTTTCTTCAGCCGACAGATCAGGATTTATATGTACATCCCTATAGGTTTCCCCAGGGTGTAATGGATACCCCCTATCCGCGTCTTCGCCCGATTCAGTTTCCATCGCGACCGCCATAGTCATGAGTGGGAGAGAAGTACCATCGGATCGTTCCTCATATTTTTTTAAGAGGTTAATGTGAAAGATTTTAGATTTCCCCCTGATCCGGATAGCATAATTGGTACGGGACACAACCCTTTCCACCGGGAAAGGCCCCTGCCAACCAATCTCGAGTTTATTGGAACCTACTGGAAGTAACAACAGAACCCGATCCCCCACCTTAAGAGACCTATCTTTCGTCCTTCTATTGTAGTAGGCCGCGTGTCTCTTCCTGGCCGCTCTCAGATTCTGAGCTGCCAAAGCCCAACCCGTCTGGAGTTTCTTCTTTAACTCTTCGACATATTTATATGAGGATACAACTTCTTCGGAAGTTTCTTCCTCTGTCCAACATCTCAATAAGGCTTCTAAGGGACCCTTGATTGGCCTCCCGAATAGTAGAGTGGCTGGTGGCAACCCGGTCGACCCATGGGGAACCTCCCGATAGGCGAACAAGGCGGCCGAGATATACTCATCCCATCTGTCTGGTTTCTCTTGAGCCAGCTTCCGAAGCATGGTCATCAAGGTACCATTAAACCTCTCTACTTGCCCATTAGACTGAGGGTGGTACGGGCTTGTGTGAATGTGGTTAGTCTGGAAGATACGAAAGACTTCTTCCATCAGCTTACCACAGAACTGAGACCCATTGTCCGTTAGGATCTGGTTGGGAAATCCCAACCTAGTAAAGGTCTCCATCAGTGCATCAGCCACTCGCTTAGAGTCGATTGTGGCCAACGGTATCGCCTCGCCCCACATGGAACAGCAATCCACCATCGTGAGAATGTACTTATTCCTCTTCCTAGTCCGAGGAAGAGGACCAACAAGATCGATGGCAACTCTCTCGAAAGGAGAGTTCATAATGGGCATGTCTCCCAGGACTACTGGAGCTGTCCAGTGTTTTGGTGCCACACGCTGGCACTCTGGGCACGACTTGACGTACCTACGCACGTCTCCAGTCATCCCTGGCCAGTAGTAATGGCAGGAAATGCGCTGGAGAGTTGCCCCGACACCCATATGTCCACTGAAAGAAATGGTGTGTCCCATATGAAGAAGCTGTTCCCGATAAGCCTTAGGAACTACCAGCTGTCCATGCTGGCGATCCTCCACTCCGGCTCTCCGGTACAGTAACCGATTCTTCATATAATACTGACCCCGTCTTGGTGGGTCAGAACTTTTGGGCAACTGGTTGAAGCAAGGTTGCAACGTAGCATCCTGGCTTTGAGCAGCTCGTAACTCCCCAGGCAAGGGATTCACGATCAAGGCCGGCGTCTGCTCATCCTCCGATTGAGATCTGGTTTGCATCGCCCCTACGTACATGGGTTCAGTTGGAATCCCTAGAAAGACGTAGCGACAACCCAAGATCATTGGGAAGATAGGATCTAGCAGAACGGCTGCCTGTATAGTGCCGGTAACATATTTAGATTTGATGTCTACCTTCGCAATTGGAAGAGACATCGCTACCGCACTCTTTGTCGCCGTTTGAATCTCAATAGATTCTCCGGTTAGCTGCTCCGGGCTCACTAAGTGTGATGAAATTACAGCCTCAAACTGCAGACCGGTGTCATAGAGACACTCAACTGGTTGTCCGTTCACAAGTACCGTTTCTACTACTGGTGGTTTTTCTGAATCATTGTTCCCAAGATCCCTCCCTTCTACTTCCTTGTGAGACCCTTCCCCGGTTTCTACAAGACAAGCAGCATAGTGAGAGTCTTTCTGTTTACGCCGGCAATCAACCGTATTGTGTGTGGGAGATTTGCAATAGGCGCACCACTTTTCACTCCACTTTCTTTTAAGAGATCCAGGTGGACTCTTACCAGAGGGTTTCTTAATAGGAACTTTCTCGAAAGGATCCTCCTTCCTGGGGTGAGCTGTTTTAGGGTTCTTCTTCTTTCCAGACCAGGTGTCTGGTGGTCGGGGATTGGGTTGTGACAATTCCCCATTATCCCCATGAGCTAGCACATACCTTTCCGCCAATGTGTTGACTATGTCTAACCTTTCTGCCCCATTTTCAAGCAAGAAGGTTTGCAATGGCCTAGGCATCATCCTCTTCAGTTGGTCCACGACCACTAATTCTTCCAAACTTTCATAGTCGTTAGCAAATCCAGCTAATGACATCCACTTCAAAAGGTAAGACTTCAGTCTGACACTGTAGGCTGCGAACATCTCTCCTGGTTCTCTCTTGGACTTTCTGAACTGCTGACGGTATGTATGGGCTGTCATCTGGAACCTTTTCAATAATGCTTTTTCCAGAGCCTCATAGTCATTCTCCATACCAGGTGGCAACCTTGAGTAGACCTCGTACGCGGTCCCCCTCAGGCCCTGCGAGATTTTCAAGTTCCATTTCCCACGTTCCAGCCCCATAGCCAAAGCCATCGACTGGAATTTTTGAAGATACTGGTCGATCTTCTCTTTGTGTTCATCGAACGGGAGTAATGGGAACTTCATTGCCTGATATGGACCGCCACCAGAAGTTGTTGAGTCCGGTAGAACTGCGCCTCCAACTGCACCCTCGCTTTCCTTGGCAGTTTGAGCTTTCAGCTCCAACTCCCTCATACGAAACTCATGGTCTCTGACTGCCTGCTCGGCCTTCATCTTCCTAGCCTCCGCCTCAATTTTCTTGGCTTCGCGCACAGCCTGTCTGAAGTCTCTTTCCACTTCCTGCACATATTTCTGTAACTCCGCTCCATCATAGCCCATCTCACGCCCTGTAGCCTGTACGTCAGCGACATTAATCCCAGTTGATGCCATCCTAAACTCAGAGGGAAATGTATACAATTCTATATCAAAACTTTATCGATCAAATAACAATTGGATAGTTTATACGACCACAACACGTCATATGTCGGTCAGTCTGTGTCAGGCAGAGTACAGACAATAGCCAGGCACGGTAGGCAGAACCTATTGATAGTAGACAAGGATATCTGTCCCCTATCACTATATCAGCCAGAACTCCACCAGGATTTCAAATATCCCGCGACGTGCCCCCAGAAATTGTAACAAGCTACGTGGAGGGTCCCAAATAGCCCTGTCACAATATTTAAATGATCTTCTATATAGCCCTGGCTGGGATAGGTCTTTACCTGCCAACCCTCCCCCGTTTTCCCCGGACTCACTGTCACTCTTTCTTTCGACCTAAGGACCTATTTCCTGTCGTGTTCCTCTGGCTGATCCATATATATATATAACCCAGTGCTCGTTGGAATAAGCTAAAACTTGATTTATTAAATCAATACAGGACAGCACAGAAAAAACACCAAGGCAGGTAACACAGAAAGTTCTAAACAGACACAACACAGATAAGTTCAGGCATAGAGCCTCAGGTAGCTATCTTCATAGACGCAGCTTCATACACTGTCCGATCCGTCCACATACGGCTCACCGCGTGTGCAAGAATCTCCTTCCTTCCAGGTAATTGGTTGTACGTACAACAGCCTTCTGTAGAAGCAAACTTCCAAATTTCCATGGACCACAGTCTTTTTAGTAAACAAATGTTCTAGGGAAGTGGTATAATGTCAGGTAGGAAATAATGTCCTGGAGAATAGTTCTCATATAATAATGGATGTGTCTGAGTGATTGGCGGGGTCCAGCCAATAATACCAAAGGACTCAATCCAATCGTATCGAGATGACTGGTGATGTGTCAGTACAGCTGATGGTCATTCTTTCAAGGTCAGCAGTGGCTCTATCTCGTAGAGATCATATTCTTAAAGCCGGCATGGCCCAAAACTTGCCATGGCATCGTCATAAACATACTTTCTGCGTAGAGCCCTGTCGAGACCTTCAGCTCTGTTCATACTTCCAAAAGAAGGACCCTTTCCACTACTTCAGTAGTATGTTGCATCTCTGTCGTAATCTTTAAATCACTTGACATGCTGCAACTATCAAACGGTATGTGTTGGCACGGCCATCAATTGACCAGCAGCTGCACCAGTGCACATTTGACGCAAGGCGCTCCATCGGGTCTACCCGAAAGGAAAGACAAATATATACTCGCTCCATGTAAAGATTGTGGTATGAAGATAACCCAAAGAACCATCTTTCATGGAGATTTGAGCAAACAGGAGAACTGAGAGTTTCCGAAAGCCGTTTCCCCCTGTTTACCAAAATAAAAGAATGCATAAGGACATGGGCCACTGGCGTTTCGCTACAATGAGATAGAAAACTTTTGAACATGAGTGACGCCATTGTTAACCCATGAGATAGAAATCTTTTGAACATGAGTGATGCCATTGTTACCCCATGAGGTAGACACCTTTTGAACATGAGTGATGCCATTGTTACCCCATGAGGTAGACACCTTTTGAACATGAGTGATGCCATTGTTACCCCATGAGATAGACACCTTTTGAACATGAGTGATGCCATTGTTACCCCATGAGGTAGAAAACTTATGAACATAAGTGATGCCATTGTTACCCATGAGATAGGACACCTTTGAACATGAGTGATGCCATTGTTACCCCACGAGATAGAAAACTTATGAACATGAGTGATGCCATTGTTACCCATGAGGTAGAAAACTTTTGAACATGAGTGATGCCATTGTTACCCCACGAGATAGAAAACTTTTGAACATGAGTGATGCCATTGTTACCCCATGAGGTAGACAACTTAGGCTGCAAAGTACGGCCAATAAGGAACAATCTACACAGGGCTTAGAGTCAGTTGAATGAGGGCCTATCCTCCATAGAGAGTGAGTTGAATAAGGGCCTATCATCCATTGGGAACTGTAAGGAAGAGGAAGAAGAAATTCAAGGTCTGTGGGACTTCTTGGGCAGACATTAGTCTGGGGATATCCTGCGCAGACGTTAGTCTGTGGGACATCCTGCGCAGACATTAGTCTGTGGTAATCCTGCGCAGACATTAGTCTGTGGGACATCCTGAGCAGACATTGGTCTGTGGGACTTCCTGTTCAGACTTTAGTCTGTGGCACATCCTAGGTAGGCACTAGTGTGTGGGACAACCTACGCAATTCCTAGTCTTTGGAACATCCTAAGCAGACATTAGTCTAGCTAATGAAAATAGGATCTACCAAATTTCTACTGAGATGACGTTGTTAAGGACTCAACCTTTGCATTCTACATGATTGCAAAAGAGTCACGACTAATCCCTGTGATGAAGGCAGACAATCAACGCCTACATCTTGCACACATCATGTGGAGAGCTTGTGCCCATGCTAGGAATAGTCTGACTACTGAAATATCATCCCTATCATCATTCAGTGACCTGTCCTGTGGAGAACTTTAAAAAATTTTCGCTATCATAATCCAGATGTCCTGCTTCTGTTGCTGCTCATGTGTAAATTATCTATCACTTCTTGAATCTATCTATGACATGGTATTCGCATTCTATGCTTACCTGAAACACCCCCTTCTATAATTATTTTCCCTAGATTTTCATTGTCATTTACATTGTCATTTTACATGTCCAAAACATTTCATTTTCCTCAGTTTTATTAGTCTTAATAAGCAGTCTACTTTAATATTCTATTCTTGTTGGATAGATCTGTTTATTCCCTCTTCCATTCAGTGAAGATTTAATATTCTTCTGTAAAACTTATATTCAAATCATCCAAGTTTTGCATCCACATGTTTCACGGGAAATATGTCAGATTTTAGCATTCTGACTTATGTTGTTTCCTCTGTTCCAATCCGTGGTTTTAATAATCACCAGTCTCCAATATTTAAGCCACACAAGAGTGAACAGCTTAAATAAACAGGGTTCTACAACAGCAAGTTGCTGTAGGTTGTTCTTATAGCCCATGTCCCTTGGCATTGGTCACCATGCTTGTCCACAGCCTCCTGTCTGACATGTTGCCAATAATTTCTGTCCTAGATGTTCCACCATTCCAAGATGTAAAACTGTCTGGAGTCTTTGATGTCTCTCTAAAATTGCTGTTGTCACAATGTATTCCTGTTTACCCCTTCTCATACCATGTCACAATTATTGATTATCTACGTCTAACATTTATCTACATCAACATCAGGCCTAATCCCAGCCAGTCCGTCTGCTGTGCGGAGTCACGACCTAGGAGAAAAGTCTCGATGCCAACCTCATCTCATAGATGCAAGCACTTAGCAGTGCTCCAGCAACCTGAACATCAATGCACCATATTTAAGAGTTACAGCTCGCAGCCTTCTTGAGGATTCGCGAACAAAAACAACAACAATCACTTTGTCAGTTAAATTTTTCTCATGATGTTTATAATACTCTGTTTATATCCATATTTTTCTTAGCATTCTTCCACAGAATTATATCCGTGTAGCCCTCCGAGTAATTTATGACTGATTGTCTTGATTCACTTCCATATATAAGAGGGACGCAGAGGTGTTTTCAAGGTACCAAGGCTGGGTTCTATACTGGCCAAGACCTACTGATGCGTCCTCGCCGAGCGTCCTGGGCAACAGGTCCCTTTGGGGTCCTGTCTAAAGTCAGTAGGATCGTTGATTACTCCGAAGTCGGAGAGTGTCTGCCTGCACGGCGAGGAACCACCAGTCTGCACACCAATAAGCCAGACATGGGACAACGGTTCACGCAAACCTCAGGTCCGGTATGACATCACACTGATGTTGGACAACAGGATTTTATCATCCGACATACAGGACTTCACGTTGGAGTTCACAGCCAGCGAACACAAGCAAGCAAGCATATATAAGAAATGAAGAACTATATCTTTTAAGCCTCCCAAGTAATTTATTACTGATTGTCTATGATTCACTTCCATGTGTCAAAAATGGAGAACCATATTTCTGCAGCCTCCCGAGCAATTTATGACTGTCTATGATTCACTTCTATATGCCATAAATAGCTTTATTTAACATTCAAGAGCTCTTTTTCGCATCTTTCTCAACCAAGATATGTTGTATAAAATACTTTGTATTTTGTGGAATGCTGCTTTGACTATTGTGCATATGATTAAACACATTAAAAATTGTTACACCCGATTACTGAATGGCAATATAGCAAATACGCCTTTATATAATGTGATTTGTACATTTACTGTTGCATGTCTTTTACAGGACATTGCCGTCAACCCCAGCAACTGGTTGATTTTCTAGGCAAGCTTACGTTAGGTAGTTACTGCTTTCTGAACGAGAAATCAACGGAGTCCAGCTTACCGGTGTAAGGACTGAACCTCCCCCCCCCCCCCCAACATCAGCGCACTGGAGGTGTGAACATAAGCGAGTTAAGCCCAAGGCTATGTAGACCTCCTATTTGTACACGTGTCATGTTATTGTAATGAAATTCTTCTTCCTCTGCTGTAGTTTGCTATATATCTATGTTTTAAGATTGAGCACAACCCACTACTGGCAACGCTGATCGCATTCCGGTACGAACCTAAGGCCATGTCCACATCAATTTGGAAGGTTCGTAGCGGAATACGATCAGCGTTGCCAGTAGTCGGTTGTGCTCAATCTTTAAATCTCAAATCCCGAAATAACCAAATAAATCAACATGTCTGTGCATCAGAATGGAGGGTCTGAAGTCTTAACTTGATTCCCATAATTTATCTTAAGGGCATCTCCTGTATGCCAGATTCCCATTCTCTTGTATCATAGACTTCCACTAACTTGTAGACCAATCTTCCATTCTTCTCTAGACCAGATTTCAATTCTCATGTATGCCAGATTTCCATTATTCTCTAGACCAGATTTCCATTCTCGTGTATGCCAGATTTCCATTATTTCTCTGACAAAATCTGGACAGTCTTGTAAGATGTGCTTTAGTGTTAACTTCAGTGCTCCACAGAAGCGTTCAATGAAACTTTGCTCTGATTTTCCACAGTAAACTGAACTCAGTTTCTTCACATCTGGGCCTCATCACTTCTGCTGAGCTTGTTGATGCTAGAATCCTCTAATCTGTAATTCTGTTGCCTTCATCTCAGTTTTAAACATTGTTATGGGGACTTTAGAAGCGTTGGACAAGGTACTCTATGTCCTTATGTCCTTTGCAGGGTCATTTGCCTTCTAACCTTCATTTCACTGACATAAAAACCACCCACATTAACACACACATATATAATGCATGGGGCCAGATTTCGGAACTGAATTTCTGTAGTTATGTAATGAAAGCAGCAGTTTGAAGACAGGCAGTACAATGTTTCGATATGCTGAGTCACAGAAATGGTCACCTGACTTTATCTGGGCTAGAAAAGAGAATAACAGTAAGCACAGAATCTGTCCTGCTGCTATAGAAATTATGAGAGTTTTAGCATTTCACCAACACGAAAACTAATTGAAGTCACAGAAACAACCCGCTGCATTGTAAATTATGAGAACCTAGCACTACTTTGGCAAGAAAACTAATTGAAGTCACAGAAGTGGGTTGCTGGAAAAACTGACTGAAGCAAAATAAAATTGGTTTTATCAAAGAATTAAAAGAAAATCACTGTAAGAAATAAAGGGCCCCTTCTCACGCCTTAGGCACTTTAGGACTAGACCCACATTTGTACTGACCAATCGACTTTAGGTGGGTGATGTGGTCAGTATCCCGCTGGACTCCTTCACTTCCCAAGACATGTCCTGGTGTCCAGTTTTAGTCTGGGTTGACCTGGGAGCCCAGATCTAAGTTTTAAAATCTGCCCCAAAGCAGAACTGAACCCGTGACAACTGAGCAGGCAAGCAAGTGTCTAGTCATTACATTACAGTGGCTCCAAAATAAAAACAATGAAAAAAATCAACATAAGCAACGAAGATGTTTTAAAAGAGACTAAAACACAACGGAAAAAAATATTCTGCAAGAGGCTAAAGCACACAGAAAATGTTTTCAAAGAGGCAAAGAAATAATGATAATAGTTAATGTTTTTTAACCGTAACACGAAAACAAGTATATTAGAAGATATTACAACCGGTAAAATAAATGGGAAAAGAGATACACGACTGCAAATAGAAAAGATACCAGACAATCTTGCATCATGCTATACGTTCACATGTTGTTGTTGTTTGTCCATCAAGAATGACGATTACCATTTATTTCATCCAGTGGGGTTGAAAGTATGGAGCCGTGAGTTCTAAGATGATTGATAAGGCCTATTTTGGCTCGAAATGTTCTTTGACAATGTGGGCAAAGAATGCTTGACGTTCCAGGAGGAGGATCTCCTGCATTGGTTTATCTGTCCAGCCTTTTCTTCACAGCTCTTGCAGTCCTGGTTGCTTCACAAGTGACTGCACCCGTATGTAATGATGTAGGCCACGAATTACGGTCTTTAACAGCAGTCTCCCAGGTGTCAAGATGAATTACAAAAGCTTTCAGTGAGATTTTCAGTGTCTTTTAAGCGTTTTCTCTGGCCGCCTTGGGAGCGCTCACCACAACGCAGCTCGTCGTAAAAAAAATTTTCTAGGAAGCCTATGATCTGGCATACGAGTTAAGTGACCAGCCCAGCGAATCTGATGTTTTATTAGTGGATACTGGGCATGGATGCTCTTTCTAGAACTTCAGTGTCTGGGATCTTGTCTTGCCATGTAATCTTCAATAGTTTCCTAATGTCCTCTAAAAGTACTGGAGAGTTTTGGTCATAGACCATAACTTTATGAAGGGAAAATCCCAACTGCACCTCCCCGTGGTAGAGGATGGAAACACACCACGGTGTGGCTAATACAGCTCTGGGGACCGAGTATCCACCGGAATAAGTGGACAACTCTGCAGCTAAGCAGAGCAGGGCACTCACTTGTCCTTACAGTCAGAAATGGCTGTCAAAGGCAGAGGTAAAAAGACCACCATGTGGATGTGGAAGGCAAGGGGAAATCACCACATTATCTTCCCAAGACTTCATGGCAAAACATATATCAGAGTTAGGGAACGACGTTAAAGGCTGTCTTAGGACATCCTCGTCCGGTAGGGACAGTCATGAGCCACAGGTGACACCAGACCGTCATCCAGCTACTGATGGCAAAATCATAACTAAAATAAATATATTTAGAGTAGGAACATGGAATGTTAGGACATTATATGAGCTAGGAAAGTTGACCAATGTTCTAAGAGAGATGGATAGCATGAAAATGAATATACTAGGCGTTAGTGAGATGAGATGGAAGGGATCGGGCAAAATTATAGCTGACAATCACACAATAATTTATTCTGGAGGGGATACACATGAAAAAGGTGTAGGAATAATATTAGACGAAAAAACAGCCAAGTCAATTAATGGATACTGGTGTATTTCAGATAGAGTTATTATGGTAAAAATCAAAGGCAAACCAATAGATATAAATATTATACAAGTATATGCACCAACAACAAGCAGTAGTGAGGAAGAAATACAACACTTTTACAACGAAATAGAAATGGCGATGGCTCAAATTGGATCACAAGAAATAAAAATAATACTTGGTGATTTTAATGCAAAAGTAGGAACGGGAAAAATGGAGGATGTAGAGGGGAATTAGGTGCAAGAAATGAAAGAGGGGAAAAGCTAATAGAATGGGCAAATATCAATGATATGATAATTGGAAACACATGGTTTAAACACCATAAAAGGCGACTGTACACATGGAAAAGCCCTGATAAGAAAATACGCAACCAAATTGACTACATACTAATTAATAAAAAATTTAGAAATGCTTTAATTAACTAATGTAAAGACAATGCCTGGTGCTGACTGTAATAGTGATCATGTACCACTATGTGGAAAAATAAAAGTAAGATTAAAGAGAGGGGAAAAATGGTTAAGAACATGAGACTTAATAAAGAGGTTCTGAAAATAGATAAAGAAATGCAAGAAAAATACAGAGTGACTGTGAAAAATAGATACAATGCAATAGCTAAAATACAGAGTATAAATGAACAATGGGAAATGTTAAGGGACTCCATTAATCAAACTAGCATAGAAGTATTACCGGAGAGAGGCAAAATAGCTAAGAAAAAAAAAATGGATGAATGAAGAAATCTTAAAACTGATGGACAAAAGAAAACAGAGTAAAAATGACAAACAAGAATACGCTAAGATAAATAAAGAAATAAAAGATAAATGTGAGAAGGCTAAAGAAAGTTGGTTAAACGAGCAATGCAAAAAAATTGAATTAAATTCCATTAAAGATACAAAAAAATATGCACAGACAAATCAGTGAGCTTACAGGAAGAAATATAAGAATAAATACAGAGTGTTTGAAATCAAAAACAGGAAAGATATTATTAGAGGAAGGTGCTATAATGAAGAGGTGGAATGAGTATATAAGAGAATTATATGATGGAGAAAGGGAAGAATTAACAGAAGATAGTAACTTAGAAGGTCCATCTATTCTGAAAGAAGAAGTCGCTGACGCTATGAAACGTATGAAGAAAGGAAAAACAGCTGAGCCAGATGAAATCACAATAGAAGAATTAGAAGTATTGGGAGAATTTGGAGTAGATATATTAACCAAAATGTTGAATGATATTTACAGCAGTGGATATTTACCCAGTGATATGCTGAAATCTGTATTTATAGCTATACCAAAAAGACCAGGAGTAATTGATTGTGAAGATTTTCGTACAATTAACATTATAAACCATATCACTAAGCTTCTACTCAGAATCATAATGAGAAGAACCAAAAAGAAAATAAAAATGGAAATTAGTGAAGAACAGTATGGATTTGTGGAAGGAAAGGGCACAAACAATGCAATTTATACACTACGGACACTAATAGAAAGGTCAATAGAGAAACAGAGAGACATATATTTGTGCTTCATAGATTATACTAAGGCATTTGATAAAGTAAAACATGACGAACTGATTAAAATGTTGGAAGATATCAACATTGATGGAAAAGATTTAAGAATAATAAAGAATGTTTACTGGAACCAAGTAGCAGCAATTAAAATGGGAAATAAAGAGGTTAGTTACGAACAGATAAAGCTAGGAGTACGACAAGGGTGTGTCTTGTCACCAGATCTTTTCTCCCTGTATAGCGAAGTAATAATGAGAGAGATCAAAGAGATGCCAGGAATACTAGTTGGAGGTTATAATATAAATAATATACGCTATGCAGATGACACAGTATTGGTGGCGGATAATTCAACAGACCTACAACAATTATTAGACGTTGTAGTAACAGAGAGTGCAAGGAAAGGACTCTCCTTGAATATCAAGAAAACAGTAACAATGGTAATATCAAAGAAAATGGTGACACCAAAATGTGACATAGAAATAGAAGCTAAAATCCTTAACCAAATGGATAATTTTAGATACCTAGGGGCATTTATAACATCAGATGGAAGATGTACAACAGAGATTAGGAGCAGAATAGGGCAGGCAAAAGCCGCATTTGAGAAAATGAAGAGTATCTTATGCAATAAGTCACTATCACTGAATGTAAGAAAGAGAGTGCTGAAATGCTATGTAGAACCAGTTTTGCTGTATGGCAGTGAATCTTGGAATGTAAATGAACAAATTAAGAAGAAATTAGAAGCAACAGAGATGTGGTTCCTGAGACGAATGTTGCGAATTCCTTGGACCGCCAGAGTAACTAACGACGACTGCCTGAAACAGGCTAATGAAACTAGAACATTATATACAACAATAAGACAGAGACAAATATCTTTCTTCGGTCACGTGATGAGAAGAGAGGCATTGGAGAACATCGTAACAACTGGAAAGATCGAGGGGAAGAGAGGCAGAGGCAGACCAAGAGAAATGATGCTGGATGGATTGAGACGGTGGCATGGAGGAATATCAGCAGCAGAGTTGATCCAGAAAACCAAAGACCGATATCTATGGAGAGCCATGAACGCCTACGCCAGCCGGCACGGCACTTGATGATGATGAGTTTCCTAAGGCAGACTGTGTGGAAGTCGTTTAATTTCCTAGCATGCGACGATAAACAGTCCATGTTTCATAAGCATATAGCAGTGTGGATAATACAACTGCTTTATAGACTTTCAGCTTTGTTCGCAGACTTATTCCATTTTTGTCCCATACATCCTTGTACAGTCTGCCAAAGGTCGCACTGGCTTTGGAGATTCTCGCATTCACTTCGTCATCGATTGTGGCAGCTTGTGACACAGTGCTGCCCAGATAGGTGAATTTGTCTACAACACTTAGTTTATGAGTGTTCACCTTGATATTCGGCACGGTGTGACCATTCCCCGGAGCTGGCTAGTACATAACTACAGTCTTCTCCAAGTTGATATTGAGCCCAAAGTTTGCACAGGCATATAAGAAAGCTGAAACATTGTGTTGCATGTCTGCCCATAAGTTGACATATAGAGCGCAGTCATCAACAAACAGCAGTTCTCTGACGGTTTCGCTGTTAGTTTTGGTTTTGGCTTTCAGCCTTCTGAGATTGAACAACTTTCCATCCATGCGGTAGTTGATGTCAATTCCTATGTCATTGTTCTCGAAGGCATTCGTCAGCATAGCTGAAAACATGAGGCTGAACAGTGTTGGTGCTAGGACACATCCTTGCTTCACTCCATTGGTGGCAGGAAAAGGCTCAGACAGTTCACCATTTTCCTGTACTATTGTTTGCATACCATCATGAAATAGCCACACTATTTGGACAAACTTTTGTGGATAGCCATATTTCGTCATAATCTTCTACAATCCTCTGCTGACTGTATGAAAAGCTTTGGTAAGGTCAATGAAAGTGGAGAACAGTTCTTCACATACATAGGTAAATAACACTAAAGTGTGGGTGTTGCCAGTTTTTTCATTCAGTACGAAACATGCTTCAATGTGCCAGTTGGAGGTCGGTGTGGCTGAGAGGTTGAGAATGCGGAAACTTTCTCTTCTCATCGCGAAGTACCGGTCACTTAAACTTAAATGTTGACTTCCCACCCTTGATTTGGGGATATAAATTATTACTCCATAAGAAGTCCAAGAGGGTTCGCTTGATGGCCAAGGACACTGGTAATAGGGAAGGCTAACCCTCACGCAAAGCAAAATCTTCCCTGTGCACCCAGTAGTTGTAGCAGCTACAGGTAATAGTAGTAGCACGTGTGCAGACTAAACTCGAATTTAAAAAGAGCGAACGAAAAATAAATCACACACACACACACACACACACACACACACACACACACACACACACACACACACACACACACACACACACACACACGCACACGCACACACACACACACACACATCCACCCACCCACCCACCCACACACACACACACACACACACACACACACACACACGCACACACACACACACACAACAGTAGTACATAAAACACTTACTTTTCTCTTCTGTGACTTAAGGTAAGCATGGAAGTAAAAGTTGAGGAAAAGCAACAAGATTATGAAGGCATAAATGATGAGCCCCCAGTGCATCCAGTCTGGGAAGCCGCACCCTTCACGAACCAATGATTGTATGGCATGGGTTATGACTGCTACAAACTGAATCTGACATTCACAAAGCATGATCATAAATATAATTAACAATGGAAGTATATGTAAAAGTGGTAAAATATGATGACAGGCAAAAGATTAGTGTCGCATAATATTCACATTAGCATTTGTGATAAACCACATGACAGTTTCAGCGAATTTATGCAAGATTTTAAATTAAAGAAACATGTATTAAAGATTGTTAAATAAAATAGTGCATTTAAACCATAGTTAATGAAAGCAGAACATTTGTGTAACCAAAATTCCACAGCCAGTCACGTGGGAAAATCCATCATATTCCATCAGACAGAATCCAAACAGCCGCCAGTGCCACACAAGGTTAAATTCAGTCACAAATGGCGTTGAAGCACAGGACAGGGGAAATAACCGGGGAGAAAAAGGAAACAAAAATATATTAATATGTGTGTAGTTTACCTTATCGGTGAGTAAGTTCCCGTGCATGAGTAGGATATTGGCCTTGCGACGTAGGATTGCACATATAAATTGAGGAAGCGAATGATGATGGTGAACCCGTACAACATTCCTGCCCACACCATCCACATTGGGTACACGCACCTGATGTAAATACGAGGGCTATTCCAAAATCAACGGCCGATTGGCTGGTAAAAATAAATGATTGGCCATTGTGACACCGTTCATTGCTTGCATCATTCAGTAGTCTTTTAGCTCACTACACATCAACCTAAAGTCGCATTTGTCCAGTGTTTTACGAATTACGAATGAACAAATATGGTCACTGTTATTATCTTTCCCACCAGCAGTGAAATTCGGGGTGTGTTTCGTTACTTCAAGCAGAAGGTCACAATGTGGCCGAGTTTCATCTTAATTGTCGTGTGAACGGTGATAACATTATGAGTGACAGTTCTGTGAGATATGGTGCAGACAATTCAGAGATTGGCGTAAAGATGTGCATGATGAGGATGGACATTCAAAATAGTAATCCAAATCATAATGGGAAAGCGCCGTTTCACAATTTCAGATCTTTCTACAGAATTTCCATAAATGTCTAGGACTAGTCTGTTTCGAATTGTCACAGAGAGGTTATGTTACCAGAAATTCTGTTCACGGTGGGTACAAAAGCAACTGAATGGCGTTCACAAAGCTCAGAGAATGGGCTCAGCTTTAACGATCCTTCTGCGCTACTGCAGTTTTAGTGGGCAATTTTCAACCCCCATCCACGTACATCCCGGATTTGGCACCAAGTGATTATCATCTCTTCGGCAAGATGAAGGTCTGGCTGGCTGCCCAGCGCTTCGACACCGACGAGGAGCTCATGAATGGAGTCAACAACTGGCTAGGTACCCTGTCAGCGCCGTTCCTTGACGAGAGGTTACAAAAACTCGTGCCACGGTATGATAAGTCCCTGAATTTGGGTAGTGACTATGTAGAAAAGTAATGCAGTAATGTAAGTATTTAATATATATTTAGAAGTTATTGTCAATTTGTTAAAACTTTTACCACCCAGTGGGTGGTTGATTTTGGAATAGCTCGCGTAGCATAAATACCATACACAATACCTACAAAGAACTGAAGCTGAAGGAAGAAGATGATGAAAAACAATGTCTGCACAAGTTAAACTCAAATTCCACACGATCTATAGGTCATGATTAAGAAACACACCAATGAAGAGGTCAAATAATTAATTCACAGCTACCTTGGAGTGAGAACATCTGCACATCAAGATTATAACCACAGCAAAACCATTTAAAAATTATTTAACTGACAGCATATACAAGCTAATACTGCAACAGAAAACTGCAAACAACAATAGGAAATTTAAAAAAAAAAAACATTTACACTTAAACGAAGATGAATAACACTTACCAATGATAAATGAAGATTAAAATACAAGAACTTTTTGCTGAGACAATTAAAATATGGAAATCTAATATAGTCCGTTTACAAATGATTACCCTCATTCACAGTCAATTTTGTTTTTTTTTTTTAAATTGTGTGGTGAAAACTGTCTGTTGCATCGTTATGACATTTTTCTTGCAGTCTTGTATATTTATCCCCACCCAAGGAATATATCTTTGATAGGTTTACAGGCAACTTAAATCATGGAAAGCGGCAACATTTCTTTGATGTTTGGGAGAAAATGTAGTGAATTTACGCTAATAAACTGATTTTACAGTAATGCACGTCTACCCGGTGACGACACAAGGCGTATCCAGATTCGTTTGGAAGTTGGTGCAATGTGTAATATTAGTAAAGACAGTGAATTTAGAGAGGCATGGGGTAAATAATGTGCGATCTAAATGGAAATGGGCAGGAAAGTAGAAGGAATATATTTCTTACCTTATTTTAATGTCCTTCTGGTTTCTTCAGCTGCTGGTTAATTATGTGTACACAAGGAGTCATATTACTAGGATGCATTTAGTTTTTTATATGGAGTTCGTGAAAGCTTCCAAACAGGCTTGGGCAACAACTTTGTGAAATGAGGCATTGTCCATAATTAGACACGACAGTCTATCAAGGTATGGAAGCACTGTATTCTAGAGCCAATCTCTGAATACATTACCATTCATCTCATTATGATAATCCGTATTGTCTGTATGCTTTGATACAAATACGTGCCCAGCATTCTGTAGTAAGCCATTATGCATACTACCAGCATTGGCTATAACCAAACGATGTCCTTTACTACTGGGCATAAATCGCTTTATCTTTCCATCCACTGATATGCCATTCCTTTTCACTTGTGTGGTGCGCGTTGATCCAGGTTTCATCCAAATACACTATGTCAAAATTTTCTTTGCGCAATTCCCTTATGTAACGTAGGTATTTGATTCTCTTGGCTCTTAAATGCGATTGCTCGCAAATTATATTTCTACTTATATTGTACTTTCTAAACCGGAAGCCTAATGTCCTTATAATTCCCCACAAAGTTGTTTTGGATAACTCTATGTCATTGTTCTTTCTCAACCAAACCCTAAGTTTTCTTACAATCACTGTTTCTTTGGTATCCAGCATTTTTATA
Organism: Cepaea hortensis; assembly: GCA_963921405.1. Taxonomy (NCBI): domain Eukaryota; kingdom Metazoa; phylum Mollusca; class Gastropoda; order Stylommatophora; family Helicidae; genus Cepaea; species Cepaea hortensis. The sequence goes on along the minus strand of OY992876.1, from coordinate 162,489,827 downwards.
TCATTGGCACCTTGCCGTCTTGACAGACGATAGTTTGTGCTTTAAAAAGGCATAATAACACTGCATAAATTATGGAAACTGCACAGACAAATGCAAAGAAAAGATCGGCCTATGACAGTGGGAACAATGTATAAAGAGGATGGTGTACGCGTGACAACAGACAAGGAGAAAAGGGAGCCGTTTCTTCAGAGATTTTTAGAGCAGACCAATCATAATGATGCTGATAACAGGGATGCAGTTAGAGTGGAATTATCTGGCACAATGGAGAATATGCCTTATGAAGACATCATACGGGTTGAAGATGTTAAACATATTTTGAAAAAGGCAAAAGACACGGCACCAGGGCCTGATGGTGTCAGGTATGACCACACGAAGGCTTTGAGTGATGTAGACCTGAAGGAGATGGCCGGCTGCTTTAATCAGAGCATTAGGACAGCATCAGTACCGCAGGATTGGGTGCATAGCTATCTCATCCCTCTCCCAAAACCATTCAAGGATCATTCAAAGCTTAGCGGCTTTAGAATCATCACCCTTCAAAATACATTTGGGAAGGTTTTAGAGAAGATAGTCGCTGTTAAGCTGCAGGATTGTTTGGAAAGGGGGAAGCTTCTTCCAAGAGGCCTGGGGAGCTACAGGCCAGGAAACGATACCTGGTCAAATGCAGCCACCTTTGCCTTTGACGTTTATGAGTCATTCCAGGGTAGACAGGAAACGATAGCGGCATCGCTTGATCTTGAGGATGCGTACAGTAGAGTTCGCTATGATATTTTGATGACCGCAATTATGGAGAAGGGGGTCAATCCCTGGTTGGTGAACTGAATAGCAGCCGTCCTGCATTCTCGTCGAGTTGCTCTCTGTCTGGGTGCATGGACCTCAGAGCCACATATTTTAACCCCGGGACTGCCACAGGGATCTGCAATCTCACCGGTGCTCTTTAATGTGTTTACGAGCAAGATTGCATACCTAGAAGCACCAGGGGTTGGAAGGATTCTAACATTTGCAGATGATATTCTTGCATACAGGCAGGGGAGAAATAGGGATCAAACAGCCCGGGAGCTACAGGTGACAGAGACAAAGTGATTGACTGGTGCACTGAAATGAGTGCTGTCATCAACCCGGAAAAGGCGGCTGTGTTGTGGTGCTCTCTGGACAATAGGATTGTGAGAGATGATGCCCCAAGCCTCACGATAGATGGCAGAAGCGTCATCAGAGAGAACAAACTGAAGTATCTGGGAATCACATTTGACAGGAATCTGTCCTTAAAGGACCATGTGGAGACGGTTGTGACAAGATCTCAAAAGGGGCTCAATGCACTTAAAACTATGGCTGCAATGGACACAGAGCAGAGAATGCTCTTCACACTATACCAGCACTTGATCCTCTCAGTGATTGATTATGGACGACTGCTCACTGTCTCAAGGAGTCAGCTGGTGAAATTAGAGCGCATACAGAACGAAGCTATGCGGGTCATTCTGGGATGCACCAGAGATACTCCAGTAGTGTGTGTGCGTTACATCCTTGGTCTGCCTACTGTTTCTGGTAGGCGCAAGGTGATGCAGGCGAAGGCATACCTCAGAGTAGCTGCAGACACAGATCACCAGTTGCATGCGGCGCTGGACGTAGTTAAGGGTCAGAGACTGATAAGAGGGAAATCATGGATGGCTCAGGCGGAGGATACGATCAGACAGGTGTGCCCCTTGGAGAATATCAGGCGAGGAGAGGAGTGGGTCAGAGTGCCAGCCGAGCAGTCAGACTTGGGCAGAGTCGGGAGTGCAGGGAGTGGCCAGCAGGGGCCACAGAAGTGGAAATTCAGCAACTAATTCAGGATAATTCTCGCCCGGGTGATGTGGTTATCTACACGGATGGGTCGGTGTTGAGAGGTAGGAGAAGTGCCTGGGGGTTCTTGGCAAAAGCTAATGGTCGGTATTTGGTGCAGGAGAGCCTGGCGTATGATAACACACCATCTAGCTTAAGAATGGAGGTGGAGGCGGTCAGTGCAGCTTTCCGCTGGATAGAGAACACGATACATACACACATTGTGATTGTAACTGACTCAGAAAGCATGCTGAGGAGGGTGAGAACAGGCAAGCTTCGTGCAGAGTGGCTTGCTTCGCTTCGGAGGTCACGGGTAGCAAGCATCACCTAGATCTTTTCTCCTGGGCATGCCGGTGTGCTGGGGAATGAACAGACGGACAGATTGGCTGGCTTGGCAAAACTTGGTGGAGTATTGATGCATGACAAAACAGACGTGGTTGCAGCCTTGTGGGAGCACGTGTACACCTCGGAGGAGCAAATGGATCACCATAGTCTGGTAAGAATGAGGCAGCGAGGTGTGACGAGGGGATCTGGCCGACGATCAACGCTCAGAGGAAAAGCGAGACGGACATATAATCAGATAGCTACTGGGACTATTAGTGTTGGAACTCTTCGCTGGCTGCTGAGGATGGGGACGGAGCGCTTTTGGGATTGTCCTGAATGCTGTGATGTCGGTTCGTAAATCAATCAATCAATCACTTTTACCTATGGCGGTAGCGAATGTGACTGATAAGGCCAATTCGCGCTGTAAATGTCCGTTCACAGTAGGTGCATGTGAACACGTGGTCATTTCCACCATCATGCACCATCTTACGTCTCACAAACTCGCTGTGTGACTTATCTGCAATAATTTTCTCCTTTGTCTTTATTCCATTTCTGATAGTTGCCCTCCATGCAACACGTGCTCCCAGTGTGCATTATCAATGCCTGTATCAGTCATGTCCCGCTTACACACATCTTTGTATCGTAGTAGAGGCCGACCCTGAGATCTCTTACCCATCTGTAATTCACCAAAAAAGATATCCTTTGGTATTCTACCATCATCCATCCTCTTAAGATGTCCTATCCATCTAAGTCTACGAAGACTGAGCATGGAATAAACCGTCACACAACCTGATCTTTTCAATACTTCAGTATTTGTGATTTTGTCTTGCCACTTAATACCAAGAATTCTTCGCAGACACCGCATTTGAAAGCCGTTTAAACGTTTCTCTTGGTGTGAGTAAGTTGTCCAGGTTTCACTGCCATAAAGAAGAGTACGAAGGACACAGGCTTGATATACAAGGACTTTTGTTTTGGCAGTAAGCTTCCTGTTCTCCCAAACTCTTTTTCTTAACCTGTTCATTGTTGTTGCTGCCTTACCAGTCCGGTTGTTGATTTCCTGATCTAGGGATAATTTGCTATTTTCCACTGATCCTAGATATGTAAAATCGTCTACCATCTCTAGTTCGGCGTCGTCAATAAAGATTGATGGGTACCCCATGTGCACCTTGTGACATAATCTGTGTCTTCTTTTTGCTAATTGTTAAACCAAATTCAGAACAAGCATTGGAGAATGCAGATAGTAGACATTGCAATTCTTCCTCAGAGTGAGTCGTAACTGCAGCATAATCTGCAAAAAGCAGTACTCTCCTAATTTTGGTCTTGGCCTTCAATCTCTGAGCATTGTAGAGGCCACCATCTGAGCGTGAGTGAACGTATATAGCACCATCCTGATCACGAAAGGCATATTTCAGTAGAAGAGAAAAGTACACAACCTTGCTTAACTGCACTCTTGATGTCAAACTCTTCAGAAGTTGCACCATCAAACTTGATTATACCCGTCATGCCTGCGTGGAACGATTCCACAATACACAGAAGAGTTTGTGGGCAGCCAATCTTCTTTAGTGCCTTGAACAGACCCTCACGACTGACCAAATCAAGTGCCTTTGTGATGTCGATGAAGGCAATAAATACTGGTTGATTCTGTTCACGGCATTTTTCTTGCATTTGTCGCAATGAGAATATCATATCAATGGTAGACCGGTTCTGTCAGAAGCCACACTGTGATTCGGGGTAGACTTGATCTCCCAGGACTTGAAGTCTGCGCAGAACAATTCTGGCAAATACATTTCCAACAATACACAGAAGTGAGATACCTCTATAGTTGTTGCAGTCGCTCCGATCGCCCTTGTTCTTGTACAGTGTTATGATGCTTGAATCTTTGAAATCCTGTAGGACATGTCCTTCTCGCCAGCATAGCTCTATTAGCTTGTGGATCCCTAGAGTGAGTGTGTCTTGCCCACTCCTGATAACCTCTATTGGAATCCCATCCTTACCTGGAGCCTTGCCAGATGCAAGTTCATTTATAGCACACTTAACTTCTGTTATGGTGGGAAGTATGTCCAGGTGGTAAAGAGTTGGTAGAGCCTCTATGGCGTTGAGGGCATCATCCGCTAGTTTGGTCTCACTTGAGTAAAGCTCCAAATAGTGCTCTACCCATCTGTCCATCTGCTGTTTCTTATCAGTTATGATTTCTTAAGTCAAGGTTTTCAATGTTGAACTTCTTTTGATCACTGGACCACAGGCTTTCTTTATTCCTTCATACATGCTTCTGATGTTTCCCTTATCACTTTCGATTTGAATGGACTCACATAACTTGATCCTATAATCATTTGGACACTGCCAGGCAGCCTTCTACACATCCTTCCTAGCTTGCTTTAGCTCACTCAGAGTGTTACGCGTTGGTCTTTCCTTATTTCTTAAGAGAGCTTTCTTCTTCTTATCAATCAAGGGCTGCAGAGTCTAGCTGTTTGCCGCAAACCAGTCCTGCCTCTTATGATCCACAGTGCCGTAAACCCCTACGGCAGTTTTATAAAGAGTTTCCTTAAGTTGACCCCACTTTTCATTTACTGTACAATTTTCTGGTGTATCAGTGAAAGCGTTTTCAAGTTGCTGTTGAAACTGAAAGCACTTTTCAGGATCGTGAGTGTTAATAGTATTAATCCTGGGGCTAGATTTGGGTTTAGCTGTGTAGGTTCTCTTTGGTCTCAGTCTAACCCTTGCAACAACCAAAGATTGATCCGTATCACAGTCAGCACTGTGGTAACTTCGAGTCAATGATATATGGTTCAGATGTTGTCTCCGTGTGATTATGAAGTCCAGCTGGTGCCAATGGCCGGATCTTGGATGTTACCATGTGACCTTATGCATCTCTTTTGTTTTAAGAAAGGAGTTTGTAATACATAGTTCATTACTGGTGCAATGCTCCAGCAGCCTTTGCCCATTTTTATTCATGCGACCGATGTTGTATTTTACAAGGCACACTGGCCATGAACTCGAGTCCTTGCCCACACGAGCATTGAAATCCCCGAGCATATAAATGTAGTCAGATTTTGGAACTGCCTTGATCACGGAGTCTAACTCCACATAGAACGAATCCTTCACATCATCAGAGGAATCGAGTGTCGGTAATAATGGTGGCAAACCCACAAGAGGTTGCCAAGCGCAGGGATAATAGTCTTTTATATCCTCCTGCTGGAATTTCAATCATTCCCAGTAGCGAATTCTTCACTGCAAAGCCCACACCGTGTTGCCTTTTTTCTGCCTGCCCTCTACCCTTCCAAAAATAAGGTGTAATTGTTTTCCCTGAGTGACCCTTCCTCAGCGAGGCCAGCAATATCAATGTTAAGACGATTGAGTTCGGCATCAAACACAGCTGCTTTTCTCACATCGATAATATTGGTCAAGTCAGTGGAAAATCCTGGACACATGGTTCTGACGTTCCAGGTTGCAAGCCGTAGCTTGAGGTTTCTATTTTTCTTTTTATTAGTACCTGGTGCATTGGTTTTACAGCCTGCGATTCGGATTTTGTCCTAGCCCTAAGCACCCATTGAAGCAGGCAGACTGTGGCGGATCAGCACCCAATTGGCTGGGGGTTGCCCAGCTTGAGCGGGCGGTAGCTGATCAGTGACACCTGTAGGTGTCTCCCACCGTCAGAGGCAACTCGTGGCGCCCCATGTCTACGCCAAGTGACAGGGACTTATAACCCGTAACAGTTGCCTCTCGGTTTGATTCCGAGATCAGTTAAGACCAGGGATGGAGTTATTGCCTCTCCATAGCACAAATCCTGGGCTAAAATACAGAGTTCGAATAACGAAGACACAAACAATAGATTGCACGATTTATTGCCTGGCATATTTCGCTGCATCTCGTCAGGTACATACTGCAGAAATCACACAACTTACGTGAATTAACTAGATAAATCCTTCAAGTTGAAATATACACATATTCGCACAGTAATGTCACTTATCTACCACGGTAATTTTAAGCTGACTAACATGTCTTTCTGTTTGCACAATTCTGGCTTGCGTTGATTGATCATAATTGCTTCTGCAAATTTTAACAAGGGAGTATTTTGTGTGTTAAACAACACGCGAAAGGCAGTGTCTCTGTCCACCACATGGCCGCTTTCGATAATGTGCCTACCAATTGAAGACGCCGGGAGCTTCCGGTGTGTCTGCCCCACGAGGCTAGCATCTCCTGTGTGTTGTATCTTGTTGACCCATTGAAGTATGTGTTCTGACACTCGTTTGTTAAGCTGTCTCTCTGTTCTACCAATTTAAAATATAGAGATCATGTCTTGCCCATGCGGCATGATCCCTCTCTCGGCCTCCCTAGTTCACTCCAGAGGAAAGGTAACACCTCTACACCTGGAACAAGACAAGCTGCCGAAGCTGCCGGATCAGCAAAGCAGTGCTCTAACTGTCCGCCTGTCGGAGCTTCGATCCTAGACCAGCCGCCAACCAAGGCTTAGGGCCTGGTCTGCCCTGCCATGACATTTTGTCTTTAGGTTGCATTTCCTCGCACCAGGGTAAGGCTTGTACCCTCCCAATTGCACTCTTCCGCCTTAAGCCGTTTGCACAATGTGGGGTGTCGGGTTTGGTAAGCGCCGCCCAACGTTCGATGCTAACAGAAAGCAGGTAGTACCGTCTACTGTTATACGGTAGCTCAGTCATATCTGACTAAGACCTGACACCTAATTTTTATAATAGCTCGCCTTATGACATCCTTGTCAAAGCTTCAACACTTGCCTTTCTACCTACCGTTTGCTTATTGCGTGGTGGTATCATTCCAGATTCTTGCACCTATCGACGAAATGACAGTTTATTCAAACGCAATTGTTCTTTTCTCGGGTTATGTAATAGTATAAAACAGTTTCCTGCGATCAGTTTCTTGACAAAAATATGTGTACAACTTCACAGCCATGCTTTGAAGTATACACAATAATGCCACATTCAATCCCATTCAACAATATTCACACATTCAAATGGTAGCGGTACATGATAAGATTTATAAAATAATCATGAAAGTACCCACTATAGATAGAATTATTGACGACACCTCTGAACACTCCCATTTCACTACGTGAGGTTCTTGTCATAATGTCATTCTCGTGCAGCACGAGAATATTAACTACTGAACGCTGATGTTTCCGTGTGAAGATGTAATACATTTCATATTGTGGACTTAATCTCTGATCCGTAAATTGTATCCACCCATCCATCATGTGCCATGTCGATAAGCGTGGGCGGTCATGATTCGCCATTTCACTCGATCACCAGAGTCGTGGATCAGCTCATTGTTCCTGTCTTGACCATGCCACGTGGTCAAGCCATCTATGTATTTACTTCTCTGTCTTCCCCTTGTTCTCTTCCGCTCGATCTTGCCAGTTGTCACCAAGTTCTACAAATTTATTTCTTCTTATAACATGTCCAAAAAATGCTGACTCTCTACGTCTAATCTCTCTAATCAATTTACGATTTCATTTGTTTCTTGTAGTACTTGGTCATTGGTTTTTCTGTCTGTCCGTGGTATTCTTTGCATTTTCCTCAAAACCATATTTCCTCAGCCATCAGATGTTTACCGTGTATAAATAAACATTGAAATCTGCTGTACAATTCCAGAACAAAATTTCGTTTGTTGGGTGGACATAATGATAAGGCTATATGCTAAATCTAATAATTTTCCCTCAATTGGTTACTGAGATATAGATTTTTATATGGGGGTAAAGAAATGTAAACGGACTATAATACAACCTATGGGCATAAAATAATATCAATCTATATTTACACAACATATTTCGCAAACAAGAAAAAGCAGGCATAAATAAAAAATACCACAACATGAACTGAAGTGAACTCTGGGGACACATATTTGGAACTACATGATGTACAATGGTATCCTTTATTCAAATAAAGGATAACAAGCCAGTAAGTAAAATAACAATAATCATCATCAAGTATTTCAACCCTTGGAATGGCTGTAAGGCTTCCAGATCATTCCATTACATGGTTGTCTGTCTGGTAAGTAAAACATCAAGGACTTGAATTTTTTACCTTGAGGATACTGGGTACATGGTGATCTTTTTGAGGAATTGATTGGCACTTCATGAGTGATAAGAGCAACGTAACGCGATTACTTTCCAACTTAAAAATTGGTACCAGGAAATGTTCTCGGAAGTAAACGTGACCGTAATGATTTTTACTACTTTACTATAAAAATATGGGGTTTAGCACCATATACCAAATATGCCCCAAGGTCCATAACCTATTATTGTGTGTATAGTTTTTATGTGAAATACATGCTTATAATGTGATATCTGTAATAAAGATACTGCAAGTACACAATTTTCAGAAAGCATGAAAACCAGCGTATTCCTTTACGAAGTCTGATGTCTGAAACAATTAGTGAAGATGCAAGACAACACTGCCGAAGACAAATTATATAAATAACAAAATAAATAATGAACAAGAATAATGGAACACAGAAAGAGCTCAGAAGCAAAGCAAACAGTAGGTACAACAGTCACATAAATGAACCTTTTAAACCAAATTATCTCAAACTGAAAAAAACATACAGGAAACTGATCATGAGGTGGAATAGAAAGAAAAAGCAGCGGCTGCAGCAGGATATAACAATAGGAATTGGAAAGAAATACGTATATTAAGCTCATGTGAGAAGAAACGTACTAAACATCAACACGTTGCACATACCTTACAAGGAGATCCATCTTATCGCGAAATACAGGTGAAAATCCGAAATCAGAAGCACTCAATAAATGTATAAAATGAATAATAAAATAAAATAAAATAAAATACACACAAACGCGTACAATACGACATACAGGACGGCCGACGTTTCAATTCTCAGAATCTTTGTCAAGGACAGGACACCACAGATAGCTAACTCAACGACATACAGCAAACAAAGAAAAAACACAACTACTCCGATGCCATGTGGGACAGAAAAGGTGGCTTTGCCAGCTGCGAAGGCGCTAGTTGGCTGCAGAGTTTAAGTTAAGTAAAGTGGGTTGCCAGGTAGGATGTAAGCAGCCAGAAATATGCGAACAGTCTTCTATGAAAATATAGGGGTGTGGGGACAGTTAGGTATAAATATGGGGGGGGGGGGGAGGACAGCATAGTAATAGATAGTGTAAACAATTGGGGAAGATGGCACAGTTATACCGTAGCGTCCACAACAGTATTGATACCTGCTGGATGGATGCATCCCAGATTGTTGATTAATCATTGAATAACGTATGAATAATCAACAATATGATATGCATCCATCCAGCAGGTATCAATACTATTGTGAACGCTACGGTATAACTGTGCCATCTTCCCCAATTGTTTACACTATCTATTACTATGCTGTCCTGCCCCCCCCCCCCCCTATATTTATACTTAACTGTCCCTACACCCCTATATTTTCATAGCAGGCTGTTCGCATATTTCTGACTACTTAAATCCTACCTGGTAACCCACTATACTTAACTTAAACTCTGCAGCCAACGAGCGCCTTCGCAGCTAGCAAAGCCACCTTTTTCTGCCCCACATGGCATCGGAGTAGTTGTGTTTTTTCTTTGTTTGCTGTATTTCGTTGTGTTAGTTATCTGTGGTGTCCTGTCCTTGACAAAGATTCTGAGAATCGAAACGTCGGCTGTCCTGTGTGTCGTATTGTACGCATTTGTGTGTATTTTATTTTATTTTATTTTATTATTCATTTTATATATTTATTGAGTGCTTCTGATTTCGGATTTTCACTTGTATTTCACGATACGATGGATCTCCTTGTAAGGTATGTGTAACGTGTTGATGTTTAATACGTTTCTTTTCGCAGGAGCTTAATATACCTATTTGTTTCCAATACATATTGATCATAAGGTGCAAACAGGAAAACAACCAAGGACCATACAGGGCTGCAAACTACAGGTGAACTATCATATAACCATATGCCAGCTCGATTCATTATATTATCTCTTATCATTCAACATAAAACACTTCAGGAAATTCAGATCATGCAGGATGTGCTTTGCCAGGATCTTCTAAAGTATCTTCTATGTGCAAGCATACGTCCTGCTTACCTGCTTACTAGTGCACAAGGAATTATCAAAGTGATAACCGAAAACATGTCAAATATATTCTACACCAAGCAATCCATACATCGATTTCCTCACAAGCGCAACAATCTGACGTGTTCTTTAACTGAATGTGACTAATGAATGTATGATCATTTACACAATATAGGACGAATCCAGAAAATAATGGTTTGTTTGTTCAATGCATTGCTAATTGCTTGGTACAGACTGAGTCAAGGAAAGGTATTTGGTTGTAGCAATTATTCAATATGTTATTTCCATGGTTGTAGCCATTATTTATTATGTTATTTCCATGTTTGTGGTGATTATAACGTCTTTCTCCGTGATCCCGTATATTCTCGTGAGTAACGTAACCTGTGCGAGAATCGGTAGCTGTTTTCACCGCGGTGGTAACTTACGGGGTATATGAGCCGATCGCTCAGAAAGCAATGACAAACTACCGAGCGTAATCTTGCCTAGTACATCAACAGTAGCTGAAAAATGCTGATGTTGACTGCAACGTCCTGTAAGGGATATGCAAAAAAATAAATTGTTCCAAGCTAGTCTTGTATATTATTTGTTGCAAGCTAGTCTTTTAGAGGTTATGACTTTTCTCCGTAATCTCGTATACTCTCGTCAGGTAACGTGATGACGGTTCAAATCAGCAGTGGTTCGAATCGCATCGGTAACTTACGGGGTATGTGAGCCGACCGCTCAGAAAGCAATGGCAAACTACTGAGCGTAATCTTGCCAAGAGATCAACATGCAGCTGAAAGATGCTGGTGTTGACAGCTAAGTCATGTAAAGGATATGCTAATTTAAAAAAAAAAAGTCTTGTATATTACTTGTTCCAAGATATTTTTTGTGTATCAACATAAATTATACTTAATTGTTGCAAGGCATTCTTGAACAGGGTGTATTTTGAATGACTGTGGGGTGTTTTGAAATATTGCCGTTCCAAGTTTTGCATTTACCTTTTATGTTGCATGAGTTCCCAGAGGGTGAATACAAAACTTGGAACGTCAATATTTTTAAATAACCCACAGTCATTCAAAATACACCCTATACATTGACATGTATGTAACTTAATTGTTTCAACGGTAATCTTATATTTTGGCATGAACGGCACTTAATTGTTTCAAGGGTGGTTTTTCATGTTTGAATATGAGGTACTTAACTGTTTCAAGTGTAGTTTTATATGCTGGCAATTATGGTACTTAACTGTTTCAAGTGTAGTCTTAAATGTTGGTATATATGATACTTAATTGTTTCAAGGGTAGTCTTATATGTTAAGATATATTGTACCTAACTATTTAAAGCATAGTCTTATATGTTGTCATTTATTGTAGTTAACTGTTTCAAGCATAGACTTATATGTTGTTATATATTGTAGTTAACTGTTTCAAGCATAAGCTTATATGTTGTCATATATTGTAGTTAACTGTATAAACCATAGACTTATATGTTGTCATATATTGTAGTTAACTGTTTCAAGCATAAGCTTATATGTTGTCATATATTGTACCTAACTGTTTCAAGCATAAGCTTATATGTTGTCATATATTGTACCTAACTGATTCAAGCATAAGCTTATATGTTGTCATATATTGTAGTTAACTGTTTCAAGCATAAGCTTATCTGTTGTCATATATTGTACCTAACTGTTTCAAGGGTAGTCTTATATGTTGAGATATATGGTTCTAAAACGTTTCAAGTGTAGTCTTATATGCTGGCATTAATGGTACTTAACTGCTTCACGTGTAGACTCAGATGCTGGTATTTATAGTGATTAATTGTCTATAAGAGAAAAATTCCGAGACACACAATGACCACTGACCAGCTGAAGACTTGTAAGGTAGCGCTTCCACCATAAGAATTTCTGATACTTTGGTCCCATTGCAGAAACGCCATAGTAGGTGTACATGATGACATGAATGAATGAATTGATAATAGCTGAAATTATTGCTGAAAATAATAACAAATGTATTTATTACAGTGATATTTTTATGCAGGTGCCTTTTCTTGTAAGTAATTGTGCTGAATAAATGTTTTCATTACATTAATTAAGTTCTACGTCTTCAGCGATGGTTTGCTGTAAGTCTATTCTACTATGGGACATGGACAAGACGTCACCATCATGTAGCAAGTCTTTGAAGAACATGACTCTCATCCTGGCCTGCCCATCTCTTACCACTTCTACTGCCTCGTACACCATCATGCCCAAGGTATCTGCCTCGTACACCATCATGCCCAAGGTATCTGCCCCATACACCATCATGCTCAAGGTATCTGTCTCACACACCGGCATGCCCAAGGTATCTGCCTCATACACTTTCATGCCCTAGATATCTGCCTCATACACCATCATGCCCAAGGTATCTGTCTCATACACCCTCATGCCCAAGGTATCTACCTTATACAACATCATGCCCAAGGTATCTGCCTCATACACCCTCATGCCCAAGGTATCTGCCTCATACACCATCATGCCCAAGGTATCTGCCCCATACACCATCATGCCCAAGGTATCTGCCCCATACACCATCATGCCCAAGGTATCTGCCCCATACACCATCGTGCCCAAGGTATCTGCCTCATACACCATCATCATCATTGCCATGTGCCGATATAAGGCAGACAGCAGTAAACAGATAGATTAAGAGTAAGTTTAACATAGAAGAAGAATTGCCGTAGTAAAGAGCAATTCACGCGAGCACAATGTGTTAACACACACGGATAAATCAAGGATTGTCAGTGCGGACACATGATGATGATGAATGACGAAGGGAAGTCATTCTAGGAAGTTGCGTATCACGTGACGGGGAAAAAGTAGTCCCGGTAGATCGGGGATGGCCAGCTAGAGCAGGCTATGGTTCTTGTGAAAGATAGACGTCATCTTGTGTTATAGTTACGAACGAAGATAAGAACGCTTAGTGCAATGATGCTTTAATAACAGTAGAAGTGTTCGTCCAGTTGTGTGGCTAAGTATAGCCTGTTGACGCTTAGTGCAGTTTGCTGATTTAGAGATGACCCAGCAGTACGATCAGCAGGCGTCAATGGCAGCCAGGCGTAAGTAGTGACCCTAAGTAGGGCAGACATTGTGGTAGCTGGTATTCGGTGGATGACCGATTGTCTTCTGTTAAAGTACTGAACATTAGTCAGCAAATATAAATATATTTATCACCTGTTATCCCACATCTACTGTGACTTGTCATCGCCAATGTTGTGATAATCATCCACAATAAACATTGCGATGTGTCGAGGACGACATGCTGTTCATTGTTGATCTCGTATGAATGATTCTACCAAGTCTGTCGGATGAATGATCCTGCTGAATCTGTCATAGAGGCTGAGATAGCGAGCCAGTAGGATTCAGCTCCGTGGCAATCATGCCCAAGGTATCTGCCTCATACACCATCATGCCCAAGGTATCTGCCTCATACACCATCCTGCCCAAGGTATCTGCCCCATACACCATCATGCCCAAGGTATCTGTCTCACACACCATCATGTCCAAGTTATCTGCCCCATACTCCATCATGCCCAAGTTATCTGCCCCATACACCATCATGCCCTAGATATCTGCCTCATACACCATCATGCCTACGGTACCTGCCTCATACACCATCATGCCCAAGTTATCTGTCCCATACACCATCATGCCCAAGTTATCTGCCCCATACACCATCATGCCCAAGTTATCTGCCCCATACACCATCATGCCCAAGTTATCTGCCCCATACACCATCATGCTTACGGTACCTGCCTCATACACCATCATGCCCTAGATATCTGCCTCATACACCATCATGCCCAAGTTATCTACCCCATACACCATCATGCCTACGGTACCTGCCTCATACACCATCATGCCCAAGTTATCTACCCCATACACCATCATGCCCAAGTTATCTGCCCCATACACCATCATGCTTACGGTACCTGCCTCATACACCATCATGCCCTAGATATCTGCCTCATACACCATCATGCCTACGGTATCTGCCTCATACACCATCATGCCCAAGGTATCTGTCTCACACACCATCATGCCCTAGATATCTGCCTCATACACCATCATGCCCAAGGTATCTGTCTCACACACCATCATGCCCAAGGTATCTGCCTCATACACCATCATTCCCAAGGTATCTGCCTCATACACCATCATGCCCAAGGTATCTGTCTCACACACCATCATGCCCAAGGTATCTGCCTCATACACCATCATGCCCAAGGTATCTGTCTCACACACCATCATACCCAAGGTATCTGTCTCACACACCATCATGCCCAAGGTATCTGCCTCATACACCATCATGCCTACGGTATCTGCCTCATACACCATCATGCCTACGGTATCTGCCTCATACACCATCATGCCTACGGTATCTGCCTCATACACCATCATGCCTACGGTATCTGCCCCATACACCATCATGCCCAAGGTATCTGTCTCACACACCATCATACCCAAGGTATCTGTCTCACACACCATCATGCCCAAGGTATCTGCCTCATACACCATCATGCCTACGGTATCTGCCCCATACACCATCATGCCCAAGGTATCTGTCTCACACATCATCATGCCTACGGTATCTGCCTCATACACCATCATGCCTACGGTATCTGCCTCATACACCATCATGCCTACGGTATCTGCCCCATACACCATCATGCCCAAGGTATCTGTCTCACACATCATCATGCCTACGGTATCTGCCTCACACACCATCATGCCTACGGTATCTGCCTCATACATCATCATGCCCAAGGTATCTGCCTCACACACCATCATGCCCAAGGTATCTGTCTCACACACCATCATGCCCAAGGTATCTGCCTCACACACCATCATGCCTACGGTATCTGCCTCATACACCATCATGCCCAAGTTATCTACCCCATACACCATCATGCCCAAGTTATCTGCCCCATACACCATCATGCTTACGGTACCTGCCTCATACACCATCATGCCCTAGATATCTGCCTCATACACCATCATGCCTACGGTATCTGCCTCATACACCATCATGCCTACGGTATCTGCCTCATACACCATCATGCCTACGGTATCTGCCTCATACACCATCATGCCCAAGGTATCTGTCTCACACACCATCATGCCCAAGGTATCTGCCTCATACACCATCATGCCCAAGGTATCTGCCTCATACACCATCATGCCCAAGGTATCTGTCTCACACACCATCATGCCCAAGGTATCTGCCTCATACATCATCATGCCCAAGGTACCTGCCTCATACACCATCATGCCTACGGTATCTGCCTCATACACCATCATGCCTACGGTATCTGCCCCATACACCATCATGCCCAAGGTACCTGCCTCATACACCATCATGCCCAAGGTATCTGCCTCATACACCATCATGCCTACGGTATCTGCCTCATACACCATCATGCCTACGGTATCTGCCTCATACACCATCATGCCCAAGGTATCTGCCTCATACACCATCATGCCCAAGATATCTGCCTCATACACCATCTTGCCTACGGTATCTGCCTCATACACCATCATGCCCAAGGTATCTGCCTCATACACCATCATGCCTACGGTATCTGCCTCATACACCATCATGCCTACGGTATCTGCCACATACACCATCATGCCCAAGGTACCTGCCTCATACACCATCATGCCTACGGTATCTGCCCCATACACCATCATGCCCAAGGTATCTGCCTCATACACCATCATGCCCAAGGTATCTGCCTCATACACCATCATGCCCAAGGTATCTGCCTCATACACCATCATGCCTACGGTATCTGCCACATACACCATCATGCCCAAGGTATCTGCCTCATACACCATCATGCCTACGGTATCTGCCTCATACACCATCATGCCCAAGGTACCTGCCTCATACACCATCATGCCTACGGTATCTGCCTCATACACCATCATGCCCAAGGTATCTGCCTCATACACCATCATGCCCAAGGTATCTGCCTCATACACCATCATGCCCAAGGTACCTGCCTCATACACCATCATGCCTACGGTATCTGCCTCACACACCATCATGCCCAAGTTATCTGCCTCATACATCATCATGCCCTAGATGTCTGCCTCATACATCATCATGCCCTAGATGTCTGCCTCATACATCATCATGCCCTAGATATCTGCCTCATACACCATCATGCCTACGATACTTGCAATGTCTGTGTTCACTTTCAAGCTGGTTGATCCTGCTTCATTTTCCAGTAACCTTCCATTACTGTTATTTCCAAGCTAATGAATTGTTTATACGGACAATGTATTTCACCTTGCAAGGCATGCTATTGAATCCTTCATCAGCTTACATTTTGAGCTTCTATGAATGAATAATGTAGTAATTGAAAAGGAAAGTGCCCCTGGAATATTCGCAAGTCTTATACAAATTGTCTTGAAGGACTTCCCTGTGCACCAGATTTCCATTCTCTTGCAATTTCTGGGCAGTCTTGCAGTATGTGCTGTGGAGTCTGCTATGGTGTCCCAAAAGTGCAAATGCAGCCTCTGAGACGCATTTGGGGAAAGTGTGATCTGAGACCACAGTGTCCTACTCTTGAGTTATGACAAACATGTCAGTTATGTTTAGTGAGTTATGTCTAAATGTCAGTTGTTTATTATCTAGTTCCAGGTGGATAATGTCTATTTTCTAAAGGGTGCTGTGCAGTGGTGTGGGAAGTCAAAGCTTGCACTCCCAGACCAGATGTGTTGCCTTTTAGTGTTTTGTCCATGTTGGTTAAGAGTGCTCTATACATCACATCTGTACGGTGAAATGGTTAGGATGTTACTCTGATAATTGGCATAAGGGCATGGCCTGATGTCATCAGCTCTTGACATTCACTATGGGAGGGAAAGACTGTTCCTCCATGAAACCAGGCCGTGAACATGCATGAACCCAGCACTTCACATACTTATTGCAGATTTATGCTATAGGATATAGTGAAATATATAATGAAAAATAGATATTTGCCCATTTGTATAAACAAGTAAATATAAATTAAAATTTCACTATCATCATGCAGTGCCACCTCTGCAATGGAGGTTGGCAGCAATCATCTGACGCTCTGATCCATCTTGGCTGGTTGATTGATAAATCCTCTGGAAGACTACATTTTATCCGTGAGCCGATGTATTGACATTCAGACCATTTGAGTCCTGACAAGGGCTTGCATCTGTTGGAGTGAGGTTTGAGTAGAGAGTCTCCTCCCAGTACCATCTGTGAGAGTGAGGTTGGGTTAGAGAGTTTCCTCCCATTATCATCTATGAGAGTGAGGTTAGGTAGAGAGTTTCCTCCCAGTACCATCTTGAGTGAGGTTGGTGTAGAGAGTTTCCTCCCAGTACCATCTGGAGTGAAGTTGGTGTAGAGTGTTCCCTCCCAGTACCATCTGTTGGAGTGAGGTTGGGGTAGAGAGTTTCCTCCCAGTACCATCTGTTGGAGTGAGGTTGGGGTAGAGAGTTTCCTCCCAGTACCATCTTGAGTGAGGTTGGTGTAGAGAGTTTCCTCCCAGTACCATCTGGAGTGAAGTTGGTGTAGAGTGTTCCCTCCCAGTACCATCTGTTGGAGTGAAGTTGGTGTAGAGTGTTCCCTCCCAGTACCATCTGTTGGAGTGAGGTTGGGGTAGAGAGTTTCCTCCCAGTACCATCTTGAGTGAGGTTGGTGTAGAGAGTTTCCTCCCAGTACCATCTGGAGTGAAGTTGGTGTAGAGTGTTCCCTCCCAGTACCATCTGTTGGAGTGAGGTTGGGGTAGAGAGTTTCCTCCCAGTACCATCTTGAGTGAGGTTGGGGTAGAGAGTTTCCTCCCAGTACCATCTGGAGTGAAGTTGGTGTAGAGTGTTCCCTCCCAGTACCATCTGTTGGAGTGAGGTTGGGGTAGAGAGTTTCCTCCCAGTACCATCTGTTGGAGTGAGGTTGGGGTAGAGAGTTTCCTCCCAGTACCATCTCGAGTGAGGTTGGTGTAGAGCAGTGGTTCTCAACCTTTTTGGCCCGTGCCTCCCTTGACTATATTTTCAGAACGTCATTCCCCCCTTTCGTATTTCCTACCTAAAAATCCCGCCCCACCCCTACACAGTATACTTAATAATGGAAGCTAAATTTAATAGCACATACTAAAACAAATCTAGACGTCCACATAAAACATGATTTGTGGGTCTACTCACTTTATAAATTGAATTTTAGAAGGGTGAGACGTACAGAACCGTACAGTATGAAGGGAAAAACAATATCAAGTAATCAGTTCTTGTGTTAACGCGATCTTGAAATCATCTTAATTTCCCCCCCCCCCCCCCGCCCCGGAAACCCTAAAATTCCCACCTGGGGGGAATTCCCCACCGGTTGAGAACCACTGGTGTAGAGAGTTCCCTCCCAGTACCATCTGTTGGAGTGAGGTTGGGTAGAGATTTTCCTCCCAGTAACATCTCCATAGAGATTGTCTTGTAGAGCTCTCCCTCCCCTCGCCAACTCAGAAACCAACGGAGAGTGCAGACTGGTAATCGAACTTCACATCTGCAGAGAGGAACATTAGGATGTGACCAGCACAGCACGTAGATTGGCTGGGATTAGGCCTGAGTTTGGCATGTTTCCTCCACAGGTTTTAGGGATTTTATTATCAAACACTCACAGACAATGTTCAGAGCTGCACATTGATTTGATTCTATAGAGGTGAACATTGAGCCATAAAACCTGCACTCTGAGTTGATTCTACAGAGGTGCACACTGAGGCACAAAAACTACACTGTGATGTGATTCTATAGAGATGAACACTGAGCCATAAAAACTGCACCATGATTTGATTCTATGGAGGTGCACACGTCCATAAAACCTTCACTCTGATTTTATTTTACACAGTCAAACAATGTTGCTATGATGTAATCTGTCTACTTTACCTCGGTAACTGTCAGATGCACATCGGGCATTCAGTGCTAGAACCATATTTTGTATAGACCAATCAGCCCTCGGTGAGTGACGTGGCCAGCATCACACCAGCTGCCTTTACTCCTTGGTACCCATATATTATACTGTATACAGTTGACAATCATGTTTTCCCACTGTGAATTTGACTAAAATGGTACCCATATATTATACTGTATACAGTTGACAATAATGTTTTCCCACTGTGAATTTGACTAAAATGGTACCCATATATTATACTGTATTCATATACAAATATTTTGTTTCCACTGTGAATTTGACTAATGAAGCCACAAACAATATATTTCATAATTTATTGCCTGGATTATTTCGCTGTATCTCATCAGGTGCATACTACAGAAATAACGTTCAAAATATTTTTAAGCAGAGTAATGAACCCTTTCAACCAAAATAAATAAAACATAATCCGTGATGGCAATGAAACATATGACAATGTGTTATGTTCATGTAAAAATGAAAGGATTCATTCATTATATATTGAACTTTGTTTCTCAAGTATGCACCTAACAAGATACAGCGAAATATGTCAGGCAATAAATTGTGCAATATATTGATTAAGTTTTCATTATTCAAAGTGTCAGAGATTCAGCAGATCAGCTTGCAGGAAATACAACTGGATAAAGTACCAGAGATACAACAAACAACATGAAATAAATTAAACCGATAAATATACAACAGATTCACATATTCACCGTGAAAAAGATGCATTGTCTAAAGTGCCAGAGATTTAACCGATCAAGGTGCAAAAGATTAAGCTTATGAAAATACCAAGGACTGAACTGAAATTGTGCAAAATATTATGACTATAACGAAGAATCGCCGCCACTGTATTTGAAATAAGTGCAAAATATTAATTGTACATAGGGCTGCGGAAGTTAACGATTAATTAATCGATTAATCGTTAATGTTTTTAACGATTAATTTTTTTTAACGATTAAGCGAAAACTTTTCTCCCATCACTTATACAAATGAACCGGATGTCGAAAAATTGTCGGACATTTTAAACATAGTGTTGCAAACACAACCGAGTTGCAAAATTGTACTGAGTCACCATTGTGTAAGCTGCAGCAAGATGTACCAACAAAATGAAACAGTATGTTCATTATGCTACAGAGTCTTCTACAGGTCAGAGAGGCATTAACTGTCTACATGTCAGACGAAAAGAAGCAACAAAAAGGTCCAAAACTGTCAGATTAGAATTGGGAGATGAGTTCGAAATATGTCAAAGTTTTGGACTTATTCTGCCAGACCACAGTCCTGCTTGGCGGTCAAGATTATGTTTCATGTAGCTGTGTATCGCCACAGCTATCATCGTTGACACAGCATATGACTGTACACGATAATGATCCAGGTTACATAGCTAGCTTTAAGGCAGCATCTTTTAATGACTTTAGTGAACGTGTAGCTAATATGACAAGTATTGAAATACTAAGATTGCAACAGCACTTGATCCACGCTACAAATAGGTGAAGTGTTTGTTAAAAGATGCAAAAAACGAACTTGGTCACGTATTGAACAATAAATAGCAGCTGATGTTCATGATGAGCAGATGGAGACTGCTGCAACGAATGATACTGACATAGACATTGAAACTATATGTGAACCAAATGAAGAGAGTATTAAGCTAATTGAGTCTGAAATGGATAAGAAAGTTGCTGAATCGATTGACCCTTTACAATGGTGGAAACTTAATAAATATCGATATCCAAAATTGGCATCCCTTGCCAAGACCATTCTGTGCATACCGGCTACCTCAGTTCCATGTGAACGATTGTTCATCTCTGCAGGTTATATTGTTAATAAGACGGGCTCGTCACATGAACCAAATACTGTCAACATACTTGTCTATTTGCATAGTTGGTTATTAGATGACATATGAACAAGACAATCCAGTGTTATTTCAATTTTTGACAAATACGACTATAATGTAAGTTATGTGACTATAAATGTTTTGCTTTACTCGAAATTAACGATTATAATTAATCGTTAATTTTTGAAAAGTTAACAATTAAATTAATCGTTCGCAGCCCTAATCGTGCAAAGTGAAATAATATTAACTGTATAAAGTGAAAGAATACTAATTGTTCAAATCAAAAAAAAAAAAAAAAAAAAAAAAAAAAAATTGTTCAAAGTGAAAGAATATTGATTGGACAAAGGGAAAGAATATTAATTGTATAAAGTTAAAGAATATTAATTGTACAAAGTGAAATAATATTAATTTAACAAAGTGAAATAATATTAATTTGACAAACTAAAAGAAAATTACAAGTCAAGGTGCAAGAAATTAAACTTATCAAGGTGCAAGAAATTAAACTTATCAAGTTGTAAGAAATTACACCTATTAAGGTGCAAAAAATATTCAATTTATTAAGGTTCAAGCTATTACACTTATTAAGGTGCAATAGATTAAACTTATCGAGGTGCAAGAAATTCAAGTTATCACTATGCAAGAAATTCACCCGATCAAAACGCAAGAAATTCATCTATTCGAGCCATAAGAAAGTTATCAAATGCGAGAAAACCAACTTATCAAAGAAACTACACTTATCAAGGTGCAAGAAATTCAACGAGCCAGAATATATGTCGTCTTCTTCTTGTCACGTTCTCAACTATCAACATAAATACCGTCAGTAAATAACACAGTTCATGAGTCTTCCATCCATCATGTGCCATGTCGATCAGCGTGGGCGGTCATGATTCGCAATTTCACTCGATCACCAGAGTCGTGGATCAGCTCAGTGTTCTTATCTTTACCATGCCACGTGGTCAAGCCATCCAGTTATTTACTTCGCTGTCTTCCCCTTGTTCTCTTCCCCTCGATCTTGCCAGTTGTCACCAAGTTCTCCAATTCATTTCTTCTCATAACATGCCCAAAACATTTTGACTGTCTACGTCTAATTCCTCCCACCAGTTTACGATTTTCATTTGTTTCTTTTGGACTTGGTCATTCGTTTTTCTGTCTGTCCATGATATTATTTGCATTCTCATCAGAAACCACATTTCCACAGCCAAGCCATAAGATGTTTTACAGCGTGACCGCTCATTGTCCACGCTTCACATCCATAGAAAAGTACAGGCTCTATGTAGCACCTCAACACTTTTTTTTCTTGGCAATTGACATCTTTTTATTGGTCAATATGTTTTTCATCTTGCAAAAGGCTACCTTCGCCATGGCGATTCTTGTAATTTTTTCAAGGCATCTCCCACCATATGTTATGACTGATCGGAGATAATTGTACCGATTCACTTATTCAAGAATATCCCTATTTACTTGTATATTACATTGTGGTATTTCGTTCTTCCTAGTTACGAGTATAATCTGTCTCTTCTTACAATTTAATTCTAATCTTAGTTGTTCACTGTGTGCAACAACCGCGTCTACTAAATGTTGCAGATCATGTTCATTGTCTGCAATCAATATTGTATCATCTGCATTTCTAATGGTATTGATGTTTCTTCCTCAAATAATAATTCATTTCATATCTTGTACATTTCTAAAAATATGTTCACCGTACAGGGAAAAAAGATCTGGAGACATTACACATCCCTGTCTCACACCTCTCTTAACAAGCTGATATTGATCTACTTCATTAGCAATCCTTAACCTTTTCCACTCGATTTTTTTTTGGTCTGACTTGTTGCCAGCTCGGAATATTTTTGGGTAAAAACAATCAAAACTGATGTCAGCTACATTCACTCATTTTCCAATGTTTTGATGTGGAATAAACAACTCCAGACACTTGTCTTTCATATAAAGGACCATGTCGCTTATCTTGTTGCCTCTCGTTACACAGCTAACTGGTGTTCTTGAAGCTTGTTGTGGTGGCTGGACATGTAGCATCCAGTGAATTTGTTCAAACCTTTCTCTGGAAAATATGTTTCTGTAAAATGGCATGTAATCTATCCACTGAGTAGAGAAAAAATCTTGTATCTTTCCTCTCTCCTGCAAGGCCATTCTCAAAATGACTCCTAAATATGCCTTTATTTCAGTTGTGGAAACATCTGACCAAGAATGCCACAATGAACGAGATGACAGTTGTTTTTGTTGTATCTTCTCAGCTGCATACCTGTTAGTTTCTTTCACTATGTTGTCAAGAAGTGCAGGTGTAAAAAACAGTTGAAAGAAACCACATATTATTTCAGGCACGTCTGTACCAGATATTTGCACACCAGCGTTTTGAACAGTAAACAAATGTTTAGTTATGTGAGAAGAAATCGATCTGATCCACTCATTACTCGGTACACTAGGCCCAGCTGTTGATTCAGATCGACCATCATTGGTGACATCTTCATCGCTACTGCTGTTATTATTATCAGAACCTTCTTCAGCTGACACATCTCTACTTCCAATGTCTAAATAATCACTGTCACTTCCATTTATAACACTATCCAAAGACACATCTGAATCAGTTTGCTCTAAATGCGTAATAACTTCATCAACAGTCAAGCGAGCGCGTTTGCTAGGACCAGCCATGATTATCGTAGTGATCGTGTCCGGTTCGTTTTAATTCCTGGATTCAAACCATAAAATTGTGGTCCAAACAAATAGATTAATGCCACAAAATTAAGGTCCACACAAATGTCTTACCTGGTAGGACATACGAGTAATTGATACTGCTTTTAAAAAGCATGTCTTACTGGGTAAGACATTCGAGCGGAACGGGAAAATCGGGATGTCTTACCCAGCTGGACACACGAGTGGAAAAGGTTAAGGCAGCTTGTTGTTTCCAATGTATGTGTTTTTAAAATTCTAATGTCTTTCCCATCAATGTGTAGATCTGCAAGCATCTCTATCATGTTGAAGTGTTTTACTT